>CM042686.1:386507014-387088559 GCA_023614405.1 Avena insularis | reverse complement strand
GTTTCAGGGAAATAACACACATGCAATGACCACTGGTGGATCCATGTGTGGTTTGTGGAAAAGAACACACATGCAATAACCACTGGTTGATCCATATGTGGTTTATGGAAAGAAGACACATGCAATGACCACTAGCGGTTGATCCATGTGTGGTTTGTGGAAAGAACACACATGCAATGACAGTGGTGGATCCATGTGTGGTTTGTGCAAATAACACACATGCAATGACTCTAGTGTTGGTTTTAGTATAAGAACACACATGCAATGACTCTAGTGGTTGATCCATGTGTGGTTTGTGGAAATAACACACATGCAATGACTCTAGTGGTTGATCCATGTGTGGTTTGTGGAAATAACACACATGCAATGATTCTAGTGGTTGATCCATGTGTGGTTTGTGGAAATAACACACATGCAATGACTATAATGTATCAATAAGTGGTTTATGAAAAGAACACACATGCAATGACCACTGGTTGATCCATATGTGGTTTGTAGAAAGAACACATGAAATGGCTCTAGTGGTTGATCCATGTGTGGTTTGTGGAAAGAACACACATGCAATGACTCTTGTTGATCCATATGTGGTTTGTGAAAAGAACACACATGCAATGTCCACTGGTGGATCCATGTGTGGTTTGTGGAAAAGAACACACATGCAATGACCACTTGATCCATGTGTGGTTTGTGGAAAACACACATGCAATGACAAAGTGGATCCATGTGTGGTTTGTGAAAATAATACACATGCAATGACTCTAGTGTTGGTTTTAGTATAAGAACACACATGCAATGACTCTAGTGGTTGATCCATGTGTGGTTTGTGGAAATAACACACATGCAATGACTCTAGTGGTTGATCCATGTGTGGTTTGTGGAAATAACACACATGCAATGACTCTAGTGGTTGATCCATGTGGTTTGTGGAAATAACACACATGCAATGACTATAATGGATCCATAAGTGGTTTATGGAAAAGAACACACATGCAATGACTCTAGTGGGTCCACATGTGGTTTGTGAAAAGAACACACATGCAATGAGTCTAGTGGATCCATATGTGGTTTGTGGAAAGAACACACATGCAATGACTGTGGTTTATCCATATGTGGTTTGTGGAAAGAACACACATGCAATGACCAGTGGTGGATCCATGTGTGGTTTGTTGAAAAGAACACACATGCAATGACCACTAGTGGTTGATCCATGTGTGGTTTGTGGAAAGAACACACATGCAATGACAGTGGTGGATCCATGTGTGGTTTGTGAAAAGAACACACATGCAATGACTCTAGTGTTGGTTTTAGGATAAGAACACACATGCAATGACTCTAGTGGTTGATCCATGTGTGGTTTGGGGAAATAACACACATGCAATGACTCTAGTGGTTGATCCATGTGTGGTTTGCGGAAATAACAAACATGCAATGACTCTAGTGGTTGATCCATGTGTGGTTTATGGAAATAACACACATGCAATGACTGTAATGGATCCATAAGTGGTTTATGGAAAAGAACACACATGCAATGAGTCTAGTGGATCCATGTGTGGTTTGTGAAAAGAACACACATGCAATGAGTCTAGTGGATCCATATGTGGTTTGTGGGAAGAACACACATGCAATGACCACTAATGGTTGATCCATGTGTGGTTTGTGGAAAGAACACACATGCAATGACTGTAATGGATCCATAAGTGGTTTATGGAAAAGAACACACATGCAATGACCACTGGTTGATCCATATGTGGTTTGTGGAAAGAACACACATGCAATGACCAATATTGGTTGATCAATGAGTTTTTTGTGGAAAGAACACACATGCAATGACAGTGGTGGATCCATGTGTGGTTTGTGAAAAGAACACACATGCAATGACTCTAGTGTTGGTTTTAGTATAAGAACACACATGCAATGACTCTAGTGTTGGTTTTAGTATAAGAACACACATGCAATGACTCTAGTGGTTGATGCATGTGTGGTTTGTGAAATAACACACATGCAATGACTCTAGTGGTTGATACATAATTTGTTTGTGGAAAAGAATACACATGCAATGATTCTAATTTATCCTTATGTGGTTTGTGGAAAGAACACACATGCAATGACTCTGGTTGATCCATATGTGATTTGTGGAAAGAACACACATGCAATGACCACTGGGGGCCCCCTGTGTGGTTTGTGGAAACGAACACAGATGCAATGACCTTGTGTTGATCCCTGTGTGGTTTGTTGAAAAACACACATGCAAGGACAGTGGTGGATCCATGTGTGGTTTGTGAAAGAACACACATGCAATGACAGTGGTGGCTCCATGTGTGGTTTGTGGATAACACACACATGGAATGACTCTAGTGCTAGTTTTAGTATAAGAACACACATGCAATGACACTAGTGGGTCCAACTGTGGTTTGTGAAAATAACACACAGGCTATGAACACTGGTTGATCCATCAGATGTTTGTGTAAAACACCACACATGCTATGAGTATAGTGGATCCATGTATGGTTTGTGGAAAAGAACACACATGCAATGACTCTAGTGCTGGTTTGTGGTTTTAGTCTAAGAACAAACATGCAATGACTCAAATGGATCCATGTGTGGTTTGTGGAAATAACACACACATGCAATGACTCTAATGGATCCATAAGTGGTTTATAGAAATGAACACACATGCAATGACCACTGGTTCATCCATATGTGGTTTGTGGAAAGAACACACATGCAATGACCACAAGTGGTTGATCCATGTGTGGTTTGTCGAAAGAACACACAAGCAATGAGAGTTGTGGATACATGAGTGGTTTTTCAAAAGAACACACATGCAATGACTCTAGTGTTGGTTTTAGTATAAGAACACACATGCAATGACTTAGTGGTTGATCCATGTGTGGTTTGTGGAAATAACACACATGCAATGACTTAGTGGTTGATCCATGTGTGGTTTGGAAAAGAACACACATGCAATGACTCTAGTGGGTCCACATGTGGTTTGTGGAAAAGAACACATGCAATGACCACTGGTTGATGCATGTGTGGTTTGTTGAAAGAACACACATGCAATGACAGTGGTGGATCCATGTGTGGTTTGTGAAAATAACACACATGCAATGACTCTAGTGTTGGTTTAAGTATAAGAACACAAATGCAATGACTTAGTGGTTGATCCATGTGTGCTTTGTGGAAATAACACACATGCAATGACTCTAGTGGTTGATCCATGTGTGGTTTGTGGAAATAACACACATGAAATGACTGTAATGGATCCATAAGTGGTTTATGGAAAAGAACACACATGCAATGACTCTAGTGCGTCCACATGTGGTTTGTGAAAAGAACACACATGCAATGACCACTGGTTGATCCATAAGTTGTTTGTGGAAAAGAACACACATGCAATGAGTCTAGTAGATCCATATGTGGTTTGTGGAAATAACACACATGCAATGACCACTGGTGGATCCATGTGTGGTTTGTGGAAAAGAACACACATGCAATAACCACTGGTTGATCCATATGTGGTTTATGGAAAGAACACACATGCAATGACCACTAGCGGTTGATCCATGTGTGGTTTGTGGAAAGAACACACATGCAATGACAGTGGATCCATGTGGTTTGTGCAAATAACACACATGCAATGACTCTAGTGTTGGTTTTAGTATAAGAACACACATGCAATGACTCTAGTGGTTGATCCATGTGTGGTTTGTGGAAATAACACACATGCAATGACTCTAGTGGTTGATCCATGTGTGGTTTGTGGAAATAACACACATGCAATGATTCTAGTGGTTGATCCATGTGTGGTTTGTGGAAATAACACACATGCAATGGCTGTAATGGATCCATAAGTGGTTTATCAAAAAGAACACACATGCAATGACCACTGGTTGATCCATATGTGGTTTGTAGAAAGAACACACATGTAATGGCTCTAGTGGTTGATCCATGTGTGGTTTGTGGAAAGAACACACATGCAATGAGTCTAGTGCTAGTTTTAGTATAAGAACACACATGCGATGACTCTAGTGGGTCCACATGTTGTTTGTCAAAAGAACACACATGCAATAACCACTGGTTGATCCATAAGTTGTTTGTGGAAAAGAACACACATGCAATGAGTCTAGTGGATCCATGTGTGGTTTGTGGAAAAGAACACACATGCAATGACTCTAGTGCTGGTTTGTGGTTTTAGTATAAGAACAAACATGCAATTACTCAAATGGATCCATATGTTGTTTGTGGAAAGAACACACATGCAATGACTCTGGTTGATCCATATGTGGTTTGTGAAAAGAACACACATGCAATGTCCACTGGTGGATCCATGTGTGGTTTGTGGAAAAGAACACACATGCAATGACCACTGGTTGATCCATGTGTGGTTTGTGGAAAGAACACACATGCAATGACAGTGGTGGATCCATGTGTGGTTTGTGAAAATAACACACATGCAATGACTCTAGTGTTGGTTTAAGTATAAGAACACAAATGCAATGACTCTAGTGGTTGATCCATGTGTGCTTTGTGGAAATAACACACATGCAATGACTCTAGTGGTTGATCCATGTGTGGTTTTTGGAAATAACACACATGTAATGACTGTAATGGATCCATAAGTGGTTTATGGAAAAGAACACACATGCAATGACTCTAGTGGGTCCACATGTGGTTTGTGGAAAAGAACACACATGCAATGACCACTGGTTGATGCATGTGTGGTTTGTGGAAAGAACACACATGCAATGACAGTGGTGGATCCATGTGTGGTTTGTGAAAATAACACACATGCAATGACTCTAGTGTTGGTTTAAGTATAAGAACACAAATGCAATGACTCTAGTGGTTGATCCATGTGTGCTTTGTGGAAATAACACACATGCAATGACTCTAGTGGTTGATCCATGTGTGGTTTGTGGAAATAACACACATGTAATGACTGTAATGGATCCATAAGTGGTTTATGGAAAAGAACACACATGCAATGACTCTAAAGGCCCACATGTGGTTTGTGAAAAGAACACACATGCAATGACCACTGGTTGATCCATAAGTTGTTTGTGGAAAAGAACACACATGCAATGAGTCTAGTAGATCCATATGTGGTTTGTGGAAATAACACACATGCAATGACCACTGGTGGATCCATGTGTGGTTTGTGGAAAAGAACACACATGCAATAACCACTGGTTGATCCATATGTGGTTTATGGAAAGAAGACACATGCAATGACCACTAGCGGTTGATCCATGTGTGGTTTGTGGAAAGAACACACATGCAATGACAGTGGTGGATCCATGTGTGGTTTGTGCAAATAACACACATGCAATGACTCTAGTGTTGGTTTTAGTATAAGAACACACATGCAATGACTCTAGTGGTTGATCCATGTGTGGTTTGTGGAAATAACACACATGCAATGACTCTAGTGGTTGATCCATGTGTGGTTTGTGGAAATAACACACATGCAATGATTCTAGTGGTTGATCCATGTGTGGTTTGTGGAAATAACACACATGCAATGACTATAATGGATCCATAAGTGGTTTATGAAAAAGAACACACATGCAATGACCACTGGTTGATCCATATGTGGTTTGTAGAAAGAACACACATGTAATGGCTCTAGTGGTTGATCCATGTGTGGTTTGTGGAAAGAACACACATGCAATGACTCTTGTTGATCCATATGTGGTTTGTGAAAAGAACACACATGCAATGTCCACTGGTGGATCCATGTGTGGTTTGTGGAAAAGAACACACATGCAATGACCACTGGTTGATCCATGTGTGGTTTGTGGAAAAAACACACATGCAATGACAGTGGTGGATCCATGTGTGGTTTGTGAAAATAATACACATGCAATGACTCTAGTGTTGGTTTTAGTATAAGAACACACATGCAATGACTCTAGTGGTTGATCCATGTGTGGTTTGTGGAAATAACACACATGCAATGACTCTAGTGGTTGATCCATGTGTGGTTTGTGAAATAACACACATGCAATGACTCTAGTGGTTGATCCATGTGTGGTTTGTGGAAATAACACACATGCAATGACTATAATGGATCCATAAGTGGTTTATGGAAAAGAACACACATGCAATGACTCTAGTGGGTCCACATGTGGTTTGTGAAAAGAACACACATGCAATGAGTCTAGTGGATCCATATGTGGTTTGTGGAAAGAACACACATGCAATGACTGTGGTTTATCCATATGTGGTTTGTGGAAAGAACACACATGCAATGACCAGTGGTGGATCCATGTGTGGTTTGTTGAAAAGAACACACATGCAATGACCACTAGTGGTTGATCCATGTGTGGTTTGTGGAAAGAACACACATGCAATGACAGTGGTGGATCCATGTGTGGTTTGTGAAAAGAACACACATGCAATGACTCTAGTGTTGGTTTTAGGATAAGAACACACATGCAATGACTCTAGTGGTTGATCCATGTGTGGTTTGGGGAAATAACACACATGCAATGACTCTAGTGGTTGATCCATGTGTGGTTTGCGGAAATAACAAACATGCAATGACTCTAGTGGTTGATCCATGTGTGGTTTATGGAAATAACACACATGCAATGACTGTAATGGATCCATAAGTGGTTTATGGAAAAGAACACACATGCAATGAGTCTAGTGGATCCATGTGTGGTTTGTGAAAAGAACACACATGCAATGAGTCTAGTGGATCCATATGTGGTTTGTGGGAAGAACACACATGCAATGACCACTAATGGTTGATCCATGTGTGGTTTGTGGAAAGAACACACATGCAATGACTGTAATGGATCCATAAGTGGTTTATGGAAAAGAACACACATGCAATGACCACTGGTTGATCCATATGTGGTTTGTGGAAAGAACACACATGCAATGACCACTAGTGGTTGATCCATGTGTGGTTTGTGGAAAGAACACACATGCAATGACAGTGGTGGATCCATGTGTGGTTTGTGAAAAGAACACACATGCAATGACTCTAGTGTTGGTTTTAGTATAAGAACACACATGCAATGACTCTAGTGTTGGTTTTAGTATAAGAACACACATGCAATGACTCTAGTGGTTGATGCATGTGTGGTTTGTGGAAATAACACACATGCAATGACTCTAGTGGTTGATCCATAAGTTGTTTGTGGAAAAGAATACACATGCAATGAGTCTAATGGATCCTTATGTGGTTTGTGGAAAGAACACACATGCAATGACTCTGGTTGATCCATATGTGATTTGTGGAAAGAACACACATGCAATGACCACTGGTGGATCCATGTGTGGTTTGTGGAAACGAACACACATGCAATGACCACTGGTTGATCCATGTGTGGTTTGTGGAAAGAACACACATGCAATGACAGTGGTGGATCCATATGTGGTTTGTGAAAAGAACACACATGCAATGACAGTGGTGGCTCCATGTGTGGTTTGTGGATAACACACACATGGAATGACTCTAGTGCTAGTTTTAATATAAGAACACACATGCAATGACTCTAGTGGGTCCACATGTGGTTTGTGAAATGAACACACATGCAATGACCACTGGTTGATCCATCAGTTGTTTGTGGAAAAGAACACACATGCAATGAGTATAGTTGATCCATGTATGGTTTGTGGAAAAGAACACACATGCAATGACTGTAGTGCTGGTTTGTGGTTTTAGTATAAGAACAAACATGCAATGACTCTAGTGGTTGATCCATGTGTGGTTTGTGGAAATAACACACATGCAATGACTGTAATGGATCCATAAGTGGTTTATAGAAAAGAACACACATGCAATGACCACTGGTTCATCCATATGTGGTTTGTGGAAAGAACACACATGCAATGACCACTAGTGGTTGATCCATGTGTGGTTTGTGGAAAGAACACACATGCAATGACAGTGGTGGATCCATGTGTGGTTTTTGAAAAGAACACACATGCAATGACTCTAGTGTTGGTTTTAGTATAAGAACACACATGCAATGACTCTAGTGGTTGATCCATGTGTGGTTTGTGGAAATAACACACATGCAATGACTCTAGTGGTTGATCCATGTGTGGTTTGTGGAAAAGAACACACATGCAATGAGTCTAGTGGGTCCACATGTGGTTTGTGGAAAAGAACACACATGCAATGACCACTGGTTGATGCATGTGTGGTTTGTGGAAAGAACACACATGCAATGACAGTGGTGGATCCATGTGTGGTTTGTGAAAATAACACACATGCAATGACTCTAGTGTTGGTTTAAGTATAAGAACACAAATGCAATGACTCTAGTGGTTGATCCATGTGTGCTTTGTGGAAATAACACACATGCAATGACTCTAGTGGTTGATCCATGTGTGGTTTGTGGAAATAACACACATGTAATGACTGTAATGGATCCATAAGTGGTTTATGGAAAAGAACACACATGCAATGACTCTAGTGCGTCCACATGTGGTTTGTGAAAAGAACACACATGCAATGACCACTGGTTGATCCATAAGTTGTTTGTGGAAAAGAACACACATGCAATGAGTCTAGTAGATCCATATGTGGTTTGTGGAAATAACACACATGCAATGACCACTGGTGGATCCATGTGTGGTTTGTGGAAAAGAACACACATGCAATAACCACTGGTTGATCCATATGTGGTTTATGGAAAGAACACACATGCAATGACCACTAGCGGTTGATCCATGTGTGGTTTGTGGAAAGAACACACATGCAATGACAGTGGTGGATCCATGTGTGGTTTGTGCAAATAACACACATGCAATGACTCTAGTGTTGGTTTTAGTATAAGAACACACATGCAATGACTCTAGTGGTTGATCCATGTGTGGTTTGTGGAAATAACACACATGCAATGACTCTAGTGGTTGATCCATGTGTGGTTTGTGGAAATAACACACATGCAATGATTCTAGTGGTTGATCCATGTGTGGTTTGTGGAAATAACACACATGCAATGGCTGTAATGGATCCATAAGTGGTTTATCAAAAAGAACACACATGCAATGACCACTGGTTGATCCATATGTGGTTTGTGGAAAGAACACACATGCAATGACTCTAGTGGTTGATCCATGTGTGGTTTGTGGAAAGAACACACATGCAATGAGTCTAGTGCTAGTTTTAGTATAAGAACACACATGCGATGACTCTAGTGGGTCCACATGTTGTTTGTCAAAAGAACACACATGCAATAACCACTGGTTGATCCATAAGTTGTTTGTGGAAAAGAACACACATGCAATGAGTCTAGTGGATCCATGTGTGGTTTGTGGAAAAGAACACACATGCAATGACTCTAGTGCTGGTTTGTGGTTTTAGTATAAGAACAAACATGCAATTACTCAAATGGATCCATATGTTGTTTGTGGAAAGAACACACATGCAATGACTCTGGTTGATCCATATGTGGTTTGTGAAAAGAACACACATGCAATGTCCACTGGTGGATCCATGTGTGGTTTGTGGAAAAGAACACACATGCAATGACCACTGGTTGATCCATGTGTGGTTTGTGGAAAGAACACACATGCAATGACAGTGGTGGATCCATGTGTGGTTTGTGAAAATAACACACATGCAATGACTCTAGTGTTGGTTTAAGTATAAGAACACAAATGCAATGACTCTAGTGGTTGATCCATGTGTGCTTTGTGGAAATAACACACATGCAATGACTCTAGTGGTTGATCCATGTGTGGTTTTTGGAAATAACACACATGTAATGACTGTAATGGATCCATAAGTGGTTTATGGAAAAGAACACACATGCAATGACTCTAGTGGGTCCACATGTGGTTTGTGGAAAAGAACACACATGCAATGACCACTGGTTGATGCATGTGTGGTTTGTGGAAAGAACACACATGCAATGACAGTGGTGGATCCATGTGTGGTTTGTGAAAATAACACACATGCAATGACTCTAGTGTTGGTTTAAGTATAAGAACACAAATGCAATGACTCTAGTGGTTGATCCATGTGTGCTTTGTGGAAATAACACACATGCAATGACTCTAGTGGTTGATCCATGTGTGGTTTGTGGAAATAACACACATGTAATGACTGTAATGGATCCATAAGTGGTTTATGGAAAGAACACACATGCAATGACTCTAGTGCGTCCACATGTGGTTTGTGAAAAGAACACACATGCAATGACCACTGGTTGATCCATAAGTTGTTTGTGGAAAAGAACACACATGCAATGAGTCTAGTAGATCCATATGTGGTTTGTGGAAATAAAACACATGCACTGACCACTGTTGGATCCATGGGTGGTTTGTGGAAAAGAACACACACGCAATAACCACTGGATCCATATGTGGTTTATGGAAAGAACACACATGCAATGACCACTAGCGGTTGATCCATGTGTGGTTTGTGGAAAGAACACACATGCAATGACAGTGGTGGATCCATGTGTGGTTTGTGCAAATAACACACATGCAATGACTCTAGTGTTGGTTTTAGTATAAGAACACACATGCAATGACTCTAGTGGTTGATCCATGTGTGGTTTGTGGAAATAACACACATGCAATGACTCTAGTGGTTGATCCATGTGTGGTTTGTGGAAATAACACACATGCAATGATTCTAGTGGTTGATCCATGTGTGGTTTGTGGAAATAACACACATGCAATGACTGTAATGGATCCATAAGTGGTTTATGAAAAAGAACACACATGCAATGACCACTGGTTGATCCATATGTGGTTTGTAGAAAGAACACACATGTAATGGCTCTAGTGGTTGATCCATGTGTGGTTTGTGGAAAGAACACACATGCAATGACTCTTGTTGATCCATATGTGGTTTGTGAAAAGAACACACATGCAATGTCCACTGGTGGATCCATGTGTGGTTTGTGGAAAAGAACACACATGCAATGACCACTGTTTGATCCATGTGTGGTTTGTGGAAAAAACACACATGCAATGACAGTGGTGGATCCATGTGTGGTTTGTGAAAATAATACACATGCAATGACTCTAGTGTTGGTTTTAGTATAAGAACACACATGCAATGACTCTAGTGGTTGATCCATGTGTGGTTTGTGGAAATTACACACATTCAATGACTCTAGTGGTTGATCCATGTGTGGTTTGTGGAAATAACACACATGCAATGACTCTAGTGGTTGATCCATGTGTGGTTTGTGGAAATAACACACATGCAATGACTATAATGGATCCATAAGTGGTTTATGGAAAAGAACACACATGCAATGACTCTAGTGGGTCCACATGTGGTTTGTGAAAAGAACACACATGCAATGAGTCTAGTGGATCCATATGTGGTTTGTGGAAAGAACACACATGCAATGACTGTGGTTTATCCATATGTGGTTTGTGGAAAGAACACACATGCAATGACCAGTGGTGGATCCATGTGTGGTTTGTTGAAAAGAACACACATGCAATGGCCACTAGTGGTTGATCCATGTGTGGTTTGTGGAAAGAACACACATGCAATGACAGTGGTGGATCCATGTGTGGTTTGTGAAAATAACACACATGCAATGACTCTAGTGTTGGTTTTAGGATAAGAACACACATGCAATGACTCTAGTGGTTGATCCATGTGTGGTTTGGGGAAATAACACACATGCAATGACTCTAGTGGTTGATCCATGTGGTTTGTGGAAATAACAAACATGCAATGACTCTAGTGGTTGATCCGTATGTGGTTTGTGGAAATAACACACATGCAATGACTGTAATGGATCCATAAGTGGTTTATGGAAAAGAACACACATGCAATGAGTCTAGTGGATCCATGTGTGGTTTGTGAAAAGAACACACATGCAATGAGTCTAGTGGATCCATATGTGGTTTGTGGGAAGAACACACATGCAATGACCACTAATGGTTGATCCATGTGGTTTGTGGAAAGAACACACATGCAATGACTGTAATGGATCCATAAGTGGTTTATGGAAAAGAACACACATGCAATGACCACTGGTTGATCCATATGTGGTTTGTGGAAAGAACACACATGCAATGACCACTAGTGGTTGATCCATGTGTGGTTTGTGGAAAGAACACACATGCAATGACAGTGGTGGATCCATGTGTGGTTTGTGAAAAGAACACACATGCAATGACTCTAGTGTTGGTTTTAGTATAAGAACACACATGCAATGACTCTAGTGGTTGATGAATGTGTGGTTTGTGGAAATAACACACATGCAATGACTCTAGTGGTTGATCCATAAGTTTTTTGTGGAAATAACACACATGCAATGAGTCTAGTGGATCCATATGTGGTTTGTGGACAGAACACACATGCAATACATCTGGTTGATCCATATGTGGTTTGTGGAAAGAACACACATGCAATGACCACTGGTGGATCCATGTGTGGTTTGTGGAAAGAACACACATGCAAAGACCACTGGTTGATCCATGTGTGGTTTGTGGAAAGAACACACATGCAATGACAAGTGGTGGGTCCAAATGTGGTTTGTGAAAAGAACACACATGCAATGACAAGGTGGATCCATGTGTGGTTTGTGGATAAAACACACATGCAATGACTCTAGTGCTAGTTTTAATATAAGAACACACATGCAATGACTCTAGTGGGTCCACATGTGGTTTGTGAAATGAACACACATGCAATGACCACTGGTTGATCCATCAGTTGTTTGTGGAAAAGAACACACATGCAATGAGTATAGTTGATCCATGTATGGTTTGTGGAAAAGAACACACATGCAATGACTGTAGTGCTGGTTTGTGGTTTTAGTATAAGAACAAACATGCAATGACTCTAGTGGTTGATCCATGTGTGGTTTGTGGAAATAACACACATGCAATGACTGTAATGGATCCATAAGTGGTTTATAGAAAAGAACACACATGCAATGACCACTGGTTCATCCATATGTGGTTTGTGGAAAGAACACACATGCAATGACCACTATTGGTTGATCCATGTGTGGTTTGTGGAAAGAACACACATGCAATGACAGTGGTGGATCCATGTGTGGTTTTTGAAAAGAACACACATGCAATGACTCTAGTGTTGGTTTTAGTATAAGAACACACATGCAATGACTCTAGTGGTTGATCCATGTGTGGTTTGTGGAAATAACACACATGCAATGACTCTAGTGGTTGATCCATGTGTGGTTTGTGGAAAGAACACACATGCAATGAGTCTAGTGGATCCATGTGTGGTTTATGGAAAAGAAGACACATGCAATGACTCTAGTGCTAGTTTGTGGTTTTAGTATAAGAACAAACATGCAATTACTCAAATGGATCCATATGTGGTTTCTGGAAAGAATACACATGCAATGACTCTGGTTGATCCATATGTGGTTTGTGAAAAGAACACACATGCAATGTCCACTGGTGGATCCATGTGTGGTTTGTGGAAAAGAACACACATGCAATGACCACTGGTTGATCCCTGTGTGGTTTGTGGAAAGAACACACATGAAATGACAGTGGTGGATCCATGTGTCGTTGGTGAAAATAACACACATGCAATGACTCTAGTGTTGATTTTAGTATAAGAACACACATGCAATGACTTAGTGGTTGATCCATGTGTGGTTTGTGGAAATAACACATTCAATGACTGTGGTTGATCCATGTGTGGTTTGTGGAAATAACACACATGCAATGACTGTAATGGATCCATAAGTGGTTTATGGAAAAGAACACACATGCAATGACTCTAGTGGGTCCACATGTGGTTTGTGAAAAGAACACACATGCAATGACCACTGGTTGATCCATAAGTTGTTTGTGGAAAAGAACACACATGCAATGAGTCTAGTGGATCCATATGTGGTTTGTGGAAAGAACACACATGCAATGTCTCAGGGGGATCCATGTGTGGTTTATGGAAAGAACACACATGCAATGACCACTAGTCGATCCATGTGTGGTTTGTGGAAAAGAACACACATGCAATGACCACTGGTTGATCCATATATGGTTTGTGGAAAGAACACACATGCAATGACACTGGTTGATCCATGTGTGGTTTGTGGAAATAACACATGCAATGACAGTGGTGGATCCATGTGTGGTTTGTGAAAAGAACACACATGCAATGACTCTAGTGTTGGTTTTAGTATAAGAACACACATGCAATGACTCTAGTGGTTGATCCATGTGTGGTTTGTGGAAATAACACACATGCAATGACTCTAGTGGTTGATCCATGTGTGGTTTGTGGAAATAACACACATGCAATGATTCTAGTGGTTGATCCATGTGTGGTTTGTGGAAATAACACACATGCAATGACTCCTCTGGTTCCATTAGTTGGTTATGGAAAAGAACGCACATGCAATGCCCACTGGTTGATCCATATGTGGTTTGTGGAAAGAACACACATGCAATGACTCTAGTGCTGGTTTTAGTATAAGAACACCCATGCAATGACACTAGTGGGTCCATGTGTGGTTTGTGGAAAGAACACACATGCAATGAGTATAGTGGTTCCATGTGGGGTTTGTTGACAAGAACACACATGCAATGATCGGGGATCTAGTGTGGTTTTAGTATAAGAACACACATGCAATGACTCAAATGGATCCATGTGTGGTTTGTGGAAAGAACACACATGCAATGACACTGGTTGATCCATATGTGGTTTGTGGAAAGAACACACATGCAATGACAGTGGTGGATCCATGTGGGTTGTGGAAAAGAACACACATGCAATGACCACTAGTTGATCCATGTGTGGTTTGTGGAAAGAACACACATGCAATGACTCTAGTGTTGGTTTTAGTATAAGAACACACATGCAATGAGTCTAATGGATCCATATGTGGTTTTTGGAAAGAACACACATGCAATGACTCTAGTTGATCCATATGTGGTTTGTGGAAAGAACACACATGCAATGTCCACTAGTGGATCCATGTGTGGTTTGTGGAAAAGAACACACATGCAATGACCACTGGTTGATCCATGTGTGGTTTGTGGAAAGAACACACATGCAATGACAGTGGTGGATCCATGTGTGGTTTGTGAAAAGAACACACATGCAATGACTCTAGTGTTGGTTTTAGTATAAGAACACACATGCAATGACTCTAGTGGTTGATCCATGTGTGGTTTGTGGAAATAACACACATGCAATGACTCTAGTGGTTGATCCATGTGTGGTTTGTGGAAATAACACACATGCAATGAGTCTAGTGGATCCATGTGTGGTTTGTGGAAAAGAACACACATGCAATGACTCTAGTGCTGGTTTGTGGTTTTAGTATAAGAACAAACATGCAATTACTCAAATGGATCCATATGTGGTTTGTGGAAAGAACACACATGCAATGACTTTGGTTGATCCATATGTGGTTTGTGGAAAGAACACACATGCAATGTCCACTAGTGGATCCATGTGTGGTTTGTGGAAAAGAACACACATGCAATGTCCAGTGGTGGATCCATTTGTGATTTGTGGAAAAGAACACACATGCAATGACCACTGGTTGATCCATGTGTGGTTTGTGGAAAGAACACACATGCAATGACTCTAGTGTTGGTTTTAGTATAAGAACACACATGTAATGACTCTATTGGTTGATCCATGTTGGTTTGTGGAAATAACACACATGCAATGACTCTAGTGGTTGATCCATGTGTGGTTTGTGGAAAGAAAAACCAAGAAATGACTCTCGTTGATCCATATGGGTGTGGGGAGAAGAACACACATGCAATTTCCACTGGTGGATCCGTGTGGTTTATGGAAAAGAACACACATGCAATGACCACTGGTTGATCCATATGTGGTTTGTGGAAAGAACACACATGCAATGACAGTGGTGGATCCATGTGTGGTTTGTGAAAAGAACACACATGCAATGACTATAGTGTTGGTTTTAGTATAAGAACACACATGCAATGACTCTAGTGGTTGATCCACGTGTCGCTTGTGGAAATAACACACATGCAATGACTCTAGTGGTTGATCCATAAGTTGTTTGTGGAAAGAATACACATGCAATGAGTCTAATTGATCCATATGTGGTTTGTGGAAAGAACACACATGCAATGACTCTTGTTGATCCATATGTGTTTTGTGGAAATAACACACATGCAATGACCACTAGTGGATCCATGTGTGGTTTGTGGAAACGAACACACATGCAATGACACTGGTTGATCCATGTGTGGTTTGTCGAAAGAACACACATGCAATGACAGTGGTGGATCCATATGTGGTTTGTGAAAAGAACACACATGCAATGACACTAGTACTGGTTTTAGTATAAGAACACACATGCAATGACTCTAATGGGTCCACATGTGGTTTGTGAGATGAACACACATGCAATGACCACTGGTTGATCCATGTGTGTTTGTGGAAAGAACACACATGCAATGAGTCTAGTGGATCCATGTGTGGTTTGTGGAAAAGAACACACATGCAATGACTAGTGATGGTTTGTGGTTTTCGTATAATAACAAACATGCAATGACTGTAATGGATCCATGTGGTTTGTGGAAATAACACACATGCAATGACTGTAGTGGTTGATCCATGTGGTTTGTGGAAAGAACACACATGCAATGACTAATGGATCCATAAGTGGTTTAGAAAAGAACACACATGCAATGACCACTGGTTCATCCATGTGGTTTGTGGAAAAGAACACCCATGCAATGACCACTAGTGGTTGATCCATGTGTGGTTTGTGGAAAGAACACACATGCAATGACTCTAGTGTTGGTTTTAGTATAAGAACACACATGCAATGACTCTAGTGGTTGATCCATGTGTGGTTTGTGGAAATAACACACATGTAATGACTCTAGTGGTTGATCCATGTGTGGTTTGTGGAAAGAACACACATGCAATGAGTCTAGTGGATCCATGTGTGGTTTGAGGAAAAGAACACACATGCAATGAGTCTAGTGGATCCATGTGTGGTTTTAGTATAAGAACAA
This sequence comes from Avena insularis, assembly GCA_023614405.1. Classification (NCBI taxonomy): domain Eukaryota; kingdom Viridiplantae; phylum Streptophyta; class Magnoliopsida; order Poales; family Poaceae; genus Avena; species Avena insularis. The sequence goes on along the minus strand of CM042686.1, from coordinate 387,071,621 downwards.
ACATGCAATTACTCAAATGGATCCATATGTGGTTTGTGGAAAGAACACACATGCAATGACTCTCGTTGATCCATATGTGGTTTGTGGAAAGAACACATATGCAATGTCCACTGGTGGATCCACGTGTGGTTTGTGGAAAAGAACACACATGCAATGACCACTGGTTCATCCATGTGTGGTTTGTGGAAACAACACACATGCATTGACAGTGGTGGATCCATGTGTGGTTTGTGAAAAGAACACACATGCAATGACACTAGTGTTGGTTTTAGTATAAGAACACACATGCAATGACTCTAGTGGTTGATCCATGTGTGGTTTGTGGAAATAACACACATGCAATGACTCTGGTGGTTGATCCATGTGTGGTTTGTGGAAATAACACACATGCAATGACTGTAATGGATCCATAAGTGGTTTATGGAAAAGAACACACATGCAATGACTCTAGTGGGTCCACATGTGGTTTGTGAAAAGAACACACATGCAATGACCACTGGTTGATCCATAAGTTGTTTGTGGAAAAGAACACACATGCAATGAGTCTAGTGGATTCATATGTGGTTTGTGGAAAGAACACACATGCAATGACTCTGGTTGATCCATATGTGGTTTGCGGAAAGAACACACATCCAATGACCACTGGTGGATCCATGTGTGGTTTATGGAAAAGAACACACATGCAATGACCACTGGTTGATCCATATGTGGTTTGTGGAAAGAACACACATGCAATGACCACTAGTGGTTGATCCATGTGTGGTTTGTGGAAAGAACACACATGCAATGACAGTGGTGGATCCATGTGTGGTTTGTGTAAAGAACACACATGCAATGACTCTAGTGGTTGATCCATGTGTGGTTTGTGGAAATAACACACATGCAATGACTCTAGTGGTTGATCCATGTGGTTTGTGGAAATAGCACACATGCAATGATTCTAGTGGTTGATCCATGTGTGGTTTGTGGAAATAACACACATGCAATGACTGTAATGGATCCATAAGTGGTTTATGGAACAGAACACACATGCAATCACCACTGGTTGATCCATATGTGGTTTGTGGAAAGAACACTCATGCAATGACTCTAGTGGTTTATCCATGTGTGGTTTCTGGAAAGAACACACATGCAATGACTCTAGTGCTAGTTTTAGTATAGGAACACCCATGCGATGACTCTAGTGGGTCCACATGTGGTTTGTGAAAAGAACACACATGCAATGAGTCTAGTGGATCCATGTGTGGTTTGTGGAAAAGAACACACATGCAATGTCTCTAGTGCTGGTTTCTGGTTTTAGTATAAGAACAAACATGCAATTACTCAAATGGATGCGTATGTGGTTTGTGGAAAGAACACACATGCAATGACTCTGGTTGATCCATATGTGGTTTGTGGAAAGAACACACATGCAATGTCCACTGGTTGATCCATGTGTGGTTTGTGGAAAAGAACACACATGCAATGACCACTAGTTGATCCATGTGTGGTTTGGGGAAAGAATACACATGCAATGACTCTAGTGTTTGTTTTAGTATAAGAACACACATGCAATGACTCTAGTGGTTGATCCATGTGTGGTTTGTGGAAATATAACACATGCAATGACTCTAGTGGTTGATCCATGTGTGGTTTGTGGAAATAACACACATGTAATCACTGTAATGGATCCATAAGTGGTTTATGGAAAAGAACACACATGCAAAGACCACTGGTTGATCCATATGTGGTTTGTGGAAAGAACACACATGCAATGACCACTTGGTAATCCATGTGTGGTTTGTGGAAAGAACACACATGCAATGACAGTGGTGGATCCATGTGTGGTTTATGGATAGAACACACATGCAATGACTCTAGTGCTAGTTTTAGTATAAGAACACACATGCAACTACTCTAGTGGGTCCAGATGTGGTTTGTGAAAAGAACACACATGCAATGACCACTAGTTGATCCATGTGTGGTTTGTGGAAAGAAGACACATGCAATGACTCTAGTGTTGGTTTTAATATAAGAACACACATGCAATGACAGTGGTGGATCCATGTGTGGTTTGTGGAAAGAACACACATGCAATGACAGTGGTGGATCCATGTGTGGTTTGTGAAAAGAACACACATGCAATGACTCTAGTGTTGGTTTTAGTATAAGAACACACATGCAATGACTCTAGTGGTTGATCCATGTGTGGTTTGTGGAAATAACACACATGCAATGACTCTAGTGGTTGATCCATGTGTGGTTTGTGGAAATAACACACATGTAATCACTGTGATGGATCCATAAGTGGTTTATGGAAAAGAACACACATGCAAAGACCACTGGTTGATCCATATGTGGTTTGTGGAAAGAACACACATGCAATGACCACTTGTTGATCCATGTGTGGTTTGTGAAAAGAACACACATGCAATGACAGTGGTGGATCCATGTGTGGTTTGTGGATAGAACACACATGCAATGACTCTAGTGCTAGTTTTAGTATAAGAACACACATGCAACTACTCTAGTGGGTCCAGATGTGGTTTGTGAAAAGAACACACATGCAATGACCACTGGTTGATCCATAAGTTGTTTGTGGAAAAGAACACACATGCAATGAGTCTAGTGGATCCATATGTGGTTTGTGGAAAGAACACACATGCAATGACTCTGGTTGATCCATATGTGGTTTGTGGAAAGAACACACATGCAATGACCACTGGTGGATCCATGTGTGGTTTGTGGAAAGAACACATGCAATGACAGTGGTGGATCCATGTGTGGTTTGTGAAAAGAACACACATGCAATGACTCTAGTGGTTGATCCATGTGTGGTTTGTGGAAATAACACACATGCAATGAGTCTAGTGGATCCATGTGTGGTTTGTGGAAAAGAACACACATGCAATGACTCTGGTGCTGGTTTGTGGTTTTAGTATAATAACAAACATGCAATTACTCAAATGGATCCATATGTGGTTTGTGGAAAGAACACACATGCAATGACTTTGGTTGATCCATATGTGGTTTGTGGAAAGAACACACATGCAATGTCCACTAGTGGATCCATGTGTGGTTTGTGGAAAAGAACACACATGCAATATCCAGTGGTGGATCCATGTGTGGTTTGTGGAAAAGAACACACATGCAATGTCCACTGGTTGATCCATGTGTGGTTTGTGGAAAGAACACACATGCAATGACTCTAGTGTTGGTTTTAGTATAAGAACACACATGCAATGACTCTAGTGGTTAATCAATGTGTGGTTTGTGGAAATAACACACATGCAATGACTCTAGTGGTTGATCCATGTGGTTTGTGGAAAGAACACACATGCAATGACTGGTTGATCCATATGTGGTTTGTGAAAAGAACACACATGCAATGTCCACTGGTGGATCCGTGTGTGGTTTGTAGAAAAGAACACACATGCAATGACAGTGGTGGATCCATGTGTGGTTTGTTAAAAGAACACACATGCAATGACTCTAGTGTTGGTTTTAGTATAAGAACACACATGCAATGACTCTAGTGGTTGATCCATGTGTGGTTTGTGGAAATAACACACATGCAATGACTCCAGTGGTTGATCCATGTGTGGTTTGTGGAAATAACACACATGCAATGAGTCTAGTGGATCCATGTGTGGTTTGTGGAAAAAAACACACATGCAATGACTCTAGTGCTGGTTTGTGGTTTTAGTATAATAACAAACATGCAATTACTCAAATGGATCCATATGTGGTTTGTGGAAAGAACACACATGCAATGACTTTGGTTGATCCATATGTGGTTTGTGGAAAGAACACACATGCAATGTCCACTGGTGGATCCATGTGTGGTTAGTGGAAAAGAACACACATGCAATGTCCACTGGTGGATCCATGTGTGGTTTGTGGAAAAGAACACACATGCAATGACCACTGGTTGATCCATGTGTGGTTTGTGGAAAGAACACACATGCAATGACTCTAGTGTTGGTTTTAGTATAAGAACACACATGCATTGACTCTAGTGGTTAATCCATGTGTGGTTTGTGGAAATAACACACATGCAATGACTCTAGTGGTTGATCCATGTGTGGTTTGTGGAAAGAACACACATGCAATGACTCTGGTTGATCCATATGTGGTTTGTGAAAAGAACACACATGCAATGTCCACTGGTGGATCCATGTGTGGTTTGTGGAAAAGAACACACATGCAATGACCACTGGTTGATCCATGTGTGGTTTGTGGAAAGAACACACACGCAATGACAGTGGTGGATCCATGTGTGGTTTGTGAAAAGAACACACATGCAATGACTCTAGTGTTGGTTTTAGTATAAGAACACACATGCAATGACTCTAGTGGTTGATCCATGTGTGGTTTGTGGAAATAACACACATGCAATGACTCTAGCGGTTGATCCATGTGTGGTTTGTGGAAATAACACACATGCAATGACTCTAGTGGTTGATCCATGTGTGGTTTGTGGAAATAACACACATGCAATGACTCTAGTGGTAGATCCATGTGTGGTTTATGGAAATAACACACATGCAATGACTGTAATGGATCCATCAGTGGTTTATGGAAAAGAACACACATGCAATGACTCTAGTGGCTCCATATGTGGTTTGTGAAAAGAACACACATGCAATGACCACTGGTTGATCCATAAGTTGTTTGTGGAAAAGAACACACATGCAATGAGTCTAGTGGATCCATATGTGGTTTGTGGAAAGAACACACATGCAATGACTCTGGTTGATCCATATGTGCTTTGTGGAAAGAACAGACATACAATGACCACTGGTGGATCCATGTGTGGTTTGTGGAAAAGAACACACATGCAATGACCACTGGTTGATCCATGTGTGGTTTGTGGAAAGAACACACATGCAATGACCACTGGTTGATCCATGTGTGGTTTGTGGAAAGAACACACATGCAATGACAGTGGTGGATCCATGTGTGGTTTTTGAAAAGAACACACATGCAAGGAAAGTGGTGGATCCATGTGTGTTTTGTGGATAGAACACACATGAAATGACTCTAGTGGGTCCACATGTGGTTTGTGAAAACAGAACACATACAATGACCACTTGTTGATCGATCAGTTGTTTGTGGAAAAGACCACACATGCAATGAGTCTAGTGGATCCATGTATGGTTTGTGGAAAAGAACACACATGCAATGACTCTAGTGCTGGTTTGTGGTTTTAGTATAAGAACAAACATGCAATGTCTCTAGTGGTTGATCCATGTGTGGTTTGTGCAAATAACACACATGCAATGACTGTAATGGATCCATAAGTGGTTTATGGAAAAGAACAAACATGCAATGACCACTGGTTGATCCATATGTGGTTTGTGGAAAGAACACACATGCAATGACCACTAGTGGTTGATCCATGTGTGGTTTGTGCAAAGAACACACATGCAATGACAGTGGTGGATCCATGTGTGGTTTGTGAAAAGAACACACATGCAATGACTCTAGTGTTGGTTTTAGTATAAGAACGCACATGCAATGACTCTAGTGGTTGATCCATGTGTGGTTTGTGTAAATGACTCACATGCAATGACTCTAGTGGTTGATCCATGTGTGGTTTGTGGAAATAACACACATGCAATGAGTCTGGTTGATCCATATATGGTTTGTGAAAAGAACACACATGCAATGTCCACTGGTGGATCCACGTGTGGTTTGTGGAAAAGAACACACATGCAATGACCACTGGTTGATCCATGTGTGGTTTGTGGAAAGAACACACATGCAATGACAGTGGTGGATCCATGTAAGGTTTGTGAAAATAACACACATGCAATGACTCTAGTGTTGGTTTTAGTATAAGAACACACATGCAATGACTCTAGTGGTTGATCCATGTGTGGTTTGTGGAAATAACACACATGCAATGACTCTAGTGGTTGATCCATGTGTGGTTTGTGGAAATAACACACATGCAATGAGTCTAGTGGATCCATGTGTGTTTTGTGGAAAAGAACACACATGCAATGACTCTGGTGCTGGTTTGTGGTTTTAGTATAATAACAAACATGCAATTACTCAAATGGATCCATATGTGGTTTGTGGAAAGAACACACATGCAATGACTTTGGTTGATCCATATGTGGTTTGTGGAAAGAACACACATGCAATGTCCACTAGTGGATCCATGTGTGGTTTGTGGAAAAGAACACACATGCAATGTCCAGTGGTGGATCCATGTGTGGTTTGTGGAAAAGAACACACATGCAATGTCCACTGGTTGATCCATGTGTGGTTTATGGAAAGAACACACATGCAATGACTCTAGTGTTGGTTTTAGTATAAGAACACACATGCAATGACTCTAGTGGTTAATCCCTGTGTGGTTTGTGGAAATAACACACATGCAATGACTCTAGTGGTTGATCCATGTGTGGTTTGTGGAAAGAACACACATGCAATGACTCTGGTTGATCCATATGTGGTTTGTGAAAAGAACACACATGCAATGTCCACTGGTGGATCCGTGTGTGGTTTGTAGAAAAGAACACACATGCAATGACAGTGGTGGATCCATGTGTGGTTTGTGAAAAGAACACACATGCAATGACTCTAGTGTTGGTTTTAGTATAAGAACACACATGCAATGACTCTAGTGGTTGATCCATGTGTGGTTTGTGGAAATAACACACATGCAATGACTCCAGTGGTTGATCCATGTGTGGTTTGTGGAAATAACACACATGCAATGAGTCTAGTGGATCCATGTGTGGTTTGTGGAAAAGAACACACATGCAATGACTCTAGTGCTGGTTTGTGGTTTTAGTATAATAACAAACATGCAATTACTCAAATGGATCCATATGTGGTTTGTGGAAAGAACACACATGCAATGACTTTGGTTGATCCATATGTGGTTTGTGGAAAGAACACACATGCAATGTCCACTGGTGGATCCATGTGTGGTTAGTGGAAAAGAACACACATGCAATGTCCACTGGTGGATCCATGTGTGGTTTGTGGAAAAGAACACACATGCAATGACCACTGGTTGATCCATGTGTGGTTTGTGGAAAGAACACACATGCAATGACTCTAGTGTTGGTTTTAGTATAAGAACACACATGCATTGACTCTAGTGGTTAATCCATGTGTGGTTTGTGGAAATAACACACATGCAATGACTCTAGTGGTTGATCCATGTGTGATTTGTGGAAAGAACACACATGCAATGACTCTGGTTGATCCATATGTGGTTTGTGAAAAGAACACACATGCAATGTCCACTGGTGGATCCATGTGTGGTTTGTGGAAAAGAACACACATGCAATGACCACTGGTTGATCCATGTGTGGTTTGTGGAAAGAACACACACGCAATGACAGTGGTGGATCCATGTGTGGTTTGTGAAAAGAACACACATGCAATGACTCTAGTGTTGGTTTTAGTATAAGAACACACATGTAATGACTCTAGTGGTTGATCCATGTGTGGTTTGTGGAAATAACACACATGCAATGACTCTAGTTGATCCATGTGTGGTTTGTGGAAATAACACACATGCAATGACTCTAGTGGTTGATCCATGTGTGGTTTGTGGAAATAACACACATGCAATGACTCTAGTGGTTGATCCATGTGTGGTTTATGGAAATAACACACATGCAATGACTGTAATGGATCCATCAGTGGTTTATGGAAAAGAACACACATGCAATGACTCTAGTGGCTCCATATGTGGTTTGTGAAAAGAACACACATGCAATGACCACTGGTTGATCAAAATGTTGTTTGTGAAATGGAACACACATGCAATGAGTCTAGTGGATCCATATGTGGTTTGTGGACAGAACACACATGCAATGACTCTGGTTGATCCATATGTGGTTTGTGGAAAGAACAGACATACAATGACCACTGGTGGATCCATGTGTGGTTTGTGGAAAAGAACACACATGCAATGACCACTGGTTGATCCATGTGTGGTTTGTGGAAAGAACACACATGCAATGACCACTGGTTGATCCATGTGTGGTTTGTGGAAAGAACACACATGCAATGACAGTGGTGGATCCATGTGTGGTTTTTGAAAAGAACACACATGCAAGGACAGTGGTGGATCCATGTGTGTTTTGTGGATAGAACACACATGAAATGACTCTAGTGGGTCCACATGTGGTTTGTGAAACAGAACACATACAATGACCACTTGTTGATCGAGTTGTTTGTGGAAAAGACCACACATGCAATGAGTCTAGTGGATCCATTTATGGTTTGTGGAAAAGAACACACATGCAATGACTCTAGTGCTGGTTTGTGGTTTTAGTATAAGAACAAACATGCAATGACTCTAGTGGTTGATCCATGTGTGGTTTGTGCAAATAACACACATGCAATGACTATAATGGATCCATAAGTGGTTTATGGAAAAGAACACACATGCAATGACCACTGGTTGATCCATACGTGGTTTGTGGAAAGAACACACATGCAATGACCACTAGTGGTTGATCCATGTGTGGTTTGTGCAAAGAACACACATGCAATGACAGTGGTGGATCCATGTGTGGTTTGTGAAAAGAACACACATGCAATGACTCTAGTGTTGGTTTTAGTATAAGAACACACATGCAATGACTCTAGTGGTTGATCCATGTGTGGTTTGTGTAAATGACTCACATGCAATGACTCTAGTGGTTGATCCATGTGTGGTTTGTGGAAATAACACACATGCAATGACTCTAGTGGTTGATACATGTGTGGTTTGTGGAAATAACACACATGCAATGACTATAATGGATCCATAAGTGGTTTATGGAAAAGAACACACATGCAATGACCACTGGTTGATCCATATCTGGTTTGTGGAAAGAACACACATGCAATGACTCTAGTGGTTGATCCATGTGTGGTTTGTGGAAAGAACACACATGCCATGGCTCTAGTGCTTGTTTTAGTATAAGAACACACATGCAATGACTCTAGTCGGTCCACATGTGGTTTGTGAAAAGAACACACATGCAATGACCACTGGTTGATCCATAAGTTGGTTGTGGAAAGAACACACATGCAAAGTCTAGTGGATCCATGTGTGGTTTGTGGAAAAGAACACACATGCAATGACTCTAGTGCTGGTTTGTGGTTTTAGTATAAGAACAAACATGCAATTACTCAAATGGATCCATATGTGGTTTGTGGAAAGAACACACATGCAATGACTTTGGTTGATCCATATGTGGTTTGTGGAAAGAACACACATGCAATGTCCATTGGTGGATCCATGTGTGGTTTGTGGAAAAGAACACACATGCAATGTCCACTGGTGGATCCATGTGTGGTTTGTGGAAAAGAACACACATGCAATGACCACTGGTTGATCCATGTGTGGTTTGTGGAAAGAACACACATGCAATGACTCTAGTGTTGGTTTTAGTATAAGAACACACATGCAATGACTCTAGTGGTTGATCCATGTGTGGTTTGTGGAAAGAACACACATGCAATGACTCTGGTTGATCCATATGTGGTTTGTGAGAAGAACACACATGCAATGTCCACTGGTGGATCCATGTGGTTTGTGGAAAAGCACACATGCAATGACCACTGGTTGATCCATGTGTGGTTTGTGGAAAGAACACACATCCAATGACAGTGGTGGATCCATGTGTGGTTTGTGAAAATAACACACATGCAATGACTCTAGTGTTGGTTTTAGTATAAGAACACACATGCAATGACTCTAGTGGTTGATCCATGTGTGGTTTGTGGAAATAACACACATGCAATGACTCCAGTGGTTGATCCATGTGTGGTTTGTGGAAATAACACACATGCAATGAGTCTAGTGGATCCATGTGTGGTTTGTGGAAAAGAACACACATGCAATGACTCTAGTGTTGGTTTTAGTATAAGAACACACATGCAATGACTCTAGTGGTTGATCCATGTGTGGTTTGTGGAAATGACACACATGCAATGACTCTAGTGGTTTATCCATGTGTGGTTTGTGGAAATAACACACATGCAATGACTCTAGTGGTTGATCCATGTGTGGTTTGTGGAAATAACACACATGCAATGACTGTAATGGATCCATCAGTGGTTTATGGAAAAGAACACACATGCAATGACTCTAATGGGTCCACACGTGGTTTGTGAAAAGAACACACATGCAATGACCACTGGGTTATCCATAAGTTGTTTGTGGAAAAGAACACACATGCAATGAGTCTAGTGGATCCATATGTGGTTTGTGGAAAGAACACACATGCAATGAATCTGGTTGATCCATATGTGGTTTGTGGAAAGAACACACATGCAATGACCACTGGTGGATCCATGTGTGGTTTGTGGAAAGAACACACATGCAATGACCACTGGTTGATCCATGTGTGGTTTGTGGAAAGAACACACATGCAATGACAGTGGGGGATCCATGTGTGGTTTGTGAAAAGAATACACATGCAATGACAGTGGTGGATCCATGTGTGGTTTGTGGATAGAACACACATGAAATGACTCTAGTGGGTCCACATGTGGTTTGTGAAAAGTGAACACATGCAATGACCACTTGTTGATCCATCAGTTGTTTGTGGAAAAGAACACACATGCAATGAGTCTAGTGGATCCATGTATGGTTTGTGGAAAAGAACACACATGCAATGACTCTAGTGCTGTTTTGTGGTTTTAGTATAAGAACAAACATGCAATTACTCAAATGGATCCATATGTGGTTTGTGGAAAGAACACACATGTAATGACTTTGGTTGATCCATATGTGGTTTGTGGAAAGAACACATATGCAATGTCCATTGGTGGATCCATGTGTGGTTTGTGGAAAAGAACACACATGCAATGACCACTGGTTGATCCATGTGTGGTTTGTGGAAAGAACACACATGCAATGACTCTAGTGTTGGTTTTAGTATAAGAACACACATGCAATGACTCTAGTGGTTGATCCATGTGTGGTTTGTGGAAAGAACACACATGCAATGACTCGGGTTGATCCATATGTGGTTTGTGAGAAGAACACACATGCAATGTCCACTGGTGGATCCATGTGTGGTTTGTGGAAAAGAGCACACATGCAATGACCACTGGTTCATCCATGTGTGGTTTGTGGAAAGAACACACATCCAATGACAGTGGTGGATCCATGTGTGGTTTGTGAAAATAACACATGCAATGACTCTAGTGTTGGTTTTAGTATAAGAACACACATGCAATGACTCTAGTGGTTGATCCATGTGTGGTTTGTGGAAATAACACACATGCAATGAGTCTAGTGGATCCTTGTGTGGTTTGTGGAAAAGAACACACATGCAATGACTCTAGTGTTGGTTTTAGTATAAGAACACACATGCAATGACTCTAGTGGTTGATCCATGTGTGGTTTGTGGAAATGACACACATGCAATGACTCTAGTGGTTGATCCATGTGTGGTTTGTGGAAATAACACACATGCAATGACTCTAGTGGTTGATCCATGTGTGGTTTGTGAAAATAACACACATGCAATGACTGTAATGGATCCATCAGTGGTTTATGGAAAGAACACACATGCAATGACTCTAATGGGTCCACATGTGGTTTGTGAAAAGAACACACATGCAATGACCACTGGTTGATCCATAAGTTGATTGTGGAAAAGAACACACATGCAATGAGTCTAGTGGATCCATATGTGGTTTGTGGAAAGAACACACATGCAATGACTCTGGTTGATCCATATGTGGTTTTTGGAAAGAACACATGCAATGACCACTGGTGGATCCTTGTTTGGTTTTTGTAAAACAACACATATGAAATGACCAGTGGTTGATCCATGTGTGGTTTGTGGAAAGAACACACATGCAATGACAGTGGGGGATCCATGTGTGGTTTGTGAAAAGAATACACATGCAATGACAGTGGTGGATCCATGTGTGGTTTGTGGATAGAACACACATGAAATGACTCTAGTGGGTCCACATGTGGTTTGTGAAAAGAGAACACATGCAATGACCACTTGTTGATCCATCAGTTGTTTGTGGAAAAGAACACACATGCAATGAGTCTAGTGGATCCATGTATGGTTTGTGGAAAAGAACACACATGCAATGACTCTAGTGCTGTTTTGTGGTTTTAGTATAAGAACAAACTTGCAATTACTCAAATGGATCCATATGTGGTTTGTGGAAAGAACACACATGTAATGACTTTGGTTGATCCATATGTGGTTTGTGGAAAGAACACACATGCAATGTCCATTGGTGGATCCATGTGCGGTTTGTGGAAAATAACGCACATGCAATGTGCACTGGTGGATCCATGTGTGGTTTGTGGAAAAGAACACACATGCAATGACCACTGGTTGATCCATGTGTGGTTTGTGGAAAGAACACACATGCAATGACTCTAGTGTTGGTTTTAGTATAAGAACACACATGCAATGACTCTAGTGGTTAATCCCTGTGTGGTTTGTGGAAATAACACACATGCAATGACTCTAGTGGTTGATCCATGTGTGGTTTGTGGAAAGAACACACATGCAATGACTCTGGTTGATCCATATGTGGTTTGTGAAAAGAACACACATGCAATGTCCACTGGTGGATCCGTGTGTGGTTTGTAGAAAAGAACACACATGCAATGACAGTGGTGGATCCATGTGTGGTTTGTGAAAAGAACACACATGCAATGACTCTAGTGTTGGTTTTAGTATAAGAACACACATGCAATGACTCTAGTGGTTGATCCATGTGTGGTTTGTGGAAATAACACACATGCAATGACTCCAGTGGTTGATCCATGTGTGGTTTGTGGAAATAACACACATGCAATGAGTCTAGTGGATCCATGTGTGGTTTGTGGAAAAGAACACACATGCAATGACTCTAGTGCTGGTTTGTGGTTTTAGTATAATAACAAACATGCAATTACTCAAATGGATCCATATGTGGTTTGTGGAAAGAACACACATGCAATGACTTTGGTTGATCCATATGTGGTTTGTGGAAAGAACACACATGCAATGTCCATTGGTGGATCCATGTGTGGTTAGTGGAAAAGAACACACATGCAATGTCCACTGGTGGATCCATGTGTGGTTTGTGGAAAAGAACACACATGCAATGACCACTGGTTGATCCATGTGTGGTTTGTGGAAAGAACACACATGCAATGACTCTAGTGTTGGTTTTAGTATAAGAACACACATGCATTGACTCTAGTGTTTAATCAATGTGGTTTGTGGAAATAACACACATGCAATGACTCTAGTGGTTGATCCATGTGTGATTTGTGGAAAGAACACACATGCAATGACTCTGGTTGATCCATATGTGGTTTGTGAAAAGAACACACATGCAATGTCCACTGGTGGATCCATGTGTGGTTTGTGGAAAAGAACACACATGCAATGACCACTGGTTGATCCATGTGTGGTTTGTGGAAAGAACACACACGCAATGACAGTGGTGGATCCATGTGTGGTTTGTGAAAAGAACACACATGCAATGACTCTAGTGTTGGTTTTAGTATAAGAACACACATGTAATGACTCTAGTGGTTGATCCATGTGTGGTTTGTGGAAATAACACACATGCAATGACTCTAGCGGTTGATCCATGTGTGGTTTGTGGAAATAACACACATGCAATGACTCTAGTGGTTGATCCATGTGTGGTTTGTGGAAATAACACACATGCAATGACTCTAGTGGTTGATCCATGTGTGGTTTATGGAAATAACACACATGCAATGACTGTAATGGATCCATCAGTGGTTTATGGAAAAGAACACACATGCAATGACTCTAGTGGCTCCATATGTGGTTTGTGAAAAGAACACACATGCAATGACCACTGGTTGATCCATAAGTTGTTTGTGGAAAAGAACACACATGCAATGAGTCTAGTGGATCCATATGTGGTTTGTGGAAAGAACACACATGCAATGACTCTGGTTGATCCATATGTGGTTTGTGGAAACAACAGACATACAATGACCACTGGTGGATCCATGTGTGGTTTGTGGAAAAGAACACACATGCAATGACCACTGGTTGATCCATGTGTGGTTTGTGGAAAGAACACACATGCAATGACCACTGGTTGATCCATGTGTGGTTTGTGGAAAGAACACACATGCAATGACAGTGGTGGATCCATGTGTGGTTTTTGAAAAGAACACACATGCAAGGACAGTGGTGGATCCATGTGTGTTTTGTGGATAGAACACACATGAAATGACTCTAGTGGGTCCACATGTGGTTTGTGAAAACAGAACACATACAATGACCACTTGTTGATCGATCAGTTGTTTGTGGAAAAGACCACACATGCAATGAGTCTAGTGGATCCATTTATGGTTTGTGGAAAAGAACACACATGCAATGACTCTAGTGCTGGTTTGTGGTTTTAGTATAAGAACAAACATGCAATGACTCTAGTGGTTGATCCATGTGTGGTTTGTGCAAATAACACACATGCAATGACTATAATGGATCCATAAGTGGTTTATGGAAAAGAACACACATGCAATGACCACTGGTTGATCCATACGTGGTTTGTGGAAAGAACACACATGCAATGACCACTAGTGGTTGATCCATGTGTGGTTTGTGCAAAGAACACACATGCAATGACAGTGGTGGATCCATGTGTGGTTTGTGAAAAGAACACACATGCAATGACTCTAGTGTTGGTTTTAGTATAAGAACACACATGCAATGACTCTAGTGGTTGATCCATGTGTGGTTTGTGTAAATGACTCACATGCAATGACTCTAGTGGTTGATCCATGTGTGGTTTGGGGAAATAACACACATGCAATGACTCTAGTGGTTGATACATGTGTGGTTTGTGGAAATAACACACATGCAATGACTATAATGGATCCATAAGTGGTTTATGGAAAAGAACACACATGCAATGACCACTGGTTGATCCATATCTGGTTTGTGGAAAGAACACACATGCAATGACTCTAGTGGTTGATCCATGTGTGGTTTGTGGAAAGAACACACATGCCATGGCTCTAGTGCTTGTTTTAGTATAAGAACACACATGCAATGACTCTAGTCGGTCCACATGTGGTTTGTGAAAAGAACACACATGCAATGACCACTGGTTGATCCATAAGTTGGTTGTGGAAAAGAACACACATGCAAAGTCTAGTGGATCCATGTGTGGTTTGTGGAAAAGAACACACATGCAATGACTCTAGTGCTGGTTTGTGGTTTTAGTATAAGAACAAACATGCAATTACTCAAATGGATCCATATGTGGTTTGTGGAAAGAACACACATGCAATGACTTTGGTTGATCCATATGTGGTTTGTGGAAAGAACACACATGCAATGTCCATTGGTGGATCCATGTGTGGTTTGTGGAAAAGAACACACATGCAATGTCCACTGGTGGATCCATGTGTGGTTTGTGGAAAAGAACACACATGCAATGACCACTGGTTGATCCATGTGTGGTTTGTGGAAAGAACACACATGCAATGACTCTAGTGTTGGTTTTAGTATAAGAACACACATGCAATGACTCTAGTGGTTGATCCATGTGTGGTTTGTGGAAAGAACACACATGCAATGACTCTGGTTGATCCATATGTGGTTTGTGAGAAGAACACACATGCAATGTCCACTGGTGGATCCATGTGTGGTTTGTGGAAAAGAGCACACATGCAATGACCACTGGTTGATCCATGTGTGGTTTGTGGAAAGAACACACATCCAATGACAGTGGTGGATCCATGTGTGGTTTGTGAAAATAACACACATGCAATGACTCTAGTGTTGGTTTTAGTATAAGAACACACATGCAATGACTCTAGTGGTTGATCCATGTGTGGTTTGTGGAAATAACACACATGCAATGACTCCAGTGGTTGATCCATGTGTGGTTTGTGGAAATAACACACATGCAATGAGTCTAGTGGATCCATGTGTGGTTTGTGGAAAAGAACACACATGCAATGACTCTAGTGTTGGTTTTAGTATAAGAACACACATGCAATGACTCTAGTGGTTGATCCATGTGTGGTTTGTGGAAATGACACACATGCAATGACTCTAGTGGTTTATCCATGTGTGGTTTGTGGAAATAACACACATGCAATGACTCTAGTGGTTGATCCATGTGTGGTTTGTGGAAATAACACACATGCAATGACTGTAATGGATCCATCAGTGGTTTATGGAAAAGAACACACATGCAATGACTCTAATGGGTCCACACGTGGTTTGTGAAAAGAACACACATGCAATGACCACTGGGTTATCCATAAGTTGTTTGTGGAAAAGACAACACATGCAATGAGTCTAGTGGATCCATATGTGGTTTGTGGAAAGAACACACATGCAATGAATCTGGTTGATCCATATGTGGTTTGTGGAAAGAACACACATGCAATGACCACTGGTGGATCCATGTGTGGTTTGTGGAAAAGAACACACATGCAATGACCACTGGTTGATCCATGTGTGGTTTGTGGAAAGAACACACATGCAATGACAGTGGGGGATCCATGTGTGGTTTGTGAAAAGAATACACATGCAATGACAGTGGTGGATCCATGTGTGGTTTGTGGATAGAACACACATGAAATGACTCTAGTGGGTCCACATGTGGTTTGTGAAAAGTGAACACATGCAATGACCACTTGTTGATCCATCAGTTGTTTGTGGAAAAGAACACACATGCAATGAGTCTAGTGGATCCATGTATGGTTTGTGGAAAAGAACACACATGCAATGACTCTAGTGCTGTTTTGTGGTTTTAGTATAAGAACAAACATGCAATTACTCAAATGGATCCATATGTGGTTTGTGGAAAGAACACACATGTAATGACTTTGGTTGATCCATATGTGGTTTGTGGAAAGAACACATATGCAATGTCCATTGGTGGATCCATGTGTGGTTTGTGGAAAATAACGCACATGCAATGTGCACTGGTGGATCCATGTGTGGTTTGTGGAAAAGAACACACATGCAATGACCACTGGTTGATCCATGTGTGGTTTGTGGAAAGAACACACATGCAATGACTCTAGTGTTGGTTTTAGTATAAGAACACACATGCAATGACTCTAGTGGTTGATCCATGTGTGGTTTGTGGAAAGAACACACATGCAATGACTCGGGTTGATCCATATGTGGTTTGTGAGAAGAACACACATGCAATGTCCACTGGTGGATCCATGTGTGGTTTGTGGAAAAGAGCACACATGCAATGACCACTGGTTCATCCATGTGTGGTTTGTGGAAAGAACACACATCCAATGACAGTGGTGGATCCATGTGTGGTTTGTGAAAATAACACACATGCAATGACTCTAGTGTTGGTTTTAGTATAAGAACACACATGCAATGACTCTAGTGGTTGATCCATGTGTGGTTTGTGGAAATAACACACATGCAATGAGTCTAGTGGATCCTTGTGTGGTTTGTGGAAAGAACACACATGCAATGACTCTAGTGTTGGTTTTAGTATAAGAACACACATGCAATGACTCTAGTGGTTGATCCATGTGTGGTTTGTGGAAATGACACACATGCAATGACTCTAGTGGTTGATCCATGTGTGGTTTGTGGAAATAACACACATGCAATGACTCTAGTGGTTGATCCATGTGTGGTTTGTGAAAAATAACACACATGCAATGACTGTAATGGATCCATCGTGGTTTATGGATAAGAACACACATGCAATGACTCTAATGGGTCCACATGTGGTTTGTGAAAAGAACACACATGCAATGACCACTGGTTGATCCATAAGTTGATTGTGGAAAAGAACACACATGCAATGAGTCTAGTGGATCCATATGTGGTTTGTGGAAAGAACACACATGCAATGACTCTGGTTGATCCATATGTGGTTTTTGGAAAGAACACACATGCAATGACCACTGGTGGATCCATGTGTGGTTTGTGGAAAAGAACACATATGCAATGACCACTGGTTGATCCATGTGTGGTTTGTGGAAAGAACACACATGCAATGACAGTGGGGGATCCATGTGTGGTTTGTGAAAAGAATACACATGCAATGACAGTGGTGGATCCATGTGGTTTGTGGATAGAACACACATGAAATGACTCTAGTGGGTCCACATGTGGTTTGTGAAAAGAGAACACATGCAATGACCACTTGTTGATCCATCAGTTGTTTGTGGAAAAGAACACACATGCAATGAGTCTAGTGGATCCATGTATGGTTTGTGGAAAAGAACACACATGCAATGACTCTAGTGCTGTTTTGTGGTTTTAGTATAAGAACAAACTTGCAATTACTCAAATGGATCCATATGTGGTTTGTGGAAAGAACACACATGTAATGACTTTGGTTGATCCATATGTGGTTTGTGGAAAGAACACACATGCAATGTCCATTGGTGGATCCATGTGCGGTTTGTGGAAAATAACGCACATGCAATGTGCACTGGTGGATCCATGTGTGGTTTGTGGAAAAGAACACACATGCAATGACCACTGGTTGATCCATGTGTGGTTTGTGGAAAGAAGACACATGCAATGACTCTAGTGTTGGTTTTAGTATAAGAACACCCATGCAATGACTCTAGTGGTTAATCCATGTGTGGTTTGTGGAAATAACACACATGCAATGACTCTAGTGGTTGATCCATGTGGTTTGTGGAAAGAACACACATGCAATGTCCACTGGTGGATCCATGTGTGGTTTGTGGAAAAGAGCACACATGCAATGACCACTGGTTCATCCATGTGTGGTTTGTGGAAAGAACACACATGCAATGACAGTGGTGGATCCATATGTGGTTTGTGAAAATAACACACATGCAATGATTCTAGTGTTGGTTTTAGTATAAGAACACACATGCAATGACTCTAGTGGTTGATCCATGTGTGGTTTGTGGAAATAACACACATGCAATGACTCCAGTGGTTGATCCATGTGTGGTTTGTGGAAATAACACACATGCAATGAGTCTAGTGGATCCATGTGTGGTTTGTGGAAAAGAACACACATGCAATGACTCTAGTGCTGGTTTGTGGTTTTAGTATAATAACAAACATGCAATTACTCAACTAGATCCATATGTGGTTTGTGGAAAGAACACACATGCAATGACTCTGGTTGATCCATATGTGGTTTGTGGAAAGAACATACATGCAATGACCACTGGTGGATCCATGTGTGGTTTGTGGAAAAGAACACACATGCAATGACCACTGGTTGATCCATGTGTGGTTTGTGGAAACAACACACATGCAATGACAGTGGTGGATCCATGTGTGGTTTGTGAAAAGAACACACATGCAATGACTCTAGTGTTGGTTTTAGTATGAGAACACACATGCAATGACTCTAGTGGTTGATCCATGTGTGGTTTGTGGAAATGACACACATGCAATGACTCTAGTGGTTGATCCATGTGTGGTTTGTGGAAATAACACACATGCAATGACTCTAGTGGTTGATCCATGTGTGGTTTGTGGAAATAACACACATGCAATGACTGTAATGGATCCATAAGTGATTTATGGAAAAGAACACACATGCAATGACTCTAGTGGGTCCACATGTGGTTTGTCAAAAGAACACACATGCAATGACCACTGGTTTATCCATAAGTTGTTTGTGGAAAAGAACACACATGCAATGAGTCTAGTGGATCCATATGTGGTTTGTGGAAAGAACACATATGCACTGACTCTGGTTGATCCATATGTGGTTTGTGGAAAGAACACACATGCAATGACCACTAGTGGATCCATGTGTGGTTTGTGGAAAAGAACACACATGCAATGACCACTGGTTGATCCATGTGTGGTTTGTGGCAAGAACACACATGCAATGACAGTGGTGGATCCATGTCTGGTTTGTGAAAAGAACACACATGCAATGACTCTAGTGTTGGTTTTAGTATAAGAACACACATCCAATGAATCTAGTGGTTGATCCATGTGTGGTTTGTGTAAATGACTCACATGCAATGACTCTAGTGGTTATCCATGTGTGGTTTGTGGAAATAACACACATGCAATGACTCTAGTGGTTGATCCATGTGTGGTTTGTGGAAATAACACACATGCAATGACTATAATGGATCCATAAGTGGTTTATGGAAAAGAACACACATGCAATGACCACTGGTTGATCCATATCTGGTTTGTGGAAAGAACACACATGCAATGACTCTAGTGTTGGTTTTAGTATAAGAACACACATCCAATGAATCTATTGGTTGATCCATGTGTGGTTTGTGTAAATGACTCACATGCAATGACTCTAGTGGTTGATCCATGTGTGGTTTGTGGAAATAACACACATGCAATGACTTTAGTGGTTGATCCATGTGTGGTTTGTGGAAATAACACACATGCAATGACTATAATGGATCCATAAGTGGTTTATGGAAAAGAACACACATGCAATGACCACTGGTTGATCCATATCTGGTTTGTGGAAAGAACACACATGCAATGACTCTAGTGGTTGATCCATGTGTGGTTTGTGGAAAGAACACACATGCAATGACTCTAGTGTTGGTTTTAGTATAAGAACACACATGCAATGACTCTAGTGGGTCCACATGTGGTTTGTGAAAAGAACACACATGCAATGACCACTGGTTGATCCATAAGTTGTTTGTGGAAAAGAACACACATGCAATGAGTCTAGTGGATCCATGTGTGGTTTGTGGAAAAGAACACACATGCAATGACTCTAGTGCTGGTTTGTGGTTTTACTATAAGAACAAACATGCAATTACTCAAATGGATCCATATGTGGTTTGTGGAAAGAACACACATGCAATGACTTTGGTTGATCCATATGTGGTTTGTGGAAAGAACACACATGCAATGTCCATTGGTGGATCCATGCGTGGTTTGTGGAAAAGAACACACATGCAATGTCCACTAGTGGATCCATGTGTGGTTTGTGGAAAAGAACACACATGCAATGACCCTCTGGTTGATCCATGTGTGGTTTGTGGAAAGAACACACATGCAATGACTCTAGTGTTGGTTTTAGTATAAGAACACACATGCAATGACTCTAGTGGTTGATCCATGTGTGGTTTGTGGAAAGAATACACATGCAATGACTCTGGTTGATCCATATGTGGTTTGTGAGAAGAACACACATGTAATGTCCACTGGTGGATCCATGTGTGGTTTGTGGAAAAGAGCACACATGCAATGACCACTGGTTGATCCATGTGTGCTTTGTGGAAAGAACACACATGCAATGACAGTGGTGGATCCATGTGTTGTTTGTGAAAATAACACACATGCAATGACTCTAGTGTTGGTTTTAGTATAAGAACACACATGCAATGACTCTAGTGGTTGATCCATGTGTGGTTTGTGGAAATAACACACATACAATGACTCCAGTGGTTGATCCATGTGTGGTTTGTGGAAATAACACACATGCAATGAGTCTAGTGGATCCATGTGTGGTTTGTGGAAAAGAACACACATGCAATGACTCTAGTGTTGGTTTTAGTATAAGAACACACATGCAATGACTCTAGTGGTTGATCCATGTGTGGTTTGTGGAAATGACACACATGCAATGACTCTAGTGGTTGATCCATGTGTGGTTTGTGGAAATAACACACATGCAATGACTCTAGTGGTTGATCCATGTGTGGTTTGTGGAAATAACACACATGCAATGACTGTAATGGATCCATCAGTGGTTTATGGAAAAGAACACACATGCAATGACTCTAATGGGTCCACATGTGGTTTGTGAAAAGAACACACATGCAATGACCACTGGTTGATCCATAAGTTGTTTGTGGAAAAGAACACACATGCAATGAGCCTAGTGGATCCATATGTGGTTTGTGGAAAGAACACACATGCAATGACTCTGGTAGATCGATATGTGGTTTGTGGAAAGAACACACATGCAATGACCACTGGTGGATCCATGTGTGGTTTGTGGAAAAGAACACACATGCAATGACCACTGGTTGATCCATGTGTGGTTTGTGGAAAGAACACACATGCAATGACAGTGGGGGATCCATGTGTGGTTTGTGAAAAGAATACACATGCAATGACAGTGGTGGATCCATGTGTGGTTTGTGGATAGAACACACATGAAATGACTCTAGTGGGTCCACATGTGGTTTGTGAAAAGAGAACACATGCAATGACCACTTGTTGATCAATCAGTTGTTTGTGGAAAAGAACACACATGCAATGAGTCTAGTGGATCCATGTATGGTTTGTGGAAAAGAACACACATGCAATGACCACTGGTTGATCCATGTGTGGTTTGTGGAAAGAACACACATGCAATGACTCTAGTGTTGGTTTTAGTATAAGAACACACATGCAATGACTCTAGTGGTTGATCCATGTGTGGTTTGTGGAAAGAACACACATGCAATGACTCGGGTTGATCCATATGTGGTTTGTGAGAAGAACACACATGCAATGTCCACTGGTGGATCCATGTGTGGTTTGTGGAAAAGAGCACACATGCAATGACCACTGGTTCATCCATGTGTGGTTTGTGGAAAGAACACACATCCAATGACAGTGGTGGATCCATGTGTGGTTTGTGAAAATAACACACATGCAATGACTCTAGTGTTGGTTTTAGTATAAGAACACACATGCAATGACTCTAGTGGTTGATCCATGTGTGGTTTGTGGAAATAACACACATGCAATGAGTCTAGTGGATCCTTGTGTGGTTTGTGGAAAAGAACACACATGCAATGACTCTAGTGTTGGTTTTAGTATAAGAACACACATGCAATGACTCTAGTGGTTGATCCATGTGTGGTTTGTGGAAATGACACACATGCAATGACTCTAGTGGTTGATCCATGTGTGGTTTGTGGAAATAACACACATGCAATGACTCTAGTGGTTGATCCATGTGTGGTTTGTGAAAAATAACACACATGCAATGACTGTAATGGATCCATCAGTGGTTTATGGAAAAGAACACACATGCAATGACTCTAATGGGTCCACATGTGGTTTGTGAAAAGAACACACATGCAATGACCACTGGTTGATCCATAAGTTGATTGTGGAAAAGAACACACATGCAATGAGTCTAGTGGATCCATATGTGGTTTGTGGAAAGAACACACATGCAATGACTCTGGTTGATCCATATGTGGTTTTTGGAAAGAACACACATGCAATGACCACTGGTGGATCCATGTGTGGTTTGTGGAAAAGAACACATATGCAATGACCACTGGTTGATCCATGTGTGGTTTGTGGAAAGAACACACATGCAATGACAGTGGGGGATCCATGTGTGGTTTGTGAAAAGAATACACATGCAATGACAGTGGTGGATCCATGTGTGGTTTGTGGATAGAACACACATGAAATGACTCTAGTGGGTCCACATGTGGTTTGTGAAAAGAGAACACATGCAATGACCACTTGTTGATCCATCAGTTGTTTGTGGAAAAGAACACACATGCAATGAGTCTAGTGGATCCATGTATGGTTTGTGGAAAAGAACACACATGCAATGACTCTAGTGCTGTTTTGTGGTTTTAGTATAAGAACAAACTTGCAATTACTCAAATGGATCCATATGTGGTTTGTGGAAAGAACACACATGTAATGACTTTGGTTGATCCATATGTGGTTTGTGGAAAGAACACACATGCAATGTCCATTGGTGGATCCATGTGCGGTTTGTGGAAAATAACGCACATGCAATGTGCACTGGTGGATCCATGTGTGGTTTGTGGAAAAGAACACACATGCAATGACCACTGGTTGATCCATGTGTGGTTTGTGGAAAGAAGACACATGCAATGACTCTAGTGTTGGTTTTAGTATAAGAACACCCATGCAATGACTCTAGTGGTTAATCCATGTGTGGTTTGTGGAAATAACACACATGCAATGACTCTAGTGGTTGATCCATGTGTGGTTTGTGGAAAGAACACACATGCAATGTCCACTGGTGGATCCATGTGTGGTTTGTGGAAAAGAGCACACATGCAATGACCACTGGTTCATCCATGTGTGGTTTGTGGAAAGAACACACATGCAATGACAGTGGTGGATCCATATGTGGTTTGTGAAAATAACACACATGCAATGATTCTAGTGTTGGTTTTAGTATAAGAACACACATGCAATGACTCTAGTGGTTGATCCATGTGTGGTTTGTGGAAATAACACACATGCAATGACTCCAGTGGTTGATCCATGTGTGGTTTGTGGAAATAACACACATGCAATGAGTCTAGTGGATCCATGTGTGGTTTGTGGAAAAGAACACACATGCAATGACTCTAGTGCTGGTTTGTGGTTTTAGTATAATAACAAACATGCAATTACTCAACTAGATCCATATGTGGTTTGTGGAAAGAACACACATGCAATGACTCTGGTTGATCCATATGTGGTTTGTGGAAAGAACATACATGCAATGACCACTGGTGGATCCATGTGTGGTTTGTGGAAAAGAACACACATGCAATGACCACTGGTTGATCCATGTGTGGTTTGTGGAAACAACACACATGCAATGACAGTGGTGGATCCATGTGTGGTTTGTGAAAAGAACACACATGCAATGACTCTAGTGTTGGTTTTAGTATGAGAACACACATGCAATGACTCTAGTGGTTGATCCATGTGTGGTTTGTGGAAATGACACACATGCAATGACTCTAGTGGTTGATCCATGTGTGGTTTGTGGAAATAACACACATGCAATGACTCTAGTGGTTGATCCATGTGTGGTTTGTGGAAATAACACACATGCAATGACTGTAATGGATCCATAAGTGATTTATGGAAAAGAACACACATGCAATGACTCTAGTGGGTCCACATGTGGTTTGTCAAAAGAACACACATGCAATGACCACTGGTTTATCCATAAGTTGTTTGTGGAAAAGAACACACATGCAATGAGTCTAGTGGATCCATATGTGGTTTGTGGAAAGAACACATATGCACTGACTCTGGTTGATCCATATGTGGTTTGTGGAAAGAACACACATGCAATGACCACTAGTGGATCCATGTGTGGTTTGTGGAAAAGAACACACATGCAATGACCACTGGTTGATCCATGTGTGGTTTGTGGCAAGAACACACATGCAATGACAGTGGTGGATCCATGTCTGGTTTGTGAAAAGAACACACATGCAATGACTCTAGTGTTGGTTTTAGTATAAGAACACACATCCAATGAATCTAGTGGTTGATCCATGTGTGGTTTGTGTAAATGACTCACATGCAATGACTCTAGTGGTTATCCATGTGTGGTTTGTGGAAATAACACACATGCAATGACTCTAGTGGTTGATCCATGTGTGGTTTGTGGAAATAACACACATGCAATGACTATAATGGATCCATAAGTGGTTTATGGAAAAGAACACACATGCAATGACCACTGGTTGATCCATATCTGGTTTGTGGAAAGAACACACATGCAATGACTCTAGTGTTGGTTTTAGTATAAGAACACACATCCAATGAATCTATTGGTTGATCCATGTGTGGTTTGTGTAAATGACTCACATGCAATGACTCTAGTGGTTGATCCATGTGGTTTGTGGAAATAACACACATGCAATGACTTTAGTGGTTGATCCATGTGGTTTGTGGAAATAACACACATGCAATGACTCTAATGGATCCATAAGTGGTTTATGGAAAAGAACACACATGCAATGACCACCGGTTGATCCATGTTTGTTTGGTGAAAGAACACACATGCAATGACTCTAGTGGTTGATCCATGTGTGGTTTGTGGAAAGAACACACATGCAATGACTCTAGTGTTGGTTTTAGTATAAGAACACACATGCAATGACTCTAGTGGGTCCACATGTGGTTTGTGAAAAGAACACACATGCAATGACCACTGGTTGATCCATAAGTTGTTTGTGGAAAAGAACACACATGCAATGAGTCTAGTGGATCCATGTGTGGTTTGTGGAAAAGAACACACATGCAATGACTCTAGTGCTGGTTTGTGGTTTTACTATAAGAACAAACATGCAATTACTCAAATGGATCCATATGTGGTTTGTGGAAAGAACACACATGCAATGACTTTGGTTGATCCATATGTGGTTTGTGGAAAGAACACACATGCAATGTCCATTGGTGGATCCATGCGTGGTTTGTGGAAAAGAACACACATGCAATGTCCACTAGTGGATCCATGTGTGGTTTGTGGAAAAGAACACACATGCAATGACCCTCTGGTTGATCCATGTGTGGTTTGTGGAAAGAACACACATGCAATGACTCTAGTGTTGGTTTTAGTATAAGAACACACATGCAATGACTCTAGTGGTTGATCCATGTGTGGTTTGTGGAAAGAATACACATGCAATGACTCTGGTTGATCCATATGTGGTTTGTGAGAAGAACACACATGTAATGTCCACTGGTGGATCCATGTGTGGTTTGTGGAAAAGAGCACACATGCAATGACCACTGGTTGATCCATGTGTGCTTTGTGGAAAGAACACACATGCAATGACAGTGGTGGATCCATGTGTTGTTTGTGAAAATAACACACATGCAATGACTCTAGTGTTGGTTTTAGTATAAGAACACACATGCAATGACTCTAGTGGTTGATCCATGTGTGGTTTGTGGAAATAACACACATACAATGACTCCAGTGGTTGATCCATGTGTGGTTTGTGGAAATAACACACATGCAATGAGTCTAGTGGATCCATGTGTGGTTTGTGGAAAGAACACACATGCAATGACTCTAGTGTTGGTTTTAGTATAAGAACACACATGCAATGACTCTAGTGGTTGATCCATGTGTGGTTTGTGGAAATGACACACATGCAATGACTCTAGTGGTTGATCCATGTGTGGTTTGTGGAAATAACACACATGCAATGACTCTAGTGGTTGATCCATGTGTGGTTTGTGGAAATAACACACATGCAATGACTGTAATGGATCCATCAGTGGTTTATGGAAAAGAACACACATGCAATGACTCTAATGGGTCCACATGTGGTTTGTGAAAAGAACACACATGCAATGACCACTGGTTGATCCATAAGTTGTTTGTGGAAAAGAACACACATGCAATGAGCCTAGTGGATCCATATGTGGTTTGTGGAAAGAACACACATGCAATGACTCTGGTAGATCGATATGTGGTTTGTGGAAAGAACACACATGCAATGACCACTGGTGGATCCATGTGTGGTTTGTGGAAAAGAACACACATGCAATGACCACTGGTTGATCCATGTGTGGTTTGTGGAAAGAACACACATGCAATGACAGTGGGGGATCCATGTGTGGTTTGTGAAAAGAATACACATGCAATGACAGTGGTGGATCCATGTGTGGTTTGTGGATAGAACACACATGAAATGACTCTAGTGGGTCCACATGTGGTTTGTGAAAAGAGAACACATGCAATGACCACTTGTTGATCAATCAGTTGTTTGTGGAAAAGAACACACATGCAATGAGTCTAGTGGATCCATGTATGGTTTGTGGAAAAGAACACACATGCAATGACTCTAGTGCTGTTTTGTGTTTTTAGTATAAGAACAAACATGCAATTACTCAAATGGATCCATATGTGGTTTGTGGAAAGAACACACATGTAATGACTTTGGTTGATCCATATGTGGTTTGTGGAAAGAACACACATGCAATGTCCATTGGTGGATCCATGTGTGGTTTGTGGAAAAGAACGCACATGCAATGTGCACTGGTGGATCCATGTGTGGTTTGTGGAAAAGAACACACATGCAATGACCACTGGTTGATCCATGTGTGGTTTGTGGAAAGAAGACACATGCAATGACTCTAGTGTTGGTTTTAGTATAAGAACACCCATGCAATGACTCTAGTGGTTGATCCATGTGTGGTTTGTGGAAAGAACACACATGCAATGACTCTGGTTGATCCATATGTGGTTTGTGAGAAGAACACACATGCAATGTCCACTGGTGGATCCATGTGTGGTTTGTGGAAAAGAGCACACATGCAATGACCACTGGTTGATCCATGTTTGGTTTGTGGAAAGAACACACATGCAATGACAGTGGTGGATCCATGTGTGGTTTGTGAAAATAACACACATGCAATGACTCTAGTGTTGGTTTTAGTATAAGAACACACATGCAATGACTCTAGTGGTTGATCCATGTGTGGTTTGTGGAAATAACACACATGCAATGACTCCAGTGGTTGATCCATGTGTGGTTTGTGGAAATAACACACATGCAATGAGTCTAGTGGATCCATGTGTGGTTTGTGGAAAAGAACACACATGCAATGACTCTAGTGCTGGTTTGTGGTTTTAGTATAATAACAAACATGCAATTACTCAACTGGATCCATATGTGGTTTGTGCAAAGAACACACATGCAATGACTCTGGTTGATCCATATGTGGTTTGTGGAAAGAACACACATGCAATGACCACTGGTGGATCCATGTGTGGTTTGTGGAAAAGAACACACATGCAATGACCACTGGTTGATCCATGTGTGGTTTGTGGAAACAACACACATGCAATGACAGTGGTGGATCCATGTGTGGTTTGTGAAAAGAACACACATGCAATGACTCTAGTGTTGGTTTTAGTATGAGAACACACATGCAATGACCACTGGTTGATCCATAAGTTGTTTGTGGAAAAGAACACACATGCAATGAGTCTAGTGGATCCATATGTGGTTTGTGGAAAGAACACATATGCACTGACTCTGGTTGATCCATATGTGGTTTGTGGAAAGAACACACATGCAATGACCACTAGTGGATCCATGTGTGGTTTGTGGAAAAGAACACACATGCAATGACCACTGGTTGATCCATGTGTGGTTTCTGGAAAGAACACACATGCAATGACAGTGGGGGATCCATGTGTGGTTTGTGGAAAGAACACACATGCAATGACAGTGGTGGATCCATGTCTGGTTTGTGAAAAGAACACACATGCAATGACTCTAGTGTTGGTTTTAGTATAAGAACACACATCCAATGAATCTAGTGGTTGATCCATGTGTGGTTTGTGTAAATGACTCACATGCAATGACTCTAGTGGTTGATCCATGTGTGGTTTGTCGAAATAACACACATGCAATGACTCTAGTGGTTGATCCATGTGTGGTTTGTGGAAATAACACACATGCAATGACTATAATGGATCCATAAGTGGTTTATGGAAAAGAACACACATGCAATGACCACTGGTTGATCCATATCTGGTTTGTGGAAAGAACACATGCAATGACTCTAGTGTTGGTTTTAGTATAAGAACACACATCCAATGAATCTAGTGGTTGATCCATGTGTGGTTTGTGTAAATGACTCACATGCAATGACTCTAGTGGTTGATCCATGTGTGGTTTGTGGAAATAACACACATGCAATGACTCTAGTGGTTGATCCATGTGTGGTTTGTGGAAATAACACACATGCCATGACTATAATGGATCCATAAGTGGTTTATGGAAAAGAACACACATGCAATGACCACTGGTTGATCCATATCTGGTTTGTGGAAAGAACACACATGCAATGACTCTAGTGGTTGATCCATGTGTGGTTTGTGGAAAGAACACACATGCAATGACTCTAGTGTTGGTTTTAGTATAAGAACACACATGCAATGACTCTAGTGGGTCCACATGTGGTTTGTGAAAAGAACACACATGCAATGACCACTGGTTGATCCATAAGTTGTTTGTGGAAAAGAAAACACATGCAATGAGTCTAGTGGATCCATGTGTGGTTTGTGGAAAAGAACACACATGCAATGACTCTAGTGCTGTTTTGTGGTTTTAGTATAAGAACAAACATGCAATTACTCAAATGGATCCATATGTGGTTTGTGGAAAGAACACACATGTAATGACTTTGGTTGATCCATATGTGGTTTGTGGAAAGAACACATATGCAATGTCCATTGGTGGATCCATGTGTGGTTTGTGGAAAATAACGCACATGCAATGTGCACTGGTGGATCCATGTGTGGTTTGTGGAAAAGAACACACATGCAATGACCACTGGTTGATCCATGTGTGGTTTGTGGAAAGAACACACATGCAATGACTCCAGTGTTGGTTTTAGTATAAGAACACACATGCAATGACTCTAGTGGTTGATCCATGTGTGGTTTGTGGAAAGAACACACATGCAATGACTCTGGTTGATCCATATGTGGTTTGTGAGAAGAACACACATGCAATGTCCACTGGTGGATCCATGTGTGGTTTGTGGAAAAGAGCACACATGCAATGACCACTGGTTGATCCATGTGTGGTTTGTGGAAAGAACACACATCCAATGACAGTGGTGGATCCATGTGTGGTTTGTGAAAATAACACACATGCAATGACTCTAGTGTTGGTTTTACTATAAGAACACACATGCAATGACTCTAGTGGTTGATCCATGTGTGGTTTGTGGAAATAACACACATGCAATGAGTCTAGTGGATACATGTGTGGTTTGTGGAAAAGAACACACATGCAATGACTCTAGTGTTGGTTTTAGTATAAGAACACACATGCAATGACTCTAGTGGTTGATCCATGTGTGGTTTGTGGAAATGACACACATGCAATGACTCTAGTGGTTGATCCATGTGTGGTTTGTGGAAATAACACACATGCAATGACTCTAGTGGTTGATCCATGTGTGGTTTGTGGAAATAACACACATGCAATGACTGTAATGGATCCATCAGTGGTTTATGGAAAAGAACACACATGCAATGACTCTAATGGGTCCACATGTGGTTTGTGAAAAGAACACACATGCAATGACCACTGGTTGATCCATAAGTTGATTGTGGAAAAGAACACACATGCAATGAGTCTAGTGGATCCATATGTGGTTTGTGGAAAGAACACACATGCAATGACTCTGGTTGATCCATATGTGGTTTTTGGAAAGAACACACATGCAATGACCACTGGTGGATCCATGTGTGGTTTGTGGAAAAGAACACATATGCAATGACCACTTGTTGATCCATGTGTGGTTTGTGGAAAGAACACACATGCAATGACAGTGGGGGATCCATGTGTGGTTTGTGAAAAGAATACACATGCAATGACAGTGGTGGATCCATGTGTGGTTTGTGGATAGAACACACATGAAATGACTCTAGTGGGTCCACATGTGGTTTGTGAAAAGAGAACACATGCAATGACCACTTGTTGATCCATCAGTTGTTTGTGGAAAAGAACACACATGCAATGAGTCTAGTGGATCCATGTATGGTTTGTGGAAAAGAACACACATGCAATGACTCTAGTGCTGTTTTGTGGTTTTAGTATAAGAACAAACTTGCAATTACTCAAATGGATCCATATGTGGTTTGTGGAAAGAACACACATGTAATGACTTTGGTTGATCCATATGTGGTTTGTGGAAAGAACACACATGCAATGTCCATTGGTGGATCCATGTGCGGTTTGTGGAAAATAACGCACATGCAATGTGCACTGGTGGCTCCATGTGTGGTTTAGGAAAAGAACACACATGCAATGACCACTGGTTGATCCATGTGTGGTTTGTGGAAAGAAGACACATGCAATGACTCTAGTGTTGGTTTTAGTATAAGAACACCCATGCAATGACTCTAGTGGTTAATCCATGTGTGGTTTGTGGAAATAACACACATGCAATGACTCTAGTGGTTGATCCATGTGTGGTTTGTGGAAAGAACACACATGCAATGTCCACTGGTGGATCCATGTGTGGTTTGTGGAAAAGAGCACACATGCAATGACCACTGGTTCATCCATGTGTGGTTTGTGGAAAGAACACACATGCAATGACAGTGGTGGATCCATATGTGGTTTGTGAAAATAACACACATGCAATGATTCTAGTGTTGGTTTTAGTATAAGAACACACATGCAATGACTCTAGTGGTTGATCCATGTGTGGTTTGTGGAAATAACACATGCAATGACTCCAGTGGTTGATCCATGTGTGGTTTGTGGAAATAACACACATGCAATGAGTCTAGTGGATCCATGTGTGGTTTGTGGAAAAGAACACACATGCAATGACTCTAGTGCTGGTTTGTGGTTTTAGTATAATAACAAACATGCAATTACTCAACCTGTTCCATACGTGGTTTGCCGAAAGAACACACATGCAATGACTCTGGTTGATCCATATGTGGTTTGTGGAAAGAACATACATGCAATGACCACTGGTGGATCCATGTGTGGTTTGTGGAAAAGAACACACATGCAATGACCACTGGTTGATCCATGTGTGGTTTGTGGAAACAACACACATGCAATGACAGTGGTGGATCCATGTGTGGTTTGTGAAAAGAACACACATGCAATGACTCTAGTGTTGGTTTTAGTATGAGAACACACATGCAATGACTCTAGTGGTTGATCCATGTGTGGTTTGTGGAAATGACACACATGCAATGACTCTAGTGGTTGATCCAGGTGTGGTTTGTGGAAATAACACACATGCAATGACTCTAGTGGTTGATCCATGTGTGGTTTGTGGAAATAACACACATGCAATGACTGTAATGGATCCATAAGTGATTTATGGAAAAGAACACACATGCAATGACTCTAGTGGGTCCACATGTGGTTTGTCAAAAGAACACACATGCAATGACCACTGGTTTATCCATAAGTTGTTTGTGGAAAAGAACACACATGCAATGAGTCTAGTGGATCCATATGTGGTTTGTGGAAAGAACACATATGCACTGACTCTGGTTGATCCATATGTGGTTTGTGGAAAGAACACACATGCAATGACCACTAGTGGATCCATGTGTGGTTTGTGGAAAAGAACACACATGCAATGACCACTGGTTGATCCATGTGTGGTTTGTGGCAAGAACACACATGCAATGACAGTGGTGGATCCATGTCTGGTTTGTGAAAAGAACACACATGCAATGACTCTAGTGTTGGTTTTAGTATAAGAACACACATCCAATGAATCTAGTGGGGTATCCATGTGTGGTTTGTGTAAATGACTCACATGCAATGACTCTAGTGGTTATCCATGTGTGGTTTGTGGAAATAACACACATGCAATGACTCTAGTGGTTGATCCATGTGTGGTTTGTGGAAATAACACACATGCAATGACTATAATGGATCCATAAGTGGTTTATGGAAAAGAACACACATGCAATGACCACTGGTTGATCCATATCTGGTTTGTGGAAAGAACACACATGCAATGACTCTAGTGTTGGTTTTAGTATAAGAACACACATCCAATGAATCTAGTGGTTGATCCATGTGTGGTTTGTGTAAATGACTCACATGCAATGACTCTAGTGGTTGATCCATGTGTGGTTTGTCGAAATAACACACATGCAATGACTCTAGTGGTTGATCCATGTGTGGTTTGTGGAAATAACACACATGCAATGACTATAATGGATCCATAAGTGGTTTATGGAAAAGAACACACATGCAATGACCACTGGTTGATCCATATCTGGTTTGTGGAAAGAACACACATGCAATGACTCTAGTGTTGGTTTTAGTATAAGAACACACATCCAATGAATCTAGTGGTTGATCCATGTGTGGTTTGTGTAAATGACTCACATGCAATGACTCTAGTGGTTGATCCATGTGTGGTTTGTGGAAATAACACACATGCAATGACTTTAGTGGTTGATCCATGTGTGGTTTGTGGAAATAACACACATGCAATGACTATAATGGATCCATAAGTGGTTTATGGAAAAGAACACACATGCAATGACCACTGGTTGATCCATATCTGGTTTGTGGAAAGAACACACATGCAATGACTCTAGTGGTTGATCCATGTGTGGTTTGTGGAAAGAACACACATGCAATGACTCTAGTGTTGGTTTTAGTATAAGAACACACATGCAATGACTCTAGTGGGTCCACATGTGGTTTGTGAAAAGAACACACATGCAATGACCACTGGTTGATCCATAAGTTGTTTGTGGAAAAGAACACACATGCAATGAGTCTAGTGGATCCATGTGTGGTTTGTGGAAAAGAACACACATGCAATGACTCTAGTGCTGGTTTGTGGTTTTACTATAAGAACAAACATGCAATTACTCAAATGGATCCATATGTGGTTTGTGGAAAGAACACACATGCAATGACTTTGGTTGATCCATATGTGGTTTGTGGAAAGAACACACATGCAATATCCATTGGTGGATCCATGCGTGGTTTGTGGAAAAGAACACACATGCAATGTCCACTAGTGGATCCATGTGTGGTTTGTGGAAAAGAACACACATGCAATGACCCTCTGGTTGATCCATCTGTGGTTTGTGGAAAGAACACACATGCAATGACTCTAGTGTTGGTTTTAGTATAAGAACACACATGCAATGACTCTAGTGGTTGATCCATGTGTGGTTTGTGGAAAGAATACACATGCAATGACTCTGGTTCATCCATATGTGGTTTGTGAGAAGAACACACATGCAATGTCCACTGGTGGATCCATGTGTGGTTTATGGAAAAGAGCACACATGCAATGACCACTGGTTGATCCATGTGTGCTTTGTGGAAAGAACACACATGCAATGACAGTGGTGGATCCATGTGTGGTTTGTGAAAATAACACACATGCAATGACTCTAGTGTTGGTTTTAGTATAAGAACACACATGCAATGACTCTAGTGGTTGATCCATGTGTGGTTTGTGGAAATAACACACATGCAATGACTCCAGTGGTTGATCCATGTGTGGTTTGTGGAAATAACACACATGCAATGAGTCTAGTGGATCCATGTGTGGTTTGTGAAAAGAACACACATGCAATGACTCTAGTGTTGGTTTTAGTATAAGAACACACATGCAATGACTCTAGTGGTTGATCCATGTGTGTTTGTGGAAATAACACACATGCAATGACTCTAGTGGTTGATCCATGTGTGGTTTGTGGAAATAACACACATGCAATGACTCTAGTGGTTGATCCATTGTGGTTTGTGGAAATAACACACATGCAATGACTGTAATGGATCCATAAGTGGTTTATGGAAAAGAACACACATGCAATGACTCTAATGGGTCCACATGTGGTTTGTGAAAAGAACACACATGCAATGACCACTGGTTGATCCATAAGTTGTTTGTGGAAAAGAACACACATGCAATGAGTCTAGTGGATCCATATGTGGTTTGTGGAAAGAACACACATGTAATGACTCTGGTTGATCCATATGTGGTTTGTGGAAAGAACACACATGCAATGACCACTGGTGGATCCATGTGTGGTTTGTGGAAAAGAACACACATGCAATGACCACTGGTTGATCCATGTGTGGTTTGTGGAAAGAACACACATGCAATGACAGTGGTGGATCCATGTGTGGTTTGTGAAAAGAATACACATGCAATGACAGTGGTGGATCCATGTGTGGTTTGTGGATAGAACACACATGAAATGACTCTAGTGGGTCCACATGTGGTTTGTGAAAAGAGAACACATGCAATGACCACTTGTTGATCCATCAGTTGTTTGTGGAAAAGAACACACATGCAATGAGTCTAGTGGATCCATGTATGGTTTGTGGAAAAGAACACACATGCAATGACTCTAGTGTTGTTTTGTGGTTTTAGTATAAGAACAAACATGCAATTACTCAAATGGATCCATATGTGGTTTGTGGAAAGAACACACATGTAATGACTTTGGTTGATCCATATGTGGTTTGTGGAAAGAACACACATGCAATGTCCATTGGTGGATCCATGTGTGGTTTGTGGAAAAGAACGCACATGCAATGTGCACTGGTGGATCCATGTGTGGTTTGTGGAAAAGAACACACATGCAATGACCACTGGTTGATCCATGTGTGGTTTGTGGAAAGAAGACACATGCAATGACTCTAGTGTTGGTTTTAGTATAAGAACACCCATGCAATGACTCTAGTGGTTGATAAATGTGTGGTTTGTGGAAAGAACACACATGCAATGACTCTGGTTGATCCATATGTGGTTTGTGAGAAGAACACACATGCAATGTCCACTGGTGGATCCATGTGTGGTTTGTGGAAAAGAGCACACATGCAATGACCACTGGTTGATCCATGTGTGGTTTGTGGAAAGAACACACATGCAATGACAGTGGTGGATCCATGTGTGGTTTGTGAAAATAACACACATGCAATGACTCTAGTGTTGGTTTTAGTATAAGAACACACATGCAATGACTCTAGTGGTTGATCCATGTGTGGTTTGTGGAAATAACACACATGCAATGACTCCAGTGGTTGATCCATGTGTGGTTTGTGGAAATAACACAAATGCAATGAGTCTAGTGGATCCATGTGTGGTTTGTGGAAAAGAACACACATGCAATGACTCTAGTGCTGGTTTGTGGTTTTAGTATAATAACAAACATGCAATTACTCAACTGGATCCATATGTGGTTTGTGGAAAGAACACACATGCAATGACTCTGGTTGATCCATATGTGGTTTGTGGAAAGAACACACATGCAATGACCACTGGTGGATCCATGTGTGGTTTGTGGAAAAGAACACACATGCAATGACCACTAGTTGATCCATGTGTGGTTTGTGGAAACAACACACATGCAATGACAGTGGTGGATCCATGTGTGGTTTGTGAAAAGAACACACATGCAATGACTCTAGTGTTGGTTTTAGTATGAGAACACACATGCAATGACTCTAGTGGTTGATCCATGTGTGGTTTGTGGAAATAACACACATGCAATGACTCTAGTGGTTGATCCATGTGTGGTTTGTGGAAATAACACACATGCAATGACTCTAGTGGTTGATCCATGTGTGGTTTGTGGAAATAACACACATGCAATGACTGTAATGGATCCATAAGTGGTTTATGGAAAATAACACACATGCAATGACTCTAATGGGTCCACATGTGGTTTGTGAAAAGAACACACATGCAATGACCACTGGTTGATCCATAAGTTGTTTGTGGAAAAGAACACACATGCAATGAGTCTAGTGGATCCATATGTGGTTTGTGGAAAGAACACATATGCAATGACTATGGTTGATCCATATGTGGTTTGTGGAAAGAACACACATGCAATGACCACTGGTGGATCCATGTGTGGTTTGTGGAAAAGAACACACATGCAATGACCACTAGTTGATCCATGTGTGGTTTGTGGAAAGAACACAGATGCAATGACAGTGGGGGATCCATGTCTGGTTTGTGAAAAGAATACACATGCAATGACAGTGGTGGATCCATGTGTGGTTTGTGGAAAGAACACACATGCAATGACCACTGGTGGATCCATGTGTGGTTTGTGAAAAGAGAACACATGCAATGACCACTGGTTGATCCATGTGTGGTTTGTGGAAACAACACACATGCAATGACAGTGGTGGATCCATGTGTGGTTTGTGAAAAGAACACACATGCAATGACTCTAGTGTTGGTTTTAGTATAAGAACACACATGCAATGACTCTAGTGTTTGATCCATGTGTGGTTTGTGGAAATAACACACATGCAATGACTCTAGTGGTTGATCCATGTGTGGTTTGTGGAAATAACACACATGCAATGACTCTAGTGGTTGATCCATGTGTGGTTTGTGGAAATAACACACATGCAATGACTGTAATGGATCCATAAGTGGTTTATGGAAAATAACACACATGCAATGACTCTAATGGGTCCACATGTGGTTTGTCAAAAGAACACACATGCAATGACCACTGGTTGATCCATAAGTTGTTTGTGGAAAAGAACACACATGCAATGAGTCTAGTGGATCCATATGTGGTTTGTGGAAAGAACACATATGCAATGACTCTGGTTGATCCATATGTGGTTTGTGGAAAGAACACACATGCAATGACCACTGGTGGATCCATGTGTGGTTTGTGGAAAAGAACACACATGCAATGACCACTGGTTAATCCATGTGTGGTTTGTGGAAAGAACACAGATGCAATGACAGTGGGGGATCCATGTCTGGTTTGTGAAAAGAATACACATGCAATGACAGTGGTGGATCCATGTGTGGTTTGTGGATAGAACACACATGAAATGACTCTAGTGGGTCCACATGTGGTTTGTGAAAAGAGAACACATGCAATGACCACTTGTTGATCCATTAGTTGTTTGTGGAAAAGAACACACATGCAATGAGTCTAGTGGATCCATGTATGGTTTGTGGAAAAGAACACACATGCAATGACTCTAGTGCTGGTTTGTGGTTTTAGTATAAGAACAAACATGCAATGACTCTAGTGGTTGATCCATGTGTGGTTTGTGGAAATAACACACATGCAATGACTGTAATGGATCCATAAGTGGTTTATGGAAAAGAACACACATGCAATGACCACTGGTTGATCCATATGTGGTTTGTGGAAAGAACACACATGCAATGACCACTAGTGGTTGATCCATGTGTGGTTTGTGGAAAGAACACACATGCAATGACAGTGGTGGATCCATGTGTGGTTTGTGAAAAGAACACACATGTGTTAGAGATATGCCCAAGAGGCAATAATAAAAGTGGTTATTATTATATCTTTGTGTTTATGATCAATGTTTGCATCCCATGCTGTAATTGTATTATAAGGAAACACTAATACATGTGTGTTTTGTAAACATAAAAGAGTCCCTAGTAAGCCTCTTGTTGAACTAGCTTGTTGATTAATAGATGATCATGGTTTCCTGATCATGGACATTGGATTTCATTAATAACAAGGTTATATCATTAGGAGAATGATGTGATGGAGACACACCCATAGTAAGCGTAGCATAAGATCAAGTCATTAAGTTCGTATTGCTATAAGCTTTCAAATGCATAGTAACATAATCCTTCGACCATGAGGTTATGTTAATCACCATCACCGGATGGGTGCTTTGATGACATCAAACACCGCTTCATAACTGGGTGGTTATAAAGGTGTCATTGGGTATTCTGAAAGTATGTGTTGAAGCGCATGAACCAAGATTGGGATTTGTCCATCCATATGACAGATAGATATGCTCTGGGCCCTCTCGGTGGAATGTCATCTAATTAGCTTGCAAGCATGTGACTAGGTCACAAGGGATGACATAACATGGAACGAGTAAAGATTACTTATCAGTAACGAGGTAGAACAAGGTATGGAGATACCGACGATCAAACCTCAGATAAGTAGAGTATCGCATGACAAAGGGAATTGGTTTCGTATGTTAATGGTTCTATCGATCACGAAGTCATCGTTGAGTATGTGGGAGCCGTTATGGATCTCCAGATCCCGCTGATGGTTATTGATCGGAGAGGTGTCTCCATCATGTCTACATATTCACGAACCGTAGGGTGACACACTTAAGGTTCGAAGTTGTTTTAAGTAGATATGGAATGTGCGTTGGAAACCAAATATTGTTCAGAGTCTCGGATTGGATCCGGGACATCACGAGGAGATCCGAAATTGTCCGGAGAATAAGATTCGTATATTGGGGATCATTTTCTAAGTTAGGAAATATTCCGGAGTATTTGTATGGGGATTCTAGAATGTTTCGGAATGTTCCGGAAGGTTCTAGAAGATTTCTTGGAGTTTGCTTGAAAACCAAGAAAGGATCAAGGAATCCTTGTAGGGCAAGACAAGGAGTAGTGGGGGAGGAGGACTCCTCCCCCTTCCCAATCTGCCGACCAAGGAGGGAGGGGAGTCCTACTAGGACTCCCCCTCCCAGGCGCCTCCCTCCTTTAAATAGAGGGGAGGAGGCGCCACCCCCTTACCCCCTTCAATCCTCAAACCCTAGCCGCCTCTCTCCTCCTCTTTCCCTCTGCTCTGGCTTAGGCGAAGCCCTGCAGAATTCTCTACTCCACCACCACCACCACGCCGTCGTGCTGCTGGGATTCCGTGGAGAGATCTACTACTTCCGCTCACTGGAACGGGAGAGGAAGGTCTGCTTCGACCATGACGTGTGACCGATCATGAAGCGCGCCGGACGCTGCTTGGGAAGGATCGTCTACTTGATCTTGAGATCGGCAAGTGATCGACTACATCAACCACGAGATCCGATCTCGTAACGCTTCGGTCTACAGGGTTAGTACAGATCTATCTTGTTGCACATGTCTAATAGATTAGATCTTGGCTTTTATCTAGATTAGATCTGGGTTTTGTTCGTTCTGCGTAGAAATTTTTGTTTTCCATGCTACGAACCCATCGGTGGTATCGAGCCTTGTCTATGCATAGATCTGCTGCACGAGTAGAACACAATGGTTTTGTGGGCGTTGGTGCTCGTGCCGCCTCTTTTGCTTTGTGTACTTTGCATCTTGCGGTATGGTGGGATGAAGCGGCTGGGGTAACCTTACATGTCATCGCACATGAGACTTGCTCCACGCTTGACGGTAACTTGCTTTGCACAAGTGGCTTTATGGTGTCTGCTCTCCCACCATAGTATAGATCCAATTTACACTTTGCACTTGATAGCACTTGTATCAACATTGTGGTTCTGTTTCGTAGGTAAGATCCGTTCTTATTCGAAAGCCCCAAACCACGTAAAACATGCAAAGAAAATTAGAGGCGTCTAACTTGTTTTTGCAGGGGTTTTGTGATGTGATATGGCCATCATGTTATTGTGATTATATTTGATGTATGCAATGATCCTTGTTGTAATATGGCAACCGACAGGAGCCTAATGGTTGTCTTTAATTCTGTTAAGACCTGCGTGTCTATTCATCTTGTAATAGCTTTATTCCAAGTAGTTGTAATAGTTGCTAGTGATGATGGACAACCATGAAGCGGCGCCACTGACCTTGACGCAATGCTGGTGATGATGGAGATCATGTTCGTGCTTTGGAGATGGAGATCAAAGGCATAAGAAGAAAGGGCCATATCATATCACACTAATTATGAATTGCCTGTGATGTCAATCCTTTATGCATCTTGTATTGCTTAGATCGTGACAGTAGCATTATAAGATGATCCCTCTCACTAAATATCAAGTAATAAAGTGTTCGTCCTTAGTTGGCACCGTTGCTAAGACTCGTCGTCTCGAAGCATCTCGTGATGATCGGATGTGATAGATTCTACGTGTGCATACAACGGGTGCAATCCAGATTTGCACATGCAGAAACTAAGATTAATCTTGACGAGCCTAGCATGTACAGACATGGTCTCGGAACACGGAATACCGAAAGGTAGAGCATGAATCATATAAGTGATATGATGAACATGAAGATTGTTCACGATGAAACTACATCTTCTCTGAAGATCGGACTTGGTGTAGTGGACTTGGTTCGTGTAATCACTAAGACAATGTGAGGGATGTTGTTTTGAGTGGGAGTTCACCTAGTTAATTTAAGAATTAAAATTGAACTCAATTTATCATAAACTTAGTCTAAACTACTTGCAAATTTGTTGTAGATTATGGCGAACCTCTCCATCAATTTCAATGCGTTCCTAGAGAAAGAAAAGCTTAAGAACAATGGAAGCAACTTCAAGGACTGGCTCCGTGGTCTGAAGATTGTCCTCAGGGCTGGTCAGTTGACCTATGTGCTCGAAGCACCGCTAGGTGACCCACCTGCAGAAGATGCCACCGATGACGTAAAGAATGTTTACGCCACTCGGAAAAATCAATACTCCATAGTTCATTGCCATCCACATGCGGTTTAGAATCGGAGCTTCAGAAGCGCTTTGAGCACCATGACCCGTTCGAGATCATTAAGGAGCTCAAGCTCATTTTTGAGACTCACGCGGTCGTGGAGAGCTATGAGGCCTCCGAAAAGTTCTTTAACTGTAAGATGGAAGAGGGAAGCTCCATTAGTGAGCACGTGCTCACCATGTCTAGGAACGCAAACAAGCTCCAAGAGCTGGGGATAACGATTCCTAATGAGTTAGGGATTCACCGTGTCCTCCAATCACTGCCACCGAGTTATAAGAACTTTATGATGAACTACAATATGCACTGCATGAACAAGACGTTGCCTGAACTATCGTCCATGCTAAAAACTGCTGAAGTGGAGATCAAGAAGGAGCACCAAGTGTTGATGATCAATAATACCACCAATTTCAAGAAACAGGGCAAGCCTAAGAAAAAGGGCAACTTCAAGAAGGACGGTAAGAAAGCTGCCGCACCTGCTAAGAAGCCCAAGGCTGGTCCTAAGCCTGAAACTGAATGCTTCTACTGCAAGGGTGCTGGTCACTGGAAGCGTAACTGCCCCAAGTACTTGGCGGATCTGAAGAACGGCAACATCAAGAAGAAAGGTATATATTTGATATACATGTTATTGATGTGTATCTTACTAGTAATCGTAGTAGTGCCTGGGTATTTTATACTGGTTCGGTTGCTCATATTTGTAACTCGAAACAGGAGCTGCGGAATAAACGAAGACTGGCGAGAGACGAGGTGACGATGCGCGTTGGAAATGGCTCCAAGGTTGATGTGATCGCCGTTGGCACGCTCCCTCTACATCTACCTTCGGGATTAGTTTTAAATTTGAATAATTGTTATTTGGTGCCTGCGTTAAGCATGAACATTATATCTAGATCTTGTTTATTGCGAGACAGTTACTCTTTTAAGTCTGAGAATAAAGGTTGTTCGATTTATATGAGTAATATCTTTTATGGTAATGCACCTGAGATGAATGGTTTATTCTTATTGAATCTCGATAGTAGTGATACACATGTTCACAACATAGATCCTAAACGAATAAAATTGAATGATAATTCTACATGTAACATTTGTCGTCTTGATCACATTGGAGTGAAGCGTATGAAGAAACTCCATTCGATGGACTTCTTGAATCACTTGATTTTGAATCACTTGAAAGATCACGAGCATGTCTAATGGGAAAAATGACTAAGACTCCATTCTCTGGAATAATGGAGCGAGCTACAGACTTATTGGAAATAATACATACCGATGTGTGCGGTCCAATGAGTGTAGCATCGCGTGGTCGATATCGTTATGTTCTCACTTTCACGGATGACTTAAGTAGATATGGGTATGTCTACTTTATGAAACATAAGTCCGAAACTTTCGAGAAGTTTAAGGAATTTCAAAGTGAAGTGGAAAATCATCGTAACAAGAAGATTAAGTTTCTACGTTCTGACCGCGGAGGTGAATATCTAAGTTATGAGTTTGGCATGCATTTAAAGAAATATGGAATACTTTCGCAGATGACACCGCCGGGAACACCACAGCGTAATGGTGTGTCCGAATGTCGTAATCGAACTCTCTTAGATATGGTTCGGTCTATGATGTCTCTCATAGATTTACTGCTATCATTTTGGGGCTATGCATTAGAGACAGCCGCATTCACTTTAAATAGGGCACCATCTAAATCCGTTGAAACGACACCGTACGAATTGTGGTTTGGTAAGAAACATAAGTTGTCGTTCCTTAAAGTTTGGGGTTGCGAAGCGTATGTAAAGAAGTTACAACCTGATAAGCTTGAACCCAAAGTAGATAAATGCGTCTTCATAGGATACCCTAAAGAAACAATTGGGTATACCTTCTATCATAGATCCGAAGGCAAAGTTTTTGTTGCCAAGAATGGATCCTTTCTTGAGAAGGAGTTTCTCTCGAAGGAAGTGACTGGAAGGAAAGTAGAACTCGACGAGGTTATTGAACCTTCTCTCGGAGTTGAGAGTAGCGCAGAACCGGAAGATGTTTTTGTGCCGCCTGCACCAATTGGAGAGGAAGCTAATGATGGTGATCATGCAACTTCGAACGAAGTTGCTGCTGAACCTTGCAGGTCAACGAGGGTTCGTACCACTCCTGATTGGTATGACTCTGCCTTGAACGTCATGTTGGTGGACAACACTGATGACCCTGCGACGTATGAAGAAGCTATGGTGAGCCCATATTCTGACAAATGGCTAGAAGCCATGAAATCCAAAATGGGATCCATGTACGAAAACCAAGTGTGGACTTTGGTGGACTTACCGGATGGCCGTAAGGCTGTCGAGAACAAATGGAT
This sequence comes from Avena insularis, assembly GCA_023614405.1. NCBI lineage: Eukaryota > Viridiplantae > Streptophyta > Magnoliopsida > Poales > Poaceae > Avena > Avena insularis. Next base: position 387,027,750 of record CM042686.1, on the reverse strand, counting down.
TTTCAAAAGAAAAACAGATGCTGATGGTAATGTTACCGTCTATAAAGCTCGACTTGTCGCGAAAGGGTTCCGACAAATTCAAGGAATTGACTATGATGAGACTTTCTCACCAGTAGCGAAGCTAAAGTCTCTGAGGATTTTGTTAGCAATTGCTGCATATTTCGATTATGAGATTTGGCAGATGGATGTCAAAACAGCGTTCCTTAATGGTGACATTGAGGAAGAGTTGTATATGGTACAACCCAAGCGTTTTGTCGATCCTAGTGATGCTGACAAGGTATGCAAACTTCAGCGCTCCATTTATGGACTGAAGCAAGCATCCCGGAGTTGGAATCAACGTTTTGATAAAGTAATCAAAAACTTTGGATTTATACAAACTTATGGAGAAGCTTGTATTTACAAGAAAGTGAGTGGGAGCTCTGTAGCATTCCTAGTACTATATGTAGATGACAAATTGTTGATTGGGAATGATATAGAACTTCTTAATAGCGTCAAAACCTATTTGAATAATAGTTTTTCAATGAAGGATCTTGGCGAAGCGGCATATATTCTAGGCATCAAGATTTATAGAGATAGATCAAGATGCCTAATAGCGCTTTCACAAAGTACATACTTAGACAAAGTTCTAAAGAAGTTTAGAATGGAAGAGAGCAAGAAAGGGTTCGTGCCCATGTTGTCAGGTAAGACCTTGAGTAAGACTCAAAGTCCGGCTACGGCAGAAGATAGAGAAAAGATGAATAATATTCCCTATGCCTCGGCCATAGGTTCTATCATGTATGCCATGCTGTGTACAAGACCGGATATAACACATGCTGTTAGTTTGACTAGCAGATATCAAAGTGATCCTAGAATGGAGCATTAGACAGCGGTCAAGAATATCCTAAAGTACCTAAATAGGACTAAGGATATGGTTCTTTCTTATGGAGGTGATGAACAGCTTGTTGTAAACAGTTACACTAATGCTAGTTGGAACACCGGTCCAGATGACTCGAAGTCACAGTCTGGATACGTATTTATTTTGAATGGTGCTGCAGTGAGCTGGAGGAGTGCCAAGCAAAGCGTTGTGGCGAAATCTTCAACTGAATCGGAATACATAGCTGCTTCGGAGGCTGCACAAGAAGCCATATGGATGAAGGAGTTCATTACTGAACTGAGTGTGGTTCCTAGTGCGTTGGACCCGATAGCCATCTACTGTGACAACACAGGTGCCACAGCTAATGCACAGGAGCCAAGGTCACATAGCAAGCTGAAGCACATCAAGCTACGTTTCCATGCTATTCGCGAGTATGTCCGAGATGGTGACATAAAGATTTGCAAAGTACACACTGATGTGAATGTGGCAGATCCGTTGACTAAACCTCTCCCTAGAGCAAAGCATGATCAACACCAGAACGCCATGGGTGTTAGGTATATTACCATGTAATCTAGATTATTGACTCTAGTGCAAGTGGGAGACTGTTGGACATATGCCCAAAAGGCAACAATAAAAGTGGTTATTATTATATCTTTGTGTTTATGATGAATGTTTGCATCCCATGCTATAATTGTATTATAAGGAAACACTAATACATGTGTGTTTTGTAAACATAAAAGAGTCCCTAGTAAGCCTCTTGTTGAACTAGCTTGTTGATTAATAGATGATCATGGTTTCCTGATCATGGACATTGGATGTCATTAATAACAAGGTTATATCATTAGGAGAATGATGTGATGGACACACACCCATAGTAAGCGTAGCATAAGATCAAGTCATTAAGTTCGTATTGCTATAAGCTTTCAAATGCATAGTAACCTAATCCTTCGACCATGAGGTTATGTTAATCACCATCACCGGATAGGTGCTTTGATGACATCAAACACCACTTCATAACTGGGTGGTTATAAAGGTGTCATTGGGTATTCTGAAAGTATGTGTTGAAGCGCATGAACCAAGATTGGGATTTGTCCATCCATATGACGGATAGATATGCTCTGGGCCCTCTCGGTGGAATGTCATCTAGTTAGCTTGCAAGCATGTGACTAGGTCACAAGGGATGACATAACATGGAACGAGTAAAGAGTACTTATCAGTAACGAGGTAGAACTAGGTATGGAGATACCGACGATCAAACCTCGGATAAGTAGAGTATCGCGTGACAAAGGTAATTGGTTTCGTATGTTAATGGTTCTATCGATCACGAAGTCATCGTTGAGTATGTGGGAGCCGTTATGGATCTCTAGATCCTGCTGATGGTTATTGATCGGAGAGGTGTCTCCATCATGTCTGCATATTCACGAACCGTAGGGTGACACACTTAAGGTTCGAAGTTGTTTTAAGTAGATATGGAATGTGCGTTGGAAGCCGGATGTTGTTCGGAGTCTCGGATTGGATCTGGGACATCACGAGGAGATCCGGAATTGTCCGGAGAATAAGATTCGTATATTGGGGATCATTTTCTAAGTTAGGAAATGTTCCGGAGTATTTGTATGGGGATTCTAGAAGGTTTCAGAATGTTCCGGAAGGTTCTAGAAGATTTCTTGGAGTTTGCTTGAAAACCAAGAAAGGATCAAGGAATCCTTGTAGGGCAAGACAAGGAGTAGTAGGGAAGGAGGACTCCTCCCCCTTCCCAATCCGCCAGCCAAGGAGGGAGGGGAGTCCTACTAGGACTCCCCCTCCCATGGCGCCTCCCTCCTTTAAATAGAGGGGAGGAGGCGCCACCCCCTTGCCCCCTTCAATCCTCAAACCCTAGCCGCCTCTCTCCTCCTCTTTCCCTCTGCTCTGGCTTAGGCGAAGCCCTGCAGAATTCTCTACTCCACCACCACCACCACGTCGTCGTGCTGCTGGGATTCCGTGGAGAGATCTACTACCTCTGCTGCTCGCTGGAACGGGGAGAGGAAGGTCTGCTTTGACTCCACACGTGTGACCGACTGCGGAAGCACTGCCGGAACGCGGCGCCGGAAGGATCGTCTACTCAATCTTGAGATCGGCAAGTGATCAACTACATCAACCACGAGATCCGATCTCGTAACGCTTTTGGGTCTACAAGGGTTAGTACAGATCTATCTCGTTGCACATGTCTAATAGATTAGATCTTGGCTTTTATCTAGATTAGATCTGGGTTTTGTTCGTTCTTGCGATAGAAATTTTTTGTTTTCCATGCTACGAACCCATCAACATGCAATGACTCTAGTGTTGGTTTTAGTATAAGAACACACATGCAATGACTCTAGTGGTTGATCCATGTGTGGTTTGTGGAAATAACACACATGCAATGACTCTAGTGGTTGATCCATGTGTGGTTTGTGGAAATAACACACATGTAATGACTCTAGTGGTTGATCCATGTGTGGTTTGTGGAAATAACACACATGAAATGACTATAATGGATCCATAAGTGGTGTATGGAAAAGAACACACATGCAATGACCACTGGTTGATCCATATGTGGTTTGTGGAAAGAACACACATGCAATGACTCTAGTGGTTGATCCATGTGTGGTTTGTGGAAAGAACACACATGCAATGACTCTTGTGCTAGTTTTAGTATAAGAACACACATGCAATGACTCTAGTGGGTCCACATGTGGATTGTGAAAAGAACACACATGCAATGACCACTGGTTGATCCATTAGTTGTTTGTGGAAATGAACACACATGCAATGAGTCTAGTGGATCCATGTGTGGTTTGTGGAAAAGAACACACATGCAATGACTCTAGTGCTAGTTTGTGGTTTTAGTATAAGAACAAACATGCAATTACTCAAATGGATCCATATGTGGTTTGTGGAAAGAACACACATGCAATGACTCTGGTTGATCCATATGTGGTTTGTGGAAAGAACACACATGCAATGTCCACTGGTGGATCCATGTGTGGTTTGTGGAAAACAACACACATGCAATGTCCACTGGTGGATCCATGTGTGGTTTGTGGAAAAGAACACACATGCAATGACCACTAGTTGATCCATGTGTGGTTTGTGGAAAGAACATACATGCAATGACTCTAGTGTTTGTTTTAGTATAAGAACACACATGCAATGACTCTAGTGGTTAATCCATGTGTGGTTTGTGGAAATAACACACATGCAATGACTCTAGTGGTCGATCCATGTGTGGTTTGTGGAAATAACACACATGCAATGACAGTGGTGGATCCATGTGTGGTTTGTGAAAAGAACACACATGCAATGACTCTTGTGGATCCAAATGTGGTTTGTGGAAAGAACACACATGCAATGAACTGTAGTGGATACATATGTGGTTTGTGGAAAGAACACACATGCAATGAACTCTAGTGGATCTATCTTGGCATAATTTGATGTATGCGACGATGCATTTCATTGTAAAAGACACCCACTTTCCATTTTTATACTACTCAGCTTTGCCCCCCCCCTCTCTCTTTCTCTCTCTCTCTCTCTCTCTCTCTCTCTCTCTCTCTCTCTCTCTCTCTCTCTTTCGTAGAGGCCCAAACCTGTGCCCACTTTGTCTGCTACGCCCTAATTGGTTGTCGCAGTTGTCACGCGGATCGTGCGCACGAACCGTTGATCCTATGTGATCCAACGAGGCTTGTCGCACACGTCGTGCCCTTCATAGGACAGCGCGAGACGGGATGGACGTCTCCCTCAACGAGACTTCTACAAGAAGGAACACGATGCCGTCCATGGAAAAAGTGGTCGAATGGTCATTGATGGGTTCGTAGCATGTAAAACAAAAAATTTCTACCGCAAGAACGAACAAAACCCAGATCTAATCTAGATAAAAGCCAAGATCTAATCTATTAGACATGTGCAACGAGATAGATCAGTACTAACCCTCATAGTTTCCAAAGCCTTGTTTGAGATCGGATCTCGTGGTTGATGTAGTCGATCACTTGCCAATCTCAAGATCGAGTGGATGATCCTTCCGGCGCCGCGTTCTGGCAGCGCTTCATGCACAGTCCACGCGTCTGGTCGAAGCAGACCTTCCTCTCCCTGTTCTAGCGAGCAGCGGAGGTAGTAGATCTTCTCCACGGAATCCCAGCAGCACGACGGTGTGGTGGTGGTCATGGAGTAGAGAATTCTCCAGGGCTTCGCCTAAGCCGGAGCAGAGCGAAGGAGGAGAAGAGAGGCGGCGGCTAGGGTTTGTTATGGGAGAGCACTAGGGGGTGGTGCCCCCTCCCTTCTATTTAAAGGAGGGAGGCGCCATGGGAGGGGGAGTCCTAGTAGGACTCCCCTCCCTCCTTGGCCGACGGATTGGGAGGGGGGAGGAATCCTCCTCCCCCACGAATCCGTGTCTTGCCTCACTTGGACTTCCTTGATCCTTTCTTGGTTTTCAAGCAAACTCCAAGAATTCTCCTAGAACCTTCCGGAACATTCCGAAACCTTCTAGAATCCCCATACAAACACTCCGGAACATTTCCTAACTTAGAAAATGATCCCCAATATATGAATCTCATTCTCCGGACAATTCTGGATCAACTCGTGATGTCCCGGATCCAATCCGAGACTCCGAACAACATTCGGTCTCCAACGCACATTCCATATCTACTTAAAACAACTTCGAACCTTAAGTGTGTCACCCTACGGTTCGTGAATATGCAGACATGATGAAGACACTTCTCCGATCAATAACCATCAGCGGGATCTGGAGATCCATAACGGCTCCCACATACTCAACGATGACTTCGTGATCGATAGAACCATTAGCATACAAAACCAATTCCCTTTGTCACGCGATACTATACTTATCCGAGGTTTGATCGTTGGTATCTCCATACCTAGTTCTACCTCGTTACTGATAAGTACTCTTTACTCGTTCCGTGTTATGTCATCCCTTGTGACCTAGTCACATGCTTGCAAGCTAACTAGATGACATTCCACCGAGAGGGCCCAGAGCATATCTATCCGTCATATGGATGGACAAATCCCAATCTTGGTCCATGTGCTTCAACACATACTTTCAGAATACCCAATGACACCTTTATAACCACCCAGTTACGAAGCGGCGTTTGATGTCATCAAAGTACCCATTCGGTGATGGTGATTAACATAACCTCATGGTCGAAGGATTAGGTTACTATGCATTTGAAAGCTTATAGCAATACGAACTTAATGACTTGATCTTATGCTACGCTTACTATGGGTGTGTGTGTCCATCACATCATTCTCCTAATGATATAACCTTGTTATTAATCACATCCAAATGTCCATGATCGGGAAACCATGATCATCAATTAATCAACAAGCTAGTTCAACAAGAGGCTTACTAGGGACTCTTTTATGTTTACAAAACACACATGTATTAGTGTTTCCTAACAATACAATTATAGCATGGGATGTAAACATTCATCATAAACACAAAGATATAATAATAACCACTTTTATTATTGCCTCTTGGGCATATCTCCAACAGTCATGTCATGTTTAATCTAGTCTGCAAAGGCTACAAGTCTACTACACGGCAACTGGTCATCCATAGACCACCGGCTATACCATTTTTACTACGCAGCACGCCTGCACTCTCACTTCCATCAGCCCCCCACCACACAAACCTTCCACGTGGCAGCCGCAGCCGGAAGAGCTGTCAACCTGGGCCCTCGAGGAGGCCTAAACGTCCCCGCATTAAAAACCCAGCCTATCGGGTCCTCCATTCGCACGCATCCACTACTCTCTCTCTTCCCTATCCAGCAAAACACCACAATCTTGAACGTACTTGCACGAACCTTCTCCATGAAACCAGTGCGTGGGGGTGAGTGTCCGGGCACCGCCGCCGGGGTGGTGCTTCACGTGGCAGATCTGGAGGAGCATCACGCAGCACAGGCCGAGGAGGACGTATAGTTCAACCCCTTGGGGGACCATGTGCACGCCGGTGCTGACGACTTCGGAGGCGCCGATGAGGGCATGGAGTTCGACGAACACGCTCCGCTCGTGTACCCAGAGGTACATCTATTTCTACATGTTTCATATTTTCTGCTCGAGCTTAATCTATCCAGGCGTCATAAAAAAATCTAGTCCTAATGATTAGATGCAATGTACGAACCGGTACATGGAGAGATCTAGTCTGTTCTGAATGAATCCACATTATTTATTTATTAATAAGTTACCAAGAACACAAACCACATTAATTTAGGAGCGAGCTGGGGAGACGGCCGTAAGGAACTGCTGAACCTGTATAGACATGTTATTGCATTGAAAGTAACTTGGAATGGTGGAAGGATTATATATTTATTATTTTGCTCATTTCGGTTTGTATTCCATACATTACAGGTGTATTCAAGTGAGATGGACTCTGACAAGGAGACCAGAGACAACAAGAGCCGCCATGGCATGAAGAAGCTCAAGAGCGGGATAATCCCTTTCCGCACTCGACTTGGGGAGCTCAGGTGCCCTTTCTGTAAGAAAGGAGTCAACCCGAGGATTTCTAGCTTGATTCCACATGCGGTTGGCATCGGTAAAAGCCCGACTAGTAAACACAAGTCAGCGACCAAGGCTAAGCACGCTGCTTATGGCAAGTTCCTGAGGGAGTATGTCAAGACCGGCCTAGTGTCCCCTTACTTAGGAATCAACAACTCCTAGCCGACCAACCCCGTCACTGTGTTGGCCCGGTCACTAATAATATTTAGTTCTCTTACTGTATCTAGACCCTTAAACTATGTGGATTTCTATTTTCATACCCTTCAAAATATATTCAAGTTCATCTGTTTATGTTGTTAAAGTTCCGGTGGCCTACTCGTTATTTTGCATGGATAGAGGGGTGCCCCCAACAGATATAAGGGTTATCCTGTCGGCTAGATCACAGAGGATCAACAGTTGGTGGGCAAAACTGAGTACAACTGAATCGCCATGGTTAGACACGAGGGAAAAAAATGTGACTCACGGTACGCGTGTGCGGTGCACGGGGCGGTAGCGGACACGTGTGGTCGTGCACGGTGCATTAGCCTACGAGGTGCACGGTAGTGCAACGAAACACCGCTTCGCTTCTCCTTTAATAGAGGTCTCCCCACTCCCACTCATCACACACTCGCTCACTCAACTGTCTCCACTGTCCCATCACCTTCTGCAAACACCCAACAAAACCCCAACCACGCCAGCGATGGAGAAGATCGGCGCGGTGGCCATCGGCGCCTCCAAGGCAGCCGGCGAGGAGCCCCCATCCCCGTCCCCGCATCCGCCGTAGCCTCCGGCGAGGAGGCCCCCGCCGGTCTCGGACAGATCCCGCTCGACTGGGACCCCTACGAGGAGGTTGTCTACATAAGGCCGGAGAACCCCTACGACACCAGCATCACCGACCCGTGGTCTAAGGTAACCTGGGTTTTCTCCCCTTCCCTTGTTCTTCCCCCGTTCCCATTGTTGCATGCTAGATCGTATATTATTAGGGTTCGGCTGTTCGTATTTTTTACAGTAGCTAATCCTATTGTGTTAGATCTCGATTTTCGATGAATCCCCCTGTTCGTAGTTGGGATCAGTATTCGATTTGGTTTGAGATTTGGGGAATAATCGGGAGATCTCATTCGGTTAATTTATGCAAAAAATCAATCCCGATAATCAAAGTCTCTCAGTCATGTCCTTATTTCACTCTACTGTTTTTTTCCAACAGGAGGATAGCAACGACCTCCGCAGTGACGACGAGTTGCGGGACACCAAGACTCGTCATGTGCTGAGGAGGCTAAAGTCCGGTCAATACAACAACTTCTTCGTCGGCGACGTGTACAGGTGCCCCTTCTGCCCCACCAGGAGGCTCCGCGGCATGGACTTCAACTCCCTCGTGAAGCATGCCGAGGACGTGAGGACCTGCAGCGAGTCCATGAACGTACACGGCTTCAGGGCCAAGCACCAGGCGCTCGGTCTTCACCTCCGCAACCTCCAGAAGGTGGATATCGAGGAGGGTCGCATGCCCCCGATCAGACCCAAGGTGCCCAAGGTCAAGGGGCTGGGCAGCAAGAAGTGGAGGAGGCACGAGAGGGAGGAGGCGGATGCCCTCCTGGCAGAGGCCACAAGGGGCCACTGATCAGCTGCTACTGTAAAGCAGTTTCTTTTGTCTTGTCTGTGTTGAAGCAGTCCGCTGCTGCTGCTGAGCAGCCTAATTGTCGAACCTCGTTAAGTACTGTTCTATATAACCTATATTAGCTGCTTTATCTACATCTGCTCTGTTTACTGAATTTATTTATGGTGCTAGTTTGTTTTGCTGCTCTAGATTTGCTACCAGATTGGGAAAAAACGATCGCAAAAGGAACAATGAATGAAGAGAGAAGCTGTTCTAGATTCCCTACCTTTTTGGGCAAAAAAAAACACAATTGTTAGAGAGAGAGGGGAAAAGGCGCTCTTAAAAAGGCCAAATAACAAAAAAACTTCCACTTTAGGCGTCATGGCGCATGTAACGGCCAAGCCTTTGACCAGATGGCACCCCCCTCCGAGCGCATGTGAGGGCTTCAGAATATCGGGAGGGAAAAAGTGAGGACAAACGAGACACAATGTTTCTATAGCTAAATCTTACAAAAAGCTGAATTTGGCTTTACCATGCAATTTGGCTAGAGCTCCACAATGTAGCTATTCTAAATCCCTAAACTATGTGGTGCGTTGAAACCTAATGCTTTTCCACCGACACGTGTGTTGCAAAGTTGCTTGATCGTGCATGCTTATACAAGTGGCCTACAGAGAAACTTATAGAAGCATGGGCAAACGAGCTTCATTTTGGCAAATTCAGGACAAGCTTTGCGCAATCGGCAGGCCTGATCGGCTGGGCGGCTGCCTCGGGGTGCAGGGATGCTAGGTCCATGTCTATGCTTACACTTCTTAAACTTGTTAGGAATTAATAATAACTGTACACTTCCTTCTGTCCTGTCACATTACGTCGTGTCAGCACCGTGCACCCGCTGTGGATCGGCAACAGGATGGTGGTCTACGTGACCGGTCTCTGCCACGCCAAAGCCACGTCGCACACCCGTCCCATCGCCTACCGGGACGGACGCCGAATTTAATCGCTAGGATTGGAAACCATCGGTGCTCGCCCGGTCAAACTTGCTTCCGCATGGGTATGACCGGAATATTGGTAAACGGAATTTAAGCATCGCCTTCATCTCTCGGACATCATCGTGCAAAATCTCAACTCATTCTTCCTTCGCCGCCACCGCAAGAACCATCGACGCTGCCATAGGCACCGCCTCCGCCTGGCCATACCACCGCAACAGATCACTCCACCTCCACGCCCAGTCCCAGCCACCGCTACTGACCCTAGGCCACCGCCGCCGCATTAGCTGCTGCCATGGATGCAGAGTACGGCGTGTTCGGCGACAGGAGCGACTACACTGATGAGTACACCGTCACCGCCCATGGCACCACCAAGCTGACGGTCGTCCACACAAATGCGTCAGCGGAGGTGGCCAAGGTCATCGCAATGTACGAGCGGTGGCTACAAGATCCGATGGACAGGTACAAGATCGTCGGCCTTGACCTCGAGTATACCAGAGATAGGAAGAGGACGGCGCTTTTGCAGCTATCCATGCGCAACCACTGCCTACTATATCACGTATGTAGGGCCAAATCTGTATGCCCGAAGCTTCGCGAGTTCCTACACAGGAGGGAGATCTACTTCGCCAGCATCGACATCAAGAACGACACTCCGAAGCTAGAACGGGATCTCCTCGTTCATGTCATCAATCACGTCGATCTCCAACGTTTGTGGAGGTACCCGGATGGCGGTTCGGGGAAAGCCGGCATGGCTAGACTCGCTTCCGACATCATCGACCGCGAGTACGCCAGCATGAAAATCGAGTTCCTGAAGCACCTACACGAGCGATGGGAGTAGAGGCACCTGGATTACGATGCGATCAAGTACGCAGCCGAGGACGCCAGATGTCCTTTCTGAGATACTCAACAGGATCTAGCGGGTGGGTGAGTGTGCTGTTTACCACTACTAGTTTCACATTTCGTTCCTAGTTTTATCTCGCCTTAATTTTATCTTGCATGTATTTTCTAAGCATTCTGTGTGTAAGAACCACGTATGATCCCTGTGCTATTAGCTACTTAACCTGTATGAATTACATTCCCCCTTTTGTATGCTCAACATTCATTCTTACAAATTACATGCATGCCATTTGCATGCGGCAGAATCCAGGACTGACATGCATAAGGTGTGATACAGTCATATGTCATAACCAAACCCAGATTATAGAGAAGGATATAGTCATAAACCAGATTATAGTTTGACAAAGGTAATACATAGCAGTTCGTAATTGCTCACATAGTGTACTTATGAAATAACATGTTTTCATAAACACAACAATCATGCACTAATAGTCTACATCCCAGCCTGTTGGAGAAGGCAACCGATCCCAGGATGCCTTCGGTCGCTTGCCCTAGTTTGTAGATTCATCTACGAGCCGGCATCTGGGACAAACAACCTTCCTTGGTGGTGGTTCAATGATGCGATGCCTGGAACGAGATTTTACAATCTGGCGGTACAGCTCGTGACTAACATACCCGTCAATTGTAGCATACTTCAGATTAGGTTCAGAAAGTGGCTTATCCTCCCAGTAATCATGCCCTAAGCACCTCCACGAACATCTCGGCAATCTGTCCTTCATGTCAGCATACCACGGGTCTATGCATTCGGAGGCAAGAGCGGCCATCCCGGTCTTGCCGCCCTTCGTCCCTGGGATCCAGTAAATTTCCTGGATGTCCACTCTGCACTCCTTTGGGATTCTAATGTTGACAGTCGGGCTATCAAGCAGTTTACTTTGATTCGTGATGTCAACACTGCTAAATGTTATGTGTTGGTTCATGAGAAAGTCATGAAACAGATCCCTAATGCTTTTGCCCCACCTGCATGAAAATGAATTCAGACAAATAATATAGCAATAACTTTTGCAAACAGACGGTTTAGGAATAAAAAGACAACAAAGTCTACCAGATCCCGTCAGCCCCCTTCTCGCAAAAAGGTTGGTATACGAGGACGTGCCCCTTCATGGAGAGTTGCACCACGGCGATCCTACGGCCATCGCGGCTGTACTCGAGGTCGATACCTACAAACCTATTTTCTTCGAACAACAACCAACTCGTGAAATTATTCAGAGTGTTCCTCACCGTCCGAGGGTCGGTGGTGTAGAAAACATCGATCTTCTTCCCGCCATGTACTTCGATGTCGAAGTGCGCAGTTTCTTGCCTACCGTCATTTCGGACATCCGGAGCGTCCATGACTACAGGCAAGCGGGAAAGGATACGGAGGAAGAGGGTGATGCGGTGGTGGAGGAAATGGATGAGGCCGTGGAGGAGAAAGACGATGAGGCCGTGGAGGAGGAAATGAGACGGAGAAGTGAAAGATTGGAACCGCCCTTACCAATATCTGGAAGGGTGCACGACCGTTCGTAGTAGGGTGAAGGTGGCGAAAAACGGCGGTTTTACACGTCGACGCTAGCACTTCCTAAAATTTGTTCTGCGCCACTTGCATGCGGTGGAATCAATTCAAACATAGGCACGTTTACGCGTGCCGACCTTCACTCACTGACAGGTGGGCCGCACATTTCCCTTTTATGATTTATTTTTTCACTTCCTCTAGATGGTTCCGATGCCCGCCCTCAAAAATTACGCCCCCCTTCTTTTCTTCCACGCGGACGAGAATCGGCGGTGGCGGCGGTTCCTTGCAGATTTGCTCCCCACTCGAACAACTGCCCCCATCCCTGATTCCACCCCCTCTCGAATCCATCCGCCTCCTTATCACAACGCCTCCATTAATCTACCGGATTCCAGACTCCATTTGCCGCTATGGGTAGAGCTTGGGGTAGTAGCAGGCTAAAGCGAAAGGCATGCGACGACGACGCGGATGGCCAGGGCGACCGCTACCGCGAGGATTGGGGATGGCCGAACCTCAGCACCGCGAACTTGCACAGGATTGCCTCAGAGTTGGACATCATCTCAGCCAGCCCGCCGCCTGGCTGCGCATCCACGCTACCGCGTGATCACGGAACATGGATGAACAACCGTTCGACACGCCAGGCCTTCTTTACCCCGATAACAGCAAATGGCCAGATGACCGCGATGGCAACGTAAGTTCCAGTATCTAGCTTATTCGTTCAGTCATATCATTGATTCATATGTGTTGAAATCTCATCGGAATCCTATGTTCCTTTTGTCGAACATGTTGTGTGCACGCGTGGTTTGAACAAATCGAACCATTTAAGACTATTCTGTACAGCGGAAGCTCTGCTTGTACCTGATATTCTGGTATTTTCGTAGTGACACAGTCTTACTTTAGGTGATAGACGAGTTGTCAATTTCGATTTTGCAATGGAATGCCTGCTGGTGATATTCTGTTTCCTAAAATAAAAACAAACAGATTAGACGATTTAAGGCTGTTATGCCCCGAGCTGTTTAATTATGATCACCGTCGGGAGTTTGTTCTGGGGGGCTCTGCTCCTACTCCATATATTGAGTATCTTCGTAGTGACACAGTCACAATTTAGGCGATATCTGAGGAGACACTCGTATTTAGGCCATATTTTGTGTACTTTAATCTAAAGGTCCAGTTGTCAAATTGTATTTGCAATGGAATCCAAGCTAGGTGATTGTACCAACTGACAACAAACTCTGCAGAATATTCATGCAAAACTGATGCTGCTGGATAAGTGGTCGGAATCAGTAGTGGTGAATATCAAGGAAGAAGAGACGGAAATGGGAGATGACCAGAACTGGGTGGGTGGCAACGGCGAGTGGCTGGTCCTTTTATCCCAGGATGGGAGTACTTGGACTCTAAAAAATTGCTACAGATCGAAGAGACTTGCAGTGCCATCTTTGAAGGGTGTTGGCATTACTGCATTCAACAGTGGGTGGCCGCCACACATTTCTGAATTCGCTTACAGGTTCAACATGGCAGAAATTGAGCTCGTGAAGGTACATCTCCCACATAAACCACGGGAGGGGGCGTGGAAGATCTGGGAGTACGACCTCTTAGCGGTGTTCGACAAGGCAATCACATTCATTAGATGCCCAGAAGACAAGGAATGGACAGTCTTGCGCGACGACTTCCTACGGCCAGAGAAGTATGTGGACACCGTCTTCACCTACGGCTACTCTTCGTACATACTGCAACACATTTATGCGGTCACTGAACCTAGCGGCGATGTGCGTGTTTGGGAGCCGTCCTGGTGTCATATAGCATGTAAAATCCCATTCAAAATTCTGCTTATTGACTGTTAGTAACACGCAGGTACCCATGCAGCCCCGCGCATCATTCCAGCTCCAGTCATCGAAGATGTAGTAGCAGATGCTGAACTTGGGACACGACGCTTGTTCCTGGCACCTCTCCGAGACAAAACGGAACAGGATGATGAACTCTTGTGGATTCATATCAGGGGAGCACTAAACAATGTTGGTGATACAATAGAACATATGGGGACACAACTTTCTTCATACCCATCGCTGCGGTGTCACGTTTTCTCGAAGTCCGCATGCCCATCCGAAGACCCAATAGAGCAAGTTTGGAGCAGAGTCAACAATCTGAAGGGACAATCTGTGTTTCTTGGGATCAACTACCCTTTCTTTGTCGGAGCCCCTAGAGCTATTGAACCTGTAATTGCTCAGGCAGCCCCGGCCCCTGATGCTGCTGCTGGTGGTGGTGGTGGTGGTCGTGGTGGTGTTGGTGGTGGTGGAGCTGACGAAGAACTAGCTGCTGCTTCTCCTGGTGAAGCTGACGAAATACTTGGTGATGCTGCTGCTAGTGAAGCTGACGAAATACTTGCTAATGCTGCTGCTGGTGAAGCTGACGAAATACCTGCTAAGGCTGCTGCCGGAGTCTAGGAAGAACATACTGGTGTTGTTGCTGAGGTGCCAGCACTTCTAGTGTTGATAGTAGACTGTGTGTTTGCTGCACACTCACGTGCCTATCATGTTGACACTCCAGATCCGACCTAGAGCCGAATCCATGTCGGGGGGAGGGGCCTACAATTGGCTCATCAGTGGGGTCGTACTATTTGAAGGAGAATGAAAGACGGCCAAACGCAGCATTCTGGTTCGTTCCGACGATACCACCAGCTCCAGGGACCTAGTGCTCATACTGGAAGATCCGATGAACCATTTGTCTTTATCTTTATCATTAGTTACGCTTATGTGTGTAAAGCCTAAGCTGTGCTTATTTGTGTGAGACTAAGTTAGGCCTAACTGCGTAATATTCAGTGAAGCCCAGCTTTTCTTTCCACGCCCATAACAACAGAATCACAGCATAGAACATAAATGTATTGTGCATACCAGGCATTTTTGTGCAGGATAACAACCACTTCAAGCAAATGATACATCGTGTACGCATTTGAACGCATCACTAGAATGTGCCACCTATTGATGATTGATGACATGGATCTAGCTTTTCTATGCTTATTTGCATTGAATCGCTCATTGATTTGTTCACATATTTTTTGGCAATGGCTGATGAACTCCACTCTCTTGGTAACTTACTTCGTCAGCGAGCACTTGTTGATGCAATGCAAAGTACAGAACATGGTCGTCATCGTCATTCCATTTAGGTTCTCTATGTTTCGTCATCACGGAGTTACTAATTTCAAATGAAAGTCTAGTAAACAATATATGTGTACATTGTTAGAGTATGCTATGGCTACGGTACATACATGTTTTTATACAATCACAAGAAGAAAACTTGATGCATTTTCACCTTGTTGGCGTTGTGCCGAACTGGGTGGATGTGGCTTTGGGGTTCGGAGAGGAAGGCGCCGTGGCTGGTGCGTGTGCGACCACGGCGACGGCGAGCTCGGATTCTAGAGGAGACCAACAGGACCGAGCATGGTCAGCATGGGTACAGATGTCACCCGGGAATGAATTCCCATCCCCGCGTTGTGCCAACGGTACGGTCATGGTGTGGGCGAGCTCTGATTCAGGGTGGGGAGGAGAACGGGCCGAGCAGGTTTGTCCAAGTCCTAGCTCCGCGCCATGGCCGTGACCATAGATTGCCGCCCCAGAGGAAGAAGCAGACGCGTAAAGGATGCATGCGCCAACGCTGCAAGCCTACATGGCAGCCTACATGTCAGCGACGACGGCAGCGACATAACGGCAAAAGCTGGCAGGGGGACACAACTTGACGGCCGTTAGCCTGGTTTTTTGTATTGAAATGTAAAGTTGAATTCGGGACGAAAAGGACCCTCTGAGTATTTGGCACGCCAACTATAGTCATCGCGGATGATATCAGGGAACTCGGGTACCGCGTTGCCTGGCCACCCCAACTTTCGGGCCGCAAAATGATATTCTCACATGCAATGACACCGGTGGATCCATAGGTGGATTATGAAAAGAGCAAACATTTCAATGACACTGGTGGATCCATATGTGGTATGTGAAAAGAACACACCTGTAATGACTCTAGTTGTTGTTAGTAAAAAGAACACACATGCAATGACACTGGTGGATCCATGTGTGGTCTCATAAGAGAACACACATTCAAATGACACTGGTGGATCCATATGTGGTATCTGAAGAGAACACACATGCAATGACTCCAGTTGTTGTTAGTAAAAAGAACACACATGCAATGACACTGGTGGATCCATGTGTGGTCTCTGAAGAGAACACACATGCAATGACTCTGGTTGTTGTTAGTAAAAAGAGTACACATGCAATGACACTGGTGGATCCATAGGTGGATTGTGAAAAGAGCACACATGCAATGACACTGGTGGATCCATATGTGGTATGTGAAAAGAACAGACATGCAATGACTCTGGTTGTTGTTAGTAAAAAGAACACACATGCAATGACACTGGTGGCTCCATGTGTGGTCTCTGAAGAGAACACACATTTCAATGACACTAGTGGATCCATATGTGGTATGTGAAAAGAACACACATGAAATGACTCCAGTTGTGGTATGTGAATAGAACACACATGCAATCACACTGGTGGATCCATGTGTGGTCTCTGAAGAGAACACACATCCAATGACTTTAGCTATTGTTAGTAAGAAGAGCACACATTTCAATGACACTGGTGGATCCATATGTGGTATGTGAAAAGAACACACATGCAATGACTCCAGTTGTTGTTAGTAAAAAGAACACACATGCAATGACACTGGTGGATCCATGTGTGGTCTCTGAAGAGAACACACATTTCAATGACACTGGTGGATCCATATGTGGTATGTGAAAAGAACACACATGCAATGACACTGGTGGATCCATGTGTGGTCTCTGAAGAGAACACACATGCAATGACACTTGTGGATCCATAGGTGGATTGTGAACAGAGCACACATACAATTACACTGTTGGATCCATATGTGGTATGTGAAAAGAACACACATGCAATGACTCTGGTTGTTGTTAGTATAAAGAACACACATTTCAATGACACTGGTGGATCCATAGGCGGATTATGAAAAGAAATTTGCCCTCTCTCTCGGTCACAAATCTCACAAAAGCCCAAACGTCTGGAGATCCCAAACATGTGCTCACTCTGGGTGCTATGCCCTGATTGGCTGACACAGATGTCACGCAGATCGTATCCACCAACCGTCGATGCTATGTGATCCAACGGGCATGATAACCCCTCCCTTCTCCACTTTTTTATGCATGGTCAATCTGTGCCACCTCTCTATCCATGCCACCGATACTTTACCTCCATAAAACAGTGAAAATCCATCTATCTAACTAAAATAAATAAAATAAATGATCATATTTTGAAGAAGCTATCATCTTCGTCTTCCGGTTCATCCTCGTCTTCGTTAAGGCTATGGTCCCTGCCGTCGGTGTCCTCCTCTAACGACTCGACACCGCCCCCTTCCTCGAATAAGCGCGCTATCTCCTCATCGGAGTCCTCCTCCTCCTCTTCGTAGTCCCACGGGTCCACGTCACTCTACTCCGCTTCTGCCTCCAACTGATCGATGAATGCCTCCTTGTTGGCCGAGTCGAACTCGTCCAAATAGCTATATCCTCTCTTCTTCCTGGTCATCTTCTCGTTCCTCTTCTTGTCCGTACTCGCCGATGCAACACGCGCCCCCGTCCTGGCTGCTGCTTTGCACTCGTTCGACGCTGCAGGTACCCCACGCTCCTCCTGTGCGGCCGGTATGAGCTTTGACGTTGCGGTGTCCTCGAGTGCCGATGTCGATGGATCCTGGCGCGGTCGGACACGACGTGCTGCCTCAACAGCCGACTCGCGAGCGCGAATGATGAAGCGAAGAGCCAGGGACGCAGGACGGTCAGTGGACGGCTTGGACTTGCCATTGCCACGGCGAGGGGGCATCGTGCTCGAGGTAGTTGCTCCGAATGGTCGATGGTGGGTACACAGAGTGGGGTACCAATCTGATCAAGGATGAGCAGCGGTTTCGTGCGTCGTGTCCACGCATGCATTTGTCTATTATCAAAAAAGAAGAAGAAAGAAGTAATATCTCGTGTACTAAACATAATTTGATCACAACAAAAGTGGCACAACGTATTCTAGACTCGTAAATATCCCGTGCATGCCTGTCACATGGAGTTTGACGGAGTTCGACGTGATCATGCAGCAGTTGCACGCGTCATTGCCCCATCAACACGTGACACGCGCACGCGGGATGTGCGTGCCGATTCCCGTGATGACCACCCGGCTCGCACTCCCCTTATTATATACTAGATTTTGGGCGATGCCAAAGACCATTGAAGTGCCCATCGCAATAAAGACAAGTCCCATCGATTCCCTACCCCTGCCTCACTGGCTTCTTTGAGAAGGTAGACCGTACACGGTGGTCTTGTATAATAGTACTAGTACTACTGGACCACGGCCTGTACTCTTTGACTCTTCTCCCACACTAATCACTATCTCCTTACTCCTTCCACCGCCACCCTCACCCTGCAAGCCATGGCTCCACTGAGGAGGGGGAGAGTCCGGTCGATGATCCTCGCGGAGAAAAGGGAGAGAAATCACCGTGAGGCACTTCTTGCTCTACCAGCTGCTCAAGCCCACCCTCTCATCGAGGCCCAATCTCCCCCGACAATGGCGCTGAATGTTCTAGCAGGCGAGGGCTCCTCCCGATACGGTCTTCTTGTTCTACTTCTTCTCCATCTCCCTCTCCATCATGATCTTATTCAGCTTCTTCTTGTTTTTCTTCTTCTTCTTGCTCTTCCTCTTCTACGTATTACAGGTCGGCCGTGGAGCCCGAATCCACCACGACGGAGGCGTTGCAGGACCCGTTCGGCCCTGTTCCATGTCTCAGCGAGGTAGCAAATCTCCACGCTGTTATTTCTCCGAGTTGTGATGTGGATTTCTTAGATCATGTTCACCCTGCATTGGTTTTTCTTCTTCTTTTGCGAGTTGTATTAGTTTTCATGAATATGACTGGATCTCTTGGTCTTTCCTTAATACCGCTGTTCATAGATTCACTATGCATTTTTTGTGATTAGGATTAGTTTATCGTGGTCATGAATAGATCTCTAGGTCCATTTTTTAACACTGCAGTCAATAGATTCAACGGGGATTTTTTTGATCTGTATTAGTATTCACCTGGGACCTGGAGTGTAATTATAGAATTCCTATTTCAATTAACATGAATGATGCAGCGATCGAAGTCCGAGTACCGTGACAAGGTGGCCGCGATCAGTTCCAAGAATGTCAACCAGGATGAGCTTGCACGCTCCCTCACCCAAGCTAATGAGAGCCTACGGAAGCAATTATCTGTGTAGAAGGAGATCTCGCTAGATTTTGCATGTGACGTCGTTAGGCTGCAGAAAGTGCTCGATCGTAACTTGAACAGGCAAGAACAGGCCATCAAGATAATCAACGAGCTCATGGAGGAGAAGAAGAATCTCATGGAAAGGTGCATTCTCCTGCGGGGCCAAGTCGTGAGGCACCGGAAGGACGTCGAAGACACCAAGGCTACCATCCGAGCCTACCATGACAGGAACCATTGCCTGGATGCAGTCAAGGAGATGAAGGCGGACATGAGTAGAGGGATCATCGTACTCGAGGGTGTTTGGAAAGAGAACGAGGAGCTAAGTGCATGTCTGGAGGCGTATCGGAGCAATGCCCAAGTCTGATTCCCGTTAGCGGGGACACGAATATCAGTTCGTCCTCCACTCCTTTTATAATGTTTAGGGTTCAGGGAGCAATTCCCAAGGCTGCTTCCCATTATAGGGTGCAATAAGAATCCTAGGTCAACTCCTTATCTATCTGGACATGTGTTGGTGTTCATGTTCATGAATGGACACCATGTGCTCTTTCCATTATATATCGGGACATGGGTTTCTGCATTATGAGTTTGCCACTCTCCAATTGGTGATATTGGGAAAAACCCACAGCACACTAAACTGCAGATAAATCTTATTTTTCTTTGAAATTGAAATTATGATAGTGCCACTAGTCGATTCATAAAATGTTGATTAGTCCTATATTGCTTCTTCCTTGAAATTATGACAGTGCCACTAGTCGATTCAGTTAATTATGGAAACTAACCAGCTTGTCCTGGTGAACTGAACAAACCATACTATGTATTTTTGTTGCAGGGAAAGAGGCGGAAGATCGACCAGGACCTGGCGACCTGGCTAAATGACAAGATAGCAATCCAAAGGGAGAAGCAGAATTCCCAGAAACTGGCCTTTGACCAACTGCGCGCTGAACTCGCGGTCCTTTCTGACAAGTGCCAGAAACTGAAGGAGTTAAACGCCGGCTGGGAAAAGCTACACAGTGAAGGTCGCACCTCGTCTAGGAAGCAGACGGAGATCATGAAAGGGAACTTGAAGGAAAATCGTATGGCTACGGACCAACTTCTCCAATCCGTGACAGAGCGCTGGAACCTACAGCTGAAGCACGACATAGTACTGAAGGAGATGGCCAATCTTAGGGAGGAAAACAGGCAGCTCCGGGCTAGGCTTGCTTGAACACAACATATGTCTATTTAGTACTAAACTGCCTGGTTTATCCTCTGAAGTGCTGATTTTGTAAGCATGAACTTAACTCTATGCACGATATGTGTGTTCATCTGAAATTAGTTTGCTCGAGGATTGAGTTTGGCTTAGTTAGGAAAGCGCAACTGCAAGTCTTATAGTTAAATAGTTTCAGGCATTGGCACAATATAAATTATTCATCTCGAATTTCCTTTATCCTCTATAGTCTATCCTTGTTCACCCTCGCACGCCTTCTTCAGTTCCTTCAACAGATCCGCAATGCAGTACTCTAGCTTCTTCTTGTCTTCCTTGAGCTGATCCCTCTCCTTTTCTGCATTATGAATCAGCAACCTGTGACTATCCTGAAGCTTCTTTGCAGTTCCAACAACCAAGCTCCCATCGATTCCGTCAGTTAGCTCTGACTGCAAATTCTCGATTTCTTGTTCCAGCTCCTTATTTCGTACCGACAGCTTGTAATTTTTTTTAGCTGCATCACTTACATCAGTAAATCTCCCCGACCTTTCCAACTCATACATCTCCCATAACTGTGCCAAACATTTCTTAAGTGCATCTGGCCACTCAAGATCCACCCACTCTACTGCTTTCCACACCGGGCCAACCTAAAAACACAACCACTATAGTGTTATGAACATGCACCATACATTTTACTTCATGTCACAGTTGCACATAATGTAAACAAACCAGATTTATACAGCCCAAAAACCTTCTCCCAGTGTTACTGCCTTCGAATGCAACATATCTCCTCAGTTTTAGCCCATGGTCACATGGCACTTCTCCATCGAGATCTAGGCCCTCCCATTCAGAGTCGTAGATCGTCCGTGGTACCTATAGGTAAACGCAAAGCTGAAATCAAACACGATTGCATGCACATATGGAGCTCAAATCGAGAGATTTACCATTGCCTAACCCTAGCCCGAGAAAACAGAGGAACTCACATCATGGAAGGAATACTCGATGTTGGAGAGAAGGTTGTCGCTGCTTGACTGGTCGTCCTCACCGTTCAAGGATAGCATGGCGAATGCGTCGTTGCAGGTGATGGCGTGGGCATCAGCGAGAGACAGAGAGAGAGAGAGAGAGAGAGAGAGAGAGAGAGCAGCCCTTCTACCGCTGCAACAATGACTAAATTGGCATGTTACAATAGTTTAATGGATACCATGCCCTTTCCCTGGATTACTGTCTCCTGCCTAATATGGATTCTCTTCACACATTCTCATTTCAAATATTAAACCTGCACTCCCTCCATCCCAATTTCATTGCCTAACGAAAACATACCAGTATATTACATCATCTAAAGAAACAAAATCATGTCAACTACAAGGTACTTATGCATCACTTCTTCAGTCATGGTTTCACAAAACATTACATTACAATCTCTCAACAAACATAATCACATCATGGTTTCACAAAACATCACATTACAATCTCTCAACAAACATAATCACAGAAACAAGAATATTACATCAACTCAAGAAACAAAATCATGTCGACTACAAGGTACTTACACATCACTTGTCCTGTCATGGTTTCGCAAAACATTACATTACAATCTCTCAACAAACAAAATAACAGAAAGAAGTACAGTACATCATCTCAAGAAACATAATCATGTCAACTACAATGTATTTATGCATCACTTGTCCAGTCATGGTTTCACAAAACATTACATTACAATGTCCCAACAAACATAATAACAGAAACAAGTACGATACGTCATCTTAAGAAACATAATCATGCCAACTACAATGTACTTATGTATTATTACAACAATGATGGTTCTAGTGAGTGACATGTCCAAAAATCTCAACAGCTCGCACAACATTATATCGCAATCTCTCAACAAACATAATCAAAGAAACACGCTCTAAATGCAACAACAGTCAATATTACAAATACATGCAGGGGAACCCCGCGGTCCATATGACAAGCCTAGGGTAGCAGCTCTCATCAGATCTCATCAACATCGACCACCTCATTCTGTTCAGCCACTACAGGGGCCTCTACATCCACTATAACTTGTTCAACAACATCAGAAATGGTACCAAGGAAGAACACCTTCCTGGTTCGCTTCTTTCATCGGATAATCTGCATAAGATCTTCAGTATCCAAAACATCTATGAATTGCTGCTTCTTATGATGCCACCACTTGGATTTTTCCATCTGCTTAGGGTCAATACTGATTTCCTAACCGATCATCTCTCTCATTTCATCAAGAGTTATGTTTTTGGAATCGACAGTGATCTCCACAGTACATGCTGAAACTGGCTTATTAAATCCCTCATCAACTTTTTCCATGTATGAATCCACCTCTGTGCGTATACTGAACTTATCTAGATCAGCATCTATTGGTCCGTATTCTCTAGGAGCAGAAGCTCTGGCAGCAAGATCCCCAGCATCTGCATACATATCATTAATCATCGCTTCAACTTTCACCTTACGATCAGCTGCACAACACTCCCAAACCATCTGAAGCTCATGGGAGTGCTCAATTTGCTGATAGGTATCATTCATGTTGCGCCACACCAATTTTGTCCTCTGTCTAGAACCCTAGGGAATTCTAGCGGCAAGCATATCTACCAGCTGCGAACCAGACACAACCTCTTTGCAATTCACAAGCAGATGCACATCTTGCCCGAACACAACCCTCTCGCAACCAAAATCAAGTTTTGAAGTGTACTGCCGAACATGAACTGTGAACTCATATAGGTCCCTTGTATCAAAGCTATGCCTAATTTGATTAAAAAGGGGAACATTTCAGTTCATTCGATTCTCTTATGCCGTAACTAATCTACTTGCAAGATAAGGCACAGATAAGAAAAATTCACCTCTTGCTCTTCTCCCGGATTTTTTCTTCGAGATCTGGGTGCTGCATTCGTCCACTGGAGCCGAGCAATCCGCCGTTGGCCTTGCTTTTCTCTTCAACTCGCTGCTCGTAGGTACCTTGGGAGCAGAATCCTTGCTGGCCTCCTCGCTAACCGGGGCTGAAGACCTCGCCGCTGCTACGCGTTGAGCCCCAGACTTGGGCCCTGACAGACCCGAATCAGTCGGCGATGTAGCTACAATCTTCGCCTTGCAAGACATGCTGGGCCGCCACCGTCGGATTCAGTGTCTGGGGAGGGAGAAAAAAAGGTCCTCCACCGCTGGCAGATTTAGGGTCGGGGAAGGGAAGAAAAGGGACCGCCGCCGCAGCAAGATCCAGTGTCGAGAGTTAGGAAAGTACAGTAATGGATTTGTCCCTACGACACATGCGGTGTGGCTAAGAAGAGTGACCGGCGAAGAAGGGGCACAACAAGAACTAGTGTAACGGAATATCCTAACTTAATGGGCGCGATTTGAAAATATTGGGTTTGGCCATCATTCACTCAAAAGACCCCTCTCAGCAATTGGCGCCCCAACTTCTCGAATCACGGTGATAAAAATCAACTTGGGTACCACGTTGCCTGGTCGACCCAACTTTCGGGCCACAAAATGATATTCTCATTATAGAGAGAGAAAGAAACTTCTTACAAAGAAGAACCAGAAATAACAACTCATGAATATCATACTAATAGACTAGTATCTAAACTATCTGACTTGCATTTGCTGATATTGCAATGCTCTATAGAAGTAGGTTCTAGGGCTAGAGAGTATACTCCTATCTAGTCAGGAACTTCGTCTTTACTTTAGTTGATGTATATGTTGACTACATTGACTTTATTGAAGAACTTGAGCTTTAGGTGACAATTCCCTTGAGCATAAGTTGATGTTGACTTTGTCTTCATCAGCTTTAGAACCTAGCAAGGGTTAATAAGATACGATTGAGTATGAGCGTATTCAGCAAGTTCACTTAAAAGGGGTGTTTGATGCACTATCTACAGCCACAGACCATAGGTCAAAGGCGATGCAAGTTTTCATAAACATTTCTTTAAAGGTTGCTTTTATTCTGAAAAGCTATGTCCATCAGCCTTCACAGGTTTACCAAAAGTTCATGGAGTTCCTTTCCTGTTGCGTTCGTAGCTCCTCCCCGAAACAGGGAGTAACATGTCACAATTTTATACACTCTACAGAGGTGTGTTACTTTACCCATAAGAGACCTTAGCTTTATTGTACATCCGAGTTGCAGGCTCGTTCACACTTCCTTGGTATTAGGCCCAGTCTAAGATCCAAGCCATTTGTTGTCCCTCTTTGCAACCCCGCATGCCCATTGGATTGCACGTTAGGCCTAGGATAAAACTTGTTTCCAATGGTAGCCTAAGGCGTATAACCCTCATTGATACCAGATGTCGTGGGATGTTGAGGGATCCCACCCATATGCTGTCAAACCTCACGGAGGAGTTACATCCATGACCTGGTCATCCATTGACATGCCAAAGGAAGAACCAGATGACTTTCTCGTCCCATTCTAGATCTCATGGTTAACGTGTATTATACTGTGCAAGAATCACTCGGGACATTGGTTGTTTAAGTCCTAGATAATATGTTCCTTTACCACCGGAACTATAATAGTAGGTTATTGCATTTGGTAAATAACCCGTAATCATATCATAATGAAAATAGCGTTTTCTGACCTTTTTGAAATGCAGGTGATGATAACATTGAATTTGTAAATACTTGATAGAAAATAACCAAAGGACATGAGCAAGTGTGAACTTGCCTTTTGTGATTGCAATATCATGCACTCGCGGTCTTTGAGACAATAGGAGATTCATCATCTAAAAATAGCATCACTGGTCCGGTAAGGACTAATATTTAAAGAAGCAGGATGCCATTATGCATAAGTAATTTAATGCAATTTGATAAACCCAAATCCCTGGAATAAGCATCGATGATCTAGGGTTTGGGAACTGGGAGTGCCTTCTTTAGAATTTGTTGCCCTTTTTATCAATTTTACACTTGTGCTTCTTATTAAGGCTTGTGAGTGTGTGTGATGTAACTTACAAGAGTAATAAGATAACACACAATAATAAAACACTCAAGTGTTTGATAAATGGTTAAAAGCTTACCTTATACAAGTTTGCTATTAAAACTTGGGTACTTAAAGATATGATTAGAGTCCATTTGTATATACTTGAAAAGAATATCTTTTGAAGAAAAGGTTACTTTACAAAAGCATTTCAACTTGAAGTTAAGACTTTTAGGGTTTCTTCCTAACTATAATTATCAAAGAGGAAAGCATTATTACAATTGAACGGTCACAACACTTATAGTGAAGACGTATGTGTTTTGAATATGGCATGATACTATATGTTGTTCACTTCTTAATGTTTCATAAATTGGAGTAAAGTTATTATTGCCTTTATTTTAGTAGTGATTTCTTATTACTATATAAGTGAATGGAATCACTTACCTATTTTAGAATTAGTGGTTATATTCTATAAACATGGGAATGTCATTACTTGGATTACTTAACAATTATCTTTAGACTTTAGGTAAATTTATTATGAACATGCAAAAGAATTTATAGTATAATTGTTTAATAAGTCAAAAACATTATTTTTGATGATCTTATAAATGAATAAAATTCTTTTGGAAAATAAGATACATTTTTGATGATCTTATATGTTTTAGTGGCTTAGGGATTTCGAAGATAGAACCGTTCATACCTACAAACATGGAACCACAACGATGATAATCAAATTATTGGCAACTCGTTGTAAATCATATATTGACTATAGTAGGAGAGACAGACACCCGTTAGCCACTTATGCAAAACTAGTTGCATGTTAAGCGTGGAACAGGTCTCATGTGCAAGAACATGTAAAGTTAGTCTGGGCCGCTTCATACCACTATGCCACCAATATCAAAAATACATAGAAGATGCAATAAAATGATCATCAATGCCCACATACTCATATGTGTTCTACCCATGCAAAGCATCTACGCATAGATCTGGCTCTAATACCACTGATGGGTTCGCAGCATAGAATACAAAAAAATTCCTACGATGTGAACTACTAAGCACCAAGATCTACCTACCTAGATACAATCAACGGTTAGATATACATCCATAGAGAACATACCCTTGAAGAGCAACAAAGTGTAACGAGGTTGGACTCGTGGATGATGTAGTCGTTCGCTTGCCGATCTCAAGATCATGAGAAAGTCCAGCACCGCAACTCAGCAGTGTATCCGTGATCGCACACACGTCCGGTCCTCCATCAACCTCCACATCCTCGCTCTAGCGATGCGGCAGAAGTAGCAACTCCTTTCAGACAAAGCCACCGGGAACATGTATCTCGCTAATCCGAGGCCATGGAGGAATAATTTTAGAAGGGAGAGAGATCATTCACGAGGAGGTGTGAGATGAGAGGAGGAGAGGGGGCCTTTTATAGGGAGAGGGGGTCAGCCCCCTCCCATGGCTGGCGGCCATGGAGGTTCCCACTAACATAAATATGCCTCCACTCAAAATTCCACTCACATCCATTAAATTTCCACCAAATTTAATGCAAGCTCTCATTTAATAAAACTATTTTATTTATATTTTATTCAGAATTTTGTTAATTACTTTAATTAACAAACATTCACATAAAACCTCCTGCAACATTTCAATATCACATGTAGAACCAATTTCTGCAATTTCATCCAAAACAATCCCGTTTCCATTGAAATGATTCTAGTGCTTTCATAATCTTTATATGAAACTTATTTTCTCCTAAATAGTGTTGGTATCCCTTAAGTGTGTCACCCTACGGTTCGCTAATAATGCAGACATGATCGATACCCCTTTTTGATAAATAATCAGCAGCGGAACCTAGAGATCCGTACTAACTCCCACACATTAAACGATGACTCTAGTGATCGTGTGAACCTTTAACGTTTGTAACTAAATCCATTTGTCTTGTGATTTATTACATGTCCGAGATTCGATCATCGGTATCCCCACACCTAGTTTGATCTCGTTACTGACAAGTACTCTTTTCTCGTTCTCGTGATATAACATTCTAGTGATTTTATTACTTGCTTGAAAGCTACATCAATGTGATATCACCGAGATGGCCTAGAGTTTATCTCTCCATCATTGGGATGGAAAAATCCCACTCTTGATCCATGAGCCTCTACATAACTCTTTTGGAGTATCTGAACCCACATCTATTGTCACCATGTTATGGTGTGACATTTGATGTTATCATGTTACTCTTCTGGTGTTAGTGATTGACATGATCTCATGGTCTAAGGACTAAAGTTACTTCATATGATGTCATAGAAATTTTAACACAATGACTTGATTGTATTGCTATTCTTCGGATGAATGTTCATCACAACATTCCAGCAATGTTGTGACCTTGTTATTAACAACATCCAATGTCCATGATTAGGAAACCTTGAGCATCTTGTTAATCAACGAGCTAGTTTATAAGAGAGGCATAACTAGGAACCCTTTATTTGTTTATTAAACACACATATATTAATGTTTCCAATCAATAAAATTATAGCATGTAAAATATACATCTATCATATACTGAAAATACGATAATAACAACTTTAGTATTGCCTCTCAAGGCATATTCTCTTCAACTACGCGATCCTGATTGATGTTGTAGTGGAAAAGCATCTGCCACTACCTAGGCCACTCTGAAAGGTTAAGAAGTTGGGCCAAGATCTTAACATCAGCATTGCTTGGCCATTTACAAATGTATGTGAATGTTGACTCCCAGCTGCCAGATTTATCAAATGCGCATATCCTGACAAATGTGTATCTACTGACTTTGTAGGTCATGAAGGCAGAAGGAGCTCCTAGGTCCAACAGTAGACCTATTTCTATTCTTGGATCAAAAAATTATGTCTAGTATTTTAGCTAGTATATATGCTACTATACATATTTCCTTATTTGCAGCAAAGTGATTTATAGTTCTTTTTATTCCTTGTTCACCAGGAGTTTGTCAAAGACACAGCTGAAAAGAAATCAACACTTTATCATAACACTTGTTACCCTATATGAGCTGGGTTCCCTGCTGGTCTAAGATTGAGTTAATCCATGTGAAGTTGATTACACTTAAACTTCTCTTCAAACCTTGTGTGATGGATGTGTCAAAACTGATTATGATGCCTTTTTTAGTGCTATGATGTATGTGTTGGATACTCTGTTATGCTATATATTTGAATTTGTCCTGTGTTATTTGGAAGCATCATCTGCGATTTGGTATAAATTAGGGGAACCCTAAATATAGAAACTGCGTTCTAAATTGTTGCGCCTAGAAATATCATTGGGCGCACTAAAAATTATGTCATGCACGGGTTACATAGAGTGGCACCATATTATTTCATTGTCTAACAGTAACCACAACATGTACGTAGTGCCTCCCTACATGGGTCACGGCGTAAACGCCTTGCTGCCGTAGAAGCGCTAGCTTGGCAGATGACGTTGTGTCGAGCCAAAAAAATCCGCCGCAGTTTCAGAATCCCCGGCATTTATCCCTGGCAACTTTTTTTGCCGCGCCAGCGCACGCACGGTGACTAAGGCTATGTCTCAACATCTATAAGCACTAGTGCCTGAGCTCTGTGTAGTAGTGAATTGTGATTTTATTTGATCTAATCATTATGGGAAGATACCATATCTTTTATTAAAGGAAGTATATGATATGAAACTTAGTGAGGAGGATCAAGCATTGATGAGGAGATCGAGGAGATCAAGGGAGGATACGGCGGCCAGGGAGGAACCCTGGCGCGCCAGGCACCTCCCCCTCCTCATCTCCTCCTATATAAAGGAAGGGAGGAGGCAACCCTCAAACCATATCACAAAAAGGCCTTTGGTTGCCTCCCTGCCTCTAATATCTTATTCTCCACATACGATTCAAGAAGACGGCTCCGCTAGTCCAGTGTTGCTGACCCCTGGACGGTGAAACTCTGCCGGAACAAGTTCACCTGACACGTGGATACCTTCGGAGGGATCATACTATTGATCCTACAACGAGGGCATCACCAATCTCTTTGGCGAGGAACGAATCTCTACAGGAACATTGGTGAGTACTAGATTGTTTATTCTTGCATATATTGTTCTTGGTGTGTTCGTAGTACTAGAAAATTTTAAAGTTCCTATGCGAAACCCAACACATACCACCCTTAACCACCACGTTTTGGCCTAGAAGCACTATACACTGGTTGTAGCAACAACTACATATTTTTGTAGCACCACTAGACATAGCTAGGAGCAACGTTGTGTGCTCCTTATGTCGGTATTTTGATTCCAGGTAGTAGATTTGTGGGTTATAAGATTTTGGAGTCTTGATACGATGATCTAATAACCTTAATGTACACAAGATTAATACATGTTTAGGCTCATGGTGTGTACCCAGTAAAAGCCCTAAGTCATGTGTATATTGTATAAATGAGCATTTTAGGTGCTCAATGTGTTACAATGGTGGTGACCGGTTGGAAGTCTAGCTAACCAGCTAAGTCTTTCCTTTCCTAAGGGAGATGACTTGGTATAAATATGGTGGAGTGTTCTCTATGATCCTAAATATGAACTATCTATGAACTATTCTATGTCGAACTCCTCCCTTTAGGGTTTTTGGTGAATGGTTGGATTGTGTTGAAGTGGGTGTATGTTGATGATGAAAAGTTATCTTCGACTATGTGGATGGATTCTTCTATGGCTTCTGTCTCTATGCTTGCTCTTCCTGTCTTTCTGGACGGGTTGGTCCTTATATAGCTTCGACCATGGACATTGGGGCTTGTCAGAAGTGTTGCTGCCATCTTGATGTGACTTGGGCTGAGACATGCAATGTTGCCATGCCCAACTGCTTATTTGTGCACCTGTCAGGCTCTGTGGTGCTGGAGAAAACTCAATGCACTCATCAAATCTCGTTGGCACATCTTGGAACTCTCCCCAGACAGTGGGTATGTGAGGTCCCATCATCCTTTAAAGGTGTCATGGCCCACTCGTCAAGCATGGACTTCCAGGGTTGTGGGCCCTCTATGGAGTTAGCCGTACCAAAGGTCAAGTTGGCTATGAAGGGCGGTGCCTATCCAAAATGCCTACTATAGTCAGGCAAAGGAAACAATGTCTTGCCTCTGACTTAGCCATTGGAGGTAGTGTTGGCTGCTAGTCGGCATGCCAACCTATACTGGCCTCGAGATACCCCGTAACCCATGACCCAGTCAGTAGCCTCCGAGGATGGGCAACTTCAAGAGGCACTCGCGGGGTCAACAAAAAGGTAAGGAGTCTGGATGCCTTTGTGCTTGTGTCCATGATAGGTCGACTTCTCCTAGTGTCATCGGATTGAGGACAAGTACGCCATGAGTTGGCCCTTGAGGCATGCGGAAGAGAGGGGTGTGAGATGTACGGTGTTCTGTGACGGTGAGCACACAAGTTTACCTAGGTTCGAATCCACCGGCTTTGGATGGATCCTACTCCTGCTAGCAATCCAGTAATACGGCAGAGCCGGATATGGCTTACAAGGGTTTCGCCTGTGCGAGTTGAGATTGTAGACTATTGTTGGGTGCCCTAAAGGCTGGTCCCTAGGACGGCTTATATAGATATCCGGCCTAGGGTTTATAGGAGAGACCTATCCGGCTACGACTAAGAGTCGGTTACATAGTACATCTTGAACTACAAGTAACACTACAGGCCTATGTCGGTAAGTCTTCTAGGCCTTCTCGTAGTCGGACTGGACTTTGTCTCTTCTCCCTGACTGGCCACCCATGAAGCAAAGCTCTAACCTGAAGTGGGCTACCATGGTTAGTGAGGCACAGTGAGGATACCCGGAAAGTATATCCCCAACAACAACCCCTGGAAGCCTCCAAGATCCAGAGTCGGATTTCACCATCGTCTAGCTTGATTCATCTTCAGCTTGAATCTTGAAGGGTTCATGAAACTTCAAAAGAAAGGATAGAATCCGGGTCTTAAAAAATAAGCCGAACCAATGAGTACATCATTGGGGTTTCCAACTTGAAATTCATACTAAGCTGGAACTTGGTCTCTGATGTAACCTAACATCAGTCAAGGTCAAGTCATGTCACTGACAAACATTCCTGTTAGCACGACCATTGGTGGGTCCGCTTTTCACGGAACCGAGGTGTCGTTTTAATGCGTGCGTGGAGATCGAGGCGGTGTAATCCTCGTGAGGAGGTTACCTAGATCCTTCCACGATGCGTGGCACGATTACTATTTATCTTGCACGAATCTTAGCGCATGTGAGAGATATAAGGGGTCAAGATTTCCTCTTTCTTCCTTATGAACGCTAGTGTCTTCTCCTTCCTCTCGACGCTTTTGTGCATAAGCTCTTCTGCCTCCCCCAAGCACATAGTGCCGCCCATCCTAGGTCACCACCGCCTGCAAAATGGCTGATGCTTCGTCTTTCGGCATGGCAGCGACAACGGCGATGGCCCCCGCAATGGTGGAGAAGGAGAACTTCTGCGGGGTATGGATCTCCTGCGTCCGTGACGATGATAAGCTCCACGTCATCGAGAAGGAATGCATCCTCTGTGCTGGTGACTGGCGGAGCGGTTTCGGTCAAACCATCCCCACCCCCAACACCGACGAGCGAGTGCACTTCGGCACCCACCTGGATAGAGGTTTGAGTTTTCCTCCCTCAGATTTCTTTTCTGAGGTCATAGATCACTATAGAGTTCAACTCCACAATCTCCCCCAAACTCATTCTTAGAAATGAGTGCTTACGCATCTTTGCGTGAGGGGTATCTCGGAATTAGACCGATTCTTGTTCTATTCCGGTACTATTTTGGTACCCGGAGAAATTCCATCACTTCTGGTAATCCTTATATTACCAGAACTCTCAGCTTTTCTGTTAGGAGAGAATGAGTCTATCCTAGAATTAAAGCTAGCGAGTCCGTGAAGAAATGGCCATCCACGTTCTTTTATCATAAGGACAGACTGGCTCCCGGCAAAGCAGCTGCTTTGTCGGCTTTCATCGATGGCGCCGCCACGCCCCAAGAGTCCTTAGACGCAGAAGCTCCGGCTCTCACCGACGATCTGCTTCTTGCCAAGAGGTGGATCGAATATTTGATGAAGCACAAGGGTCTTAAAGGATCTGACCTAATTCACTGCTAGCTAGCGCACCGGATCCAGCCTCTCCAACATCATGGTGATCGGCTCATGCATTCAATCACCAAGAGCAAGATGGATTCTCTCCGGATCTTCTCAAAATCATATTCGAACAAGGACTATGAATCCCAGATCAAATGGTTGATCAAAGAGCGGATCAAGAGGAAGATTCTGGATCTTTCCTTGGACATGCATACGGCGGATGATCCCGTGACACCAGTAAGTTTTCTAGCAGTTACTCAAATATGTGTTCATCCATACTTTGTTACAGCTTTTTGCAATATTGAGGTAATTCTTCTTTCAGCTTGCTGACCTCCTCGAGTCGGAGCTTGCTCGTCTTGAGGGATATCCTCCTAAGATCTCTCAGGAAGATGGAGAACTTGTAGCACTGTCGGAGGCGCTTACTCGAAAGCGTAAGACTCCGACTGTTTCTATTGGCACGAAAGAAGTGCCCATTGTGAAGTGGTAACTTTCCTCACAAGGTCTTTGTATTTTATATCTCATTCTTTTTTAAGCGTAACAATCTTGTACTGTCACTTCTTCAGAGCTAAACAGATCATCAAGGGCAAGGGGAAGGGAATCCTGGTAAAGCCTCTACGACAATCAAAGTTAAATTTGACTTCGCATGCTGCTCCACCTTCGACTCCTACCCCTAGTGCCTTCTATAGCACCGGAGGTTATGTCATCTCTTTCTGCTGCAGAAGATCTGGCTCAGCATCCTGAGCTAGCGAACCTTGGTTCACAGACCGATGCCACCATGGGTGATTCGAAAATTGATAAGGGTGAACCCTCAAAGGGTAATGATCCCTCGGCAGAGGTTTTCACGGACAACCTTCTCAGTAAACCGGGTATTGCCAAACTTGGCATTACTCGGAAAACTGCAGAAGAGATCCAAAAGCTGGCTCAACAATGCTTGGAGAGCCGGAACATCATTGTCGAAGAAGAGGCGCAAGAAGTCGAGGATGTCGAGTTCTCCGAGCTTCTTGACCAAGTTTGTCTTCATGGTGAAAAGCTGAAGGTTGGTGTGGCTCCACCACCACTAGTGATCCCGCTAACCCTCGCCGAGAAGGTTTCTTCTAAGGTGAACATGAGTCTAAGCAAGCTAACCCATGAACATTATGTAAGTCGAAATTTTACTTTCTCTTTTACTTTATTTCATATCATATCCTCTAGCCCCCAAGCATGAAGTTGGATAGGAAATCCGGATTTATGCTTTCATAGGATGCCAAAGAACAAATTAGTGTAGCCCCCAAGTCTCGTGCTAATATTTAACTTAGTTAAAATATTAGCCCGATTCTTCAGTAGACTTCTCACTCTGGGTATTATTCTGACTTACAGAAAGTTAATGCTTATAACCAGGAATTGTTAAAGAATATATGCATTAAGCGGAGAGAGATCAGAGCTCTTCGCCTTGAAAATGCTCAACTGAAGATTTCCAAGGATGAGGCCGAAGGTAATTATTTCAGTCCTTATACTTGATCTTTTGCTTTCATAGTCAAATTCTTATTCGACTATTTTCTTTTGCTTATAGAACTGGTCAAACAGTCATGCAAACTGATTGAACATGCCGAGAACCTCAAGACCCTGGGGCTGGAAAACACCGACTTAAGGCGAGAGCTAGAAAAGCTTAAGGTAGATCATGAGCGTAGATTAACAACGTTCTTGAATCATCCAACATGGCCTCTGAAGAACGTGATCGCAAAATTGCCATCCAGGATAAGAAAATCTCGGATCTCACAAACGAGCTGGCCAGGGAGAAGGACATCACCCAAGCGCTCCGGGATGAACTCCAGAGTCTTAGGGTGGATAAGACCAAGGTTGATGATGTCATCTTCGGTAATTTTCCTGTCTCTGTCTTTTCTTTCTTCCATCTCTAGGAGTTCGGATATATTTTTTGACCTTTGCTTTACATACGCAGGTCCTCTGAATTTGCTAGATTCTTCTTCTTCCGAGTCTCGCACCAGTCGGCTTAATGAAGTCGGAGATCTGCATCATGATTTCCGCCAATCAATGGAGGATATTGGCGAAGCTTTAACATTTCCGATATGAACAGAATGTCCGCCTTTGAAGTGCGAGATAAGGCAAAAAGAGATGTCCCAGCTCATCTAGGATTGGAACATGTCCTATGCGTGAACTGGAGCATAGAATGCCCTGACAATGGTTATGAGCCACCATGGAAGCATGGAGATTTGGCAAGTAACCATGGGTTATTCAACTATGGATGAAGACGGCAAGGAGCAAAACATCAAGGCCATCATGGACTCCTGTGTCTGATATGGATGCCACGTAGCTGATCTAACCAGCTACGACACTCCATTCTTCACTCGCGTGGAAACACCTCCTCCGGCTCCCGAAGAAACAGCCGAAGTTTTTGGCGACGAACAAACCGAATCTGATTTGCCTGTCTCGGAAAGATACCAAGGCAAAGGTGATGGCTCTAGTGAGCTGGCAGCTCCTACCTCTTCTCCTGCATCGTAGAGTACTAGAAAAACAATGTGTTATTCTGAAACAATCGGATTGTAATAAGTTGTATAATATTTTTGCTAGTGCTAAGTTTTGCAAGAACTGATGCTTTTTACTTCATTTTAGCACTTTTGGCTTTATTTTGTTGTGCCTGAAATTTTACATAAGCACTTTTGTTTTGTCTATACTTATCGCTTATCTGGCTTTCCTCCTCGTCCCTTTCATGAGCCAACAAACCTTCAACACGGAAACTTTGCCGAGCAACGGAGCTCAATTGCTAAACCAGTTTAAACTTGGAAACAAAGCCGGTTTCCAGTACCAACAATTTACTACTCAGAAAATACCCGCAGCCGGCAATCAGATAAAGAACCAAAGTATAAACTAGAAAATTTTAAATTTATACCCGGAGATAGTATTTTTAGAATCGGAAATCTTACCAGAACAAACATGAGCATAAAGTACTTTCAAGTATTCTGGGAATTTCGACCGTGACATGATCATTCAGAAATAAGATGGTAATATAAAACTTCTTAGAAAATATTGAGGCAACCAATACTTTATTTCTCATTGAACATGTAAACATATATGATTACAAAGAAATTTTAAGAATAAAAGGGACGTAGTTGAGCAATATTCCACGGTCTGTCTAATTCTTCCGGGTCTGTACTATCTCTAGCTCTCTTTCTCTTCTTAGTAGCAGGTCTTTCTTTGACTGGCCGCATATCAGTTAGATAGTAAGAACCATAGTGCAATACTCGGCTAACTAAAAAGGGCCCTTCCCATACTAGGGAAAGTTTGTGCTTTCTTTTCTGCACAAGCCGGAGAACCAAATCGCCCTTATTGAAAGACTGGTTTCTGACTCTCTGGCTATGATACTTGCGTAACTTCTGCTGATAGGTTGTTGATCTCTGCTCAGCAATGACACGGACTTCTTCAATTAAATCGAGATCATTTTTTCGAGAAATTTCAGCATCTCTTCGATATATGTAGCAACTCGGGGAGAAGTATGAATTAAATCGCTAGGAAGAACTGCTTCTACGCCATAGACCAAGAAGAAAGGTGTGTATTTGGTTGACCTATTTGGAGTTGTTCTTAAGCTCCATATCATAGATAGTAATTCATCTGCCCAAGCCCCCATAGCACAATGAAGTGGTGTTTCGAGTCTTGGTGTGGCCTTGCAGGATTAGACCATTTGCTCTTTCAACTTGTCCATTGGCTTGTGGATGCGCAACTGACGCAATGTCAAGCCAGATTTTTTGTTCATCGCAGAATTCGACAAGTTCTCCCATAGAAAAATTGCTCCTATTGTCCATGATAATACTATGCAGATAACCGTATCGGATTATAACATCCTCGACAAATCTTATGGCTATTTCTCCATCACAACTTGTGACAGGTTTAGCCTCAATCCATTTTGTGAACTTATCCACCATCACTAACAGGTGAGTAAAATCCACTTGGATCCTATTTAAACGGTCCTACCATGTCAAGCCCCTAGACCGCGAAGGGCCATGTAATTGGAATTGTTCGCAACTGATCAACCGGAACATGAGCTTGTTTGGCATACTTTTGACTGCTTTTGCATGTCTTGACCAGCCGTTCAGCAACTGCCTTGGCTGTAAGCCAGAAAAATCTATGTCTGAAAGCTTTTGCCACTAAAGATTTGGCTACAGCATGATGGCCGCATTCTCCTTCATGAATTTCCCTTAGGATTCCAACTCCTTCTTCCAGAGATACGCAGCACTGAAAAACCCTATATACACTCTGTTTCTAGAGCTCACCATTTATTATTGTATAGTTTTTTGCTCGTCAGACGATCTGCCGGCTCAGAACCTCGTCTTCAGGTAATTTTCTGTTTACCAAGAAATCCAGGTAGGGTTTTGTCCAGCTGGGAATCACATCCAGAACTGCTACTAAAGGTGAGTCGGACTTGGTCGGATATTCCTCATCAACTCCTATTATAGAGGGAACTTTCAGGTGCTCTAAAAAGCGCCATCCAGGACCTTCTTCTGTGCAGAGTCTATTCGAGATAATGCATCTGCTTCCTCATTTTCTATTCGAGGGATGTGTTGAACCTCAAACTGTTCAAACGATTTAGATAGTTCATACACGACATCCCTATATGCTGCCATGTGTTTATTTGCATTACAGCGATTCGACACTTGTTGAGCAACAAGATCCGAGTCTCCATAACACATAAGTTGTCGAATGCCGATATCTGTAGCAATCCGGAGCAGTGCTTCATATTCGGCAATGTTGTTTGTTGCCATGAAGTGGATCTGCAACACATAGAAAAGCTTATCTCCTTGGGGTGATTTGAGCACCACGCCAGCCCCCGAGCGCTTTAGACCCGTCAAAATGCAAGGTCCAGTATTCCGACTTTGGGAGGGTCATGTTTTTCGTTCTCTCTATCCAATCAGCAACAAAGTTAGCAAGGATTTGGGATTTAATTGTTGTGCGAGGTTTGTACTCAATGTCAAAAGTTGAAAGCTCTATTCCCCATTTTGCGACACGTCCTATAGCGTCGTTGTTGTTAATTATGTCTCTCATGGGAGTTGTGCTCACCACGGTAATTCGATGCTCCTGAAAGTAATGTCGTAGCTTCCTAGATGCGAAGAACACACCATATGCCAGCTTTTGATAATGTGGATATCGTTGCTTTGATTCAGTTAGGACTTCATTGAGGTAATAAGTCGAACGATGCACCAGGTGTTCCTATTTTTCCTCTGGTCTTTCCACCACCATGACGATGCTGACGACTCTGTTTGTCATAGCCAGATAGAGCAACATCGGTTCGTGAGGTTCTGGTGCTGCAAGGATAGGAGCGGACGAGAGTACTTGATGAGGGTTTAACTCATCAATGCCCATTGTTATGGACTTGGGTTTTGGAGAAGGAGGGAGCGCTAGAAATCTCGATCGGCTAGCAAACAAGCACACATGGAGACTCGAAGATTTACCCAGGTTCAGGACTTGTAGAGGACCCTATTCCTGCTTGTCTGCTCTTGATTGATGATGATCCGAAGGATTACAATGTCACCGATGGCGGTGTATGCGTAGATTAGATCTGGCGTATGTGCTAGGTTTTGCGATGTCTAGATCTATTGTGGGAGAGGTGGAGAAGTTATGTCGTGTCCTCCTTGTTGGACCCTCCTAGCCTTATATATGGGAGGCTAGGTCTCAAGTACCAATACGAGTTGGTTACTAGTTAGACTAGAACTCTACACTTGAGCTTTCCTTGTCTTGCACGCTTCAAGTTGATGTCCATATGGGCTTCATATTAGTCGAACCGTCATGGGCGTCATGGACCTAGGCAGGTCATCGAGTGGGCCTTCCGTCGGGCCGCACCAGGTAGGCCAATAGTAGGTGTCCGTAGGGCATACCTATGTCAGTAGCCCCCGAGTGTCCATCTGAATTGTAGATTCGGGTGGAGACTTAGTTGTCTTGAATCTTGCATTAGGATGTCGGACTCAACAGTTATGTCGAGTGCGAAACACTTCACCCGGAAGTTCATCGGGTCAGTCGAATTTGTAACAGTTTCATAGGGATGATGGTAAACGTGTCTGGTGCGCTCGACGGATCGGGACCAGTTAATTGCTCTAGGGCAAAAAAAGGTTACCTACTCAAATTCGAGCCCTGAACTCGAATCCAGAAATTGCTAGCGTAGTTCGACTCATGCCGCGGAGGTCTTATTGAGTCGAACTCCAGTTCATGAGTATGTACCCAATGCGTCCGTCTGGATTTTCTTCATGTCGTAGACATGGTATTTTCTGGTAGAGCGCAGCGGATGCGGTTGCCAGGCCATCAGATTAGATCTGTAGGTCTTATCTTTGCATCGTAGACACAACATCTGAAGTTTATCACCACGGAGGTGTTTCGGGTGGCCAAGGAGACGTTGTCTCTGAACTTGACATTGGTGTAATTGAGCGGAGTTGCTAATGAGTTTGATTGTTGTAAGCGAGTCGACATTGTGGACGCAGTCGACATAATGGACTATAGGGTGCGCGACCAGCGCTCCCTATGGGAGTAGCTCTCGAGTATCTATTCGAGTCATAGACACGAGCAGAGACTTGTAGTCGTCGGTTGCATAGACAGAACGATCCGGAAGTACTTTGGATGATCTTGCGAATGCCATCAACGTCGGCACTTTTTCGAGTGCGTGACTAGCATGCCCTATTAGTCGAATCGTGGATTCGAGTGAGGACTTGGAGCATGCCACTTGAAGATCTTGTATATTCGCGTCCAGCGCTCCAGTTTGGAGTAGCCCCCGAGTGTCTGGCGAAGTCGTAGACTCGGGCAGAGACTCGAGTCTT
The DNA here is from genome assembly GCA_023614405.1 of Avena insularis. Taxonomy (NCBI): domain Eukaryota; kingdom Viridiplantae; phylum Streptophyta; class Magnoliopsida; order Poales; family Poaceae; genus Avena; species Avena insularis. The sequence goes on along the minus strand of CM042686.1, from coordinate 386,988,168 downwards.
GTACCTTGCAGCCGTAGTCGAAAATCATGAGAGGAGAAACCACTGACTCGGAAGTGCATCGGGTCAACGTCTCACGCATAAGGAGCCAAGAGTCGACGATGCAGTCGGAGTCGAAGTCGCGGAGTCATGCGACAATTAACCGGGTGAGTCGATGATGCAGATGGAGTCAACACAATCACTTCTGTCGGGTGCGCAGCCAGCGTCACGTGTGTGTAGCATTAAGCGATGCAACCATCCGAGGAGGGACTCGACTCGGGTCTTGAGTGTATGTCATCGCCAGTTGTTTTGTGGACTCCTGTTGGAGGACCCGATAGAATAGCTCGACGCAGTCGACATCCTTGTAAGCTGCATAAAATATTAAGAATTGTGAAGTACTTGTATCTTGTAAAGAATATTTGCATGTCGGTTTGCAAAGTAAAATTCTGGTGCCAATCGAGTCAACACTTTTGCACTGCATGCTAGGCTTTTTCATTAGCCTGATTACCCTTAGTCTCAGTACCTTGCCAAGGTACTCGGAGTTCAAGGATTCGACGATCAGGCAGAATCAGCTACTCGGGTTGTCGCGTATGAGGTGCTCGAGTGCGTGTAATCGATGGCACATTAGGTTACTCGAAGAGAGCGTAGCCCCCGAGTGTTTCGAGTGCGAGTTTAAAAAAGAATTAGCTTTAGGTAGAGGGAAACTTAGCTTTTTGAATAGTGGTCGTGGATGAAGTCAGTGCGACCGTCGACATAGTCGACGCGTCAGCCGGTTGCGTGACAGAGTTGAAGACACAACAGGTCGGCGGAGTCAAAGACCGTAGCGGGTCACGTGATGGAGTCGAAGACTCAGCAGGTCGACAGATTCGAAGACCGCAGCGGGTTGCTGGTGCCGAGGGAGCCACGAGACACAAGATCCTAAGACCGCAACGGGTCGGTGGATCCGAAGACCGCAACAGGTCATTGGAGCCGAAGGAGCCCCGAGTGTAAAGTCGGGGTGGTTGATGGAGTCGATACGGCGTTCATGAGCCGACGCGACGGACCGGAGTCAAGGCGGTGGCGGGTCGCCGAAGCCGATGTTGGTAGCGAGTTGACGCATCTACGGGTTGGCGCAGCCCCCGGGTGCAGAGTCGTACGGCGGACGGAGTCAAATTAGCGGGGGGTCGCTGGTGGAAGGGAGTCGACGCAGCGGCGAGTGTCTCGGCGGACACAGAGTCACGTGGTGATGACGAGTTTCCACATATGAAGACTGTAACAGGCCACATCAGTCAAAGACCGCACCGGGTCGCCTCATTCGAAGACTGCAGAAGGTCACCAGAATCGAAGGACGCGGCGGGTCGCCGTAGAGGAGGGAGCCCCCGAGTCGCTGGAGCTAAAGATCGCAACGGGTCTCCGGAGTCAAAGACCGCACCGGGTCTACAATGCTGAGGGAGCTCCCGAGTCACAAGATACTAAGACCGCAACGGATCGGTGGATCCGAAGACCGCAACGGGTCACTCGGCGGAGTCGGCGCAGCCCCAGGTGTAGAATCAACACGGTCGGACAGAGCCGTCACAGCGGGATCCTCGGATTTTGTTTGGAGGAAGTCAAAGCAGTAGATTTGTTGAGAACTACCCTGGTACTGTTTAGATTATGCCAAGAATTTCTGCTGTTGTACTCCATTAATTATGTGTATATCCTTTGCTGATGGATCTCGCGTTTATCAATGCATGTAATTATCTTTTTTAGCTGCAAAATCCATGCACGTGAAATGCTTATCCACCATTCTTTAACAGTACATGTCTTTTGCGTCAGACTCGAAACTCATCCGGATGCGCGCATGTACTGCCGCAATGCACACGGTTAGTCATCTTCTAGCTTCTCTCGGACTCGATAGATCGTACGGCGCGGCTCACTAGCGCCGATCACCCTGGTCTCGTGATCGCGCGTCCTAGTGGCCGGCATGGGCTTGTCTCCGGCGGCGAAGGGTGACCCGGGCTTCCACCTTGTAGCGTTGTGGCGTGCCAGTATTCCAAGTCATTAAGCGCCAGCGACTCTGTATAAAAAAAAGGACGGTGGTGATGACGTGCAGCGGCGGCGTCGCTCGCTTGATGTGCCTGTACTAGGGCGTAGTTTTTTTACTAGCCAATGCATACGGAGCGGCCGGAGTGCAAATTATTTTTTCCTCCACAATCCAATTGATCGGTAGTTTTTGTACTACCCGACACGTACGGCAGCTGGAGTGCATATCGAAGCCAAAGGATTTAGAATCCACGATCAATTAGGAAAAAATTTCTCTAGCATGTAGTAGTTGTACTTAGCACGCCTCGACCACACGGTATCCTGTAGTTTTGTCATCGGTAACGATTTATCGGCAGACCACGCAACCTACAGCCTCTGAGCACCAACCTTGATTTTTCTGTTTCGTCGATGGAAATCTTCTATAGATGATGACGATGTTGATTCCGCTGGCTCGGTCGGGACGTGAGGGATGGCTTGTAGATCGTGTCGATGAGGAATCCTAGGCACCGGTCGCCCAAATCCGCGTGGCGATGAAAAATTGCTGCCATTATTGACGAAGAGGACGAGCGCTGCGCAGCACAAGGGCCGACCAGACACGATCTAGACAATGGTGGCGATGATCGTGAGATCCCACCTGGATGATGATGTGAGGGAGCCGAATTAGATATATTCTCCTGGTACCGACAAATCGTATATCGCGGATTGATGGAGCCGTCAAGATCGCAACATCAGCGCGCCTAGTCCCCACGGACGACGCCAATTGACGAGGGTTTAACTCATCAATGCCCATCATTATGGACTTGGGTTTTGGAGAAGGAGGGAGCGCTAGAAATCTCGATCGGCTAGCAAACAATCACATATGGAGACTCGAAGATTTACCCAGGTTCAGGTGTTAACACCGGGATTTTTAATCCCAGTTGCTTGTTATGCCATACATCGCAATCCCAGGATTACCATTTTTGCGAGACATAACATATTTAGATATCACAGTACATCATCCATTATAAACCATAATAGGGTCTTACATGAATAAAGGATCTCATGATCCATACTTAATACAACAAGCAGCGGAATAAATAATAAGCGTAGCGGTGGGGTCTATCTTCAGGGTCACAAGCAATGCTGACGATGGAAGATAGTCCTAATTATCATAGTCGTCCTGCTGTCCTTCATATTGATACTCCTCGTCATAGTCTGGCCATGAGAATAGCAAGGAGCAAAAGCCATGAGTACTCTTTAAGTACACGCAAACTATCACTAACAAGTAAGGTAATGCTAGTGGGAATGCTAAGCTCTAAGTTTATTTGTAAAGTTAAGTTTGAAACCTAAGCTGAGTTCAGAGACAAAGAAAGATAAAATAAAGTTCTATAATCACTTAAGTTGGAAAGCTAGTTTCATAGTCACAACCCTGTTGTGGTCAAGTCAAAGTCATCATTCATTTCCTAAGTTGTTTTGAAAACATCTGACAACGGAACAGTATGACCACTACAACTGTCCATAACCGCGGACGCGGCTATTCGAATAGTATGACACTCTGCAGAGGTGGTACACTTTCACCACAAGATTCGATACATCTGTCAGGGATAACCCTGAATCATCATACTTAGTATGGAGATAATCAAACATAACCTTTCAATTACACACCCTAGTATAAATACATCTCCTATGAGCTTGGCCTCCCAGCCATGACCATCTGTCATCCTGGGCACTGCATAGGTGGACAACATTGAGAGGTAGCCTCAGCTCAAACCTCTCCCGCGAGGGAACTAATACTAATGCATATAAACTTCCGGCTAAGCCTTACCCAATTTAGGTAATATGGTTGTACGGTAAAATTGGAATGGTATCGCATTCGAACCCAACCGTCAGTTTTTATAAAAGGGCTAAGGCTCATGCCTCAACATTTTCATCATCATAAACCATTTGTGTTTCTCAACACATGTCAAAACATCTCAATAGAATGACTCATCATTCCAAGGTTTTCACAAGTCCTTTTTCACCAAGTATTCCCATCTAAAGTGATCAAGTTTTGAAGTAGCTCTAAACTACTAAGTTAAGAGTGTTCACTAAGGTAGGATGCTAATGTCAATCTCATGCCATAAAATGACATCTAAGTCTAACTAGATAGGTCAAGTTTTATACTTTTTATGCTACCTATAAACCAGGTAAAGAACTTTGGTAAGGTAAAACAAGGTAAAGCTTGTAAGAAAGCTTGGGATAGGTATAAGTCAACATATAACCAAAGCATGCTTAAGGCATTTGCTCAAGTTAAAGGGGTAAGTGCTAACTTGCTTAGTACTAGCTTGCTAACAATAGCTTGCTCAGTTTACTTGAAGTACTAGGCTTGCTAAGTATAATACTTGCAAGTGTTAGCTTGCATTGTTAGTGATGGCTTGCTAGTATTTGCTTGCCAGTAATAACTTGCCTTGTGTAGTGCAGTGGTTGAAGTTTTCTTCCTCTTCTTCTTGGTAGAACTCCTCCTCTTCGAAAGCTTGCTCGGTACTACCGTCTATAAATACATACGGATTATACAATCACCAAACAATACTTAACTAGTCTACTTAGCACACTAAGGCACACTTTTGATGATCTAGTATCATCACAAAGGTTGGATCATGTGGACACATGTCATCACCACATATTCTAACATATGGGAATGTGATTTAAAGGTTGAATCACCTTTTAATAAGTTTAAGTTTAATAATTAATGATTTAAAGTGACTAGAAATGCCTATATAGCATTATTTTGGTACTAGTCCAAAGTCACTGCATGCAAACCTTAATATTATTACATATTCAGATAGGTATGTTCAAATGTGATTTTTGAGAGTTGGAATCAACTCAAAAGCTATTATGGTTTATTTTCAAAAAATGTTTGAATGTGCAAAAGCTTCTGCCTTGTTATTTTTACTAGGATAGATCTATAACTCTAATTGATTTAAATCCAACGGGCTTGGACAGAGATTTCAATTACCTTTCCAACAAAATTGGAATCACTCAATTTGAATTTGTAAAATTCCTTGAATTGATTTTTAAACTAAGGGACAGAATTAAGTTTCATCTAAAATAGAAAAACATATATTTGAATTGAACGGGTCGCGCGGAAAATAATTGGGCCGGCCCAATTTAGTCCACACAGCGCCCGGGCTGGTTTTAAGTGAGGGCCCCACATGTTAGTGGGACAGTGATTGTCGAAGCGGTATGGGCGAACTATGGCCGTAGGATTAGATTAGATCGAATGGCTCACGGTCGTCGCCGACGACGGACACGTCGCCGGCGAGACTGAACCCTAGCGCGCTCAGTGGGGGTGCCATGGGGACGTACCGGGGCTCCAGCTAGTGCGGCGAGGCAGGCAAACGAACATGTCAACGATGGCGGTTCTCCTGGTACTGGCGGCGTCTCGGGAGATGGCCTAGATCATTGGCTCCCTTCTTCTCCTTCCGGGGCAGACTCCGGCGAAATTCCGGCGCTGCGGGCTATGACTTGCTCCGGTGGGGCTCCAGGAGTGTTCTGAGGGGGAGTGGAGGAGAATGGTGTGGCGAATTGGTGCTGGAAGGCGCTCTATTTATAGCGGGGCGAAGCGGCAGTGCGGCATGGGCAGAGCTCGTCGGTGACGACGATACAGAGGGCTACTAGCGTGGGCGAGGTAGGCGGACGGTGGGCGGTCTGCTGGCGGTCCTCTACGGCGTAATGTCTTGGCTAGGGGTGGTGGCAATTAGCCGGGAGCTTCCCGCACTCTGAGGGACAGAGGCGATGCTCGACGCTTCTCCCGACGACTGTGGGTCACGCGGCGGTGCATGGCCGTGTCTGGCGGGGTGAGGGGATCGAGGCGGAGTGGCGTGCGTGGTTTGGTGTCGAGGCACGGTCTGTGGCATGCTGGCGGCAAGGGCGCTCTGGCGTGCTCTGGCTACACGCAGAGAGAAAGGGCGGTGCTGCTCTGGGGTGGTCCAGTGGCTGGCTTTGGCCGTGGGGTGGACAAGGGAGTGTGGTAGGGTTGGGCGGAGCTAGTGGCGGTGCTGGTTTGGCGCGGCGTGGTCTGCTGCGAGCTGCGCATGCTCGACCGACGGTGACCAAAAACGAGCGGCACGCAACTGCTGCTCCAGGATAATGGGTAGGCCGGTGAGGGTTTGGTTAGAGCTGGGAGGGACAAGGGGACCAAATGGAGCCCAATTACTCGACAATGCATTGATCATTGCATAGTAATAGTTAGGCAGAAATTTTGTGCCTGCCACCCATTCAACCAAATGGCCGCATGAACAAAATATTTGAATTTTTGAAAGATATTTGGTGGAGTGGTTTATATTATGCTTAAGCATCTAGGTTTGCTTAGGATTTTGAAATGGAGTTCATTTGGATGATTTTTTGAAATAGTGTGATCTATACATATGAACTAGATTCAATTTTCAAATGTCATTTAAAATTAGAGTTTGAATGTTTTTGAAAGATCACAAAGTGGGCCTTGGCACATCACTACTTGTACTAGCAAGGGGTGCAAATATTCACAATTGTTTCTGTTTGAATTTGAGTGCTAGGACACCCAAAGTGGGCTAGTTGATTAAAATGGCAAAAGTGACCATTTCCTTATTTAATTCTTTTTTATTTCTTTTTCTTTGGGATTTGCTTGGGAATGATCTAGATGATGTGGCATTCATCATAGAACCATTTTACAACCAATGGATCACTCAATCATGGCATTTCAAACAACTCCTATTTTAAATGCACACACATATGAATGCTTAAAGATTTTTAAATGGAAAAAGTTTTTGTTAACCCTAAATTGGGTAGATTTGATCTTGATTAACCTTGGTTTAAGTTTTGGGATGTTACAAACCTTCCCCCCTTAAACAAAATCTTGTCCCGAGATTTAAGAAAGAAAAACTAGGAACTAAAGAGATCTGGGAACTCTGTCCTAATGTAATCTTCCCGCTCCCAAGTAGCTTCTTCTTCGGTATGGTTGCTCCATTGAATCTTGAGAAACTTGATACTCCGGGTCCTGGTGGTTCTGTAAGCTTCTTCTAAGATACAGATGGGCACTTCATGATACGTCAGATCCTTGTTGATATCAACAGCTCGGTGATTGATGTTCTTGAAAACTTCGGTCTTCTCCAAGACTTCTAGACATTTGCGAAGTAACAAGATATGGAACACATTATGGATGGCTGACATCTCCTCAGGAAGTTCTAGTTGATAAGATACTTCTCCTCAGCGATTCAGAATCTTGAAGGGTCTGATATATCTGGGGGCTAACTTTCCTTTTAGACTAAAACGTTGCGTCCCTTTAATGGCAAAACCTTGAGATACACAAAATCTCCGATATTGAAAGTCAGGTCTCTCCTTCTCTTGTCAGCATAACTCTTCTGTCTGGATTGGGCGGTCTTGAGGTGCTCACGGACTTTATGAACCTTCTCTTCAGCTTCTCAGAGAATGTCAGGTCCAAAAATCTGACTCTCTCCTACTTGCGACCAATTCAAAGGGGTGCGACACTTTCTTCCGTACAGGAACTCAAATGGGGCCTTTTGCAGACTAGCTTGATAACTGTTGTTGTATGAGAATTCCATGAAAGGCAGACAATCTTCCCATTTTGATCCGTACTCGAGCACACAAGCTCTCAACATATCTTCTAGGATTTGGTTGACTCTTTTAGTCTGTCCGTCGGTCTACGGGTGATAAGTTGTGCTGAAGTTCAACTTGGTTCCCAATCCTTCTTGGACTTTCTGCCAAAATCTTGAGGTAAATTGGGTTCCTCGATCCGATACTATGGTCTTGGGGGTTCCATGCAAACTGATGATTCTAGCAATGTACAACTCTGCTAGCTTCGAACTCTGGTAGGTTGTCTTGACAGGGATAAAATGGGCTACCTTGGACAGTTTATCAACTATGACCTAGATTGAGTCATTTCCCCTACTAGAAGTAGGCAAACCGGTGATAAAGTCCATTCCGACGGAATCCCATTTCCATTCCGGAATCTGCAATGGTTGCAACAGTCATGTGGGTCTCTGATGTTCCGCTTTGACTCTCTAGCAGATATCACACTTGGCGATGTAGCTTCCGATTTCTCTTTTCATCTTGTGCCACCAAAATTGCTCTTTCAAATACTGATACATCTTTGTTCCTCCGGGGTGGATAGAATAAAGAGTATCATGAGATTCTTGCATGATAACTTGCTTCAGTTCTGAATCTACTGGCACACAGATACGTCCTTTGTACCACAAAACTCCTTCTTCGTCTTCGGTGAATCCAGGTACCTTTCCTGTACCAATACGATGTTTGATTCCGTCGATACTTTCATTTCCCTTCTAGGCTTCCTTGATTTGACTAATCAAAGTGGGGTGAAGTTCAATGCTAGCTAAGAAACCTTTTCTAACTAGCTCAGTTCTAAACTGCTCCAACTCCTCATACAAGCTTGGTTGCTTCTCCTTGATCATGGTGTTTAACCTACATGGTAATCTGCTAAGAGCATCCGCTACCACATTGGCTTTGCCGGGGTGATAGTGAATGTCAAGGTCATAATCCTTGATTAACTCTATCAATCTCCTTTGCCTCATACTCAGCTCCTTCTGAGTGAAAATATACTTCCAGCTCTTGTGATCTGAGTAAATCTCATAGTGATTACCCATAAGATAATGACGCCATGTTTTCAACGCTAGAACTATAGCTGCTAGCTCTAGATCATGGGTAGGATAATTTTGCTCATGCTGCTTCAGTTGTCTTGACAAATAGGCGATGACTTTGCCTTCTTGCATCAATACACATCCGAGACCAATCTTGGATGCATCACAATACACATCAAACGGCTTCTTGATATCTGGCATGATCAATATTGGGGCTGAAATTAATCTCTTCTTGAGCTCTTGGAAACTTGTTTCATATTTGTCGGTCCATTCAAACTTCTTATCCTTCTTCAATAATTGGGTCATTGGTCTTGTGATGCTTGAAAATCCTTCAATGAACTTGCGGTAGTATCCCGCTAATCCGAGAAATGCACGGACTTGGGTTTGAGTGGTTGTGGCTTCCCATTCTTCTACATCTCTGATCTTGGCGGGGTCAACAACGACTCCTCCGGATGACACAATATGTCCTAGGAATCCTACTTCCTTCCGCCAAAACTCACATTTGCTGAACTTGGCATACAACCGATGCTCTCTCAAGGTTTCAAGGATGATTCTCAGATGTTGCTCATGCTCTTCTTCTGACTTGGAGTAGATAAGGATATCGTCAATGAACACAACGACAAACTTGTCTAGGGAAATTCATAAAGATCTTATTCATGAGATTCATGAAATAAGCAGGGGCATTGGTTAATCCAAAATACATGACCGTATACTTGTATAATCCATAACGGGTAGTGAAGGTGGTCTTTGGAATATCCGTTGCATGAATCTTAAGTTGGTGATAACCAGTCCTAAGATCAATCTTAGAGAACACGCTGGCACCAGTCAACTGATCAAACAGAACCTCGATCTTTGGTAGTGGGTACTTGTTTTTGATGGTGACGTCATTCAGCTTCCTGTAATCTGTGCACAAACGGTTGCCTCCATCCTTCTTGTTGACGAACATAACTGGTGATCTCCATGGCGGTGCACTTGGTTGAATCAAGCATGTGGCTAACATAGCATCCAATTGCTTCTTCAATTCTACTAACTCTGATGGGTTCATGCTATAGGGTCTCTAGGCTATGGGTCCGGTTCCAGGGATTAGTTCGATAATGAACTCAATATCCCGATCTAGGGGCATACCGGGCAATTCATCTGGGAATACGTCGGCGTATTCACAGACTACTCTGACTTGGTCTATGGGGGCTAGGGCTAGACTCTTGTTGCACTTGAATTGACGAGGTAAGGTTTCAGATACATGCTCTACTGTTACTCCAAAGCTACTGGTCATGGTGATGGCTTTCTTAGCACAGTCTATCAGTCCTTTATGCTTTGACATCCAATCCATCCCTAGTACTACCTCCAAACCATTGGTTCCAAGTACTATTAGATTAGCATAAAAATCTATCCCATGAATTTTGATAGGTACCGCTTTGCAAATTTTTCTAGATTTTGTAGTTGAACCAGGAATTTGAACTATCATGACATGCTTCAAGTTGGTTGGTTGAATCTTACTAGTGCATGCAAATTCTTCGGTGACAAATGAGTGCGATGCTCTAGAACGAAACAACACTCTTGCTAAAACTGAGTTGACAGAAAACATACCCAGCACGACATCTGGCGCTTCCTGGGCTTCTTTGGCGTTCATGTGGAAGAGACGGCCGTTGCGGTTGTGAGGGTTCCCTGGGGCAAATCTTCTTACGGGCTGAACACGACGTTGCTGTTGAGCTGGGGCATTCATATTGGCATTGGCAGCAACCTTCTTGGGACACTCATTGGAGTAGTGACCCTTAACTCCACACTCAAAACAAGTAATCTAAGACTTGTCTTTGGCTGCGACAGGCACAACATTGCTTCGTCCTCGGTGCAGTATTGTTGTTGTTGTTGTTGGACTTGGGCGGTGCACGGTTGAAGTTGTTGGAGTTGTCGGGGTTATTGTTGTTGTGATTCCCACCGGACTTCACATTTCCTCCGCTATGATTGGGGTAGCTTGGACGAGACATTGGGGGTCGATTGTTCCGCGGGGCATATCCTGCAGACAGGTGGCGATACTTCTGAACTCTGGTGCATCATTCTATGCTTGCGGTTGTCATTGGCTTGGTTGATCTTCCCTTCCATCTGGATGGCAGAGTTAACTAGCTCTTCGAGATCATCAAAACGAATGTTGACTAACACCGTCTACATCTCATCATGCAGTCCATTCAAGAATCTCTCCTTCTTCTTGGCCTCGGTGTTGATTTCATCAGGTGCATACCTAGCGAGACACAAGAATTTGTCACGGTATTCCACTACAGTCATTCTGCCCTGCTTCAGGTCGCGGAATTCATCTCTCATTCGGGTGACTAATCCTTGCGGCACATGGGTGCGGCTGAACTTGGTCTTGAACTCTTCCCACGTCATCACTTGACCGTGGTTCATTGTGCGGGTGCTGTTCCACCATGCTCTTACATCTCCTGCCAGATAATGCGTGGCAAACATTGCTCATGTGCATCAACTCTGGCGACTTTAGGGTTATTCTCCATGGTCTGTAACCAATCATCTGCATCTAGTGGGTTCTCTGAGTTGCTAAAGATAGGGGATTTGTATTCTAGAAGTTCTTCAGCTTGGATCCTTGATGATCCTGATTTCCATGGCCTTGGTTATTTTGGGCCATTTGAGCGATCTACTGCAGAGTTTCTAGGTTGGCTTGGCGCTCTGCCCTGCTAGCTTCATGGTCGGCAACTAGCATCTGCATAATCTGCAGCATCGGGTCCTGTGATGAGCTGCTTCCTCCGGGGTTTCCACGAGTCATCTGAAGATTGAGATAGATAAAGGGGTAAGAGGAAAGTTCTAAGGTTCAAGGTTTTGGTTTCAAAAGCTAAACTTTGAGTTTGACTCAGGATTTGCAACTAACTTCTTTTCATTCATTCAAGCAAAACACACAATACAAACACACACCACAACAACAAAGGAAAAGATATGGTTTTAAGAACCATTCTGTGAGCTACGATACAATGGGACCGATACATCTCACTCCTACGATAGTGCTCTAGTGCATCTACTCATCATCGATGAAGTCGGAGTCCTCATCGTCAGTGTAGAAGTCCATGGCATCATCCTCCAGGTAGTCATCATCGTTGTTGAGGTAGGAGTCCATATCTCCCTGGATGTCTTCACCTTAATCTTCTTCTTCCTTTGCTCCAAGCTGAGCTTCTTGATTCTTGATGGTCTTCTCGAGGTCGGCCACCTTCTTGCGAAGATGGTCGATGGTGTGATCCTTCTTTGCGCATTGACGGCGAAGAGACTGGCGATCCTTGATAAACAGTGAGAAAGTCTGGGCCTTCTTGGCGGCAATGGCAAGGTTGTGGTTGGCGAACTCCCTAGCATTGTCCAATTCCTTTTGTCTATCGTACAATAGGAAGTCAAGGTTCTCCACTTGACGCTTCAACTCCGAGTGACTTGGCATCTCCATGGGCATTCCCATAAAATCACGCCTTGCATAGTGAGCAAAGCGGGTTCCTTGGATCAAGTTGACACTTTGGGCGCAAAGGCGAGCGAGAGCTTCATGCATTGCCCTAGCTAATCCATCTAGCCAGTTGTTCTCCCTCACGGAGAATTGGATCCTCCTGGACGTTGGTGCTTCTATCTTGCCTCGAAGACCAGCGGTGACTAGCCATTGTAAATCTCCTCCCGGGGGTCCAGGAAGTTGAGCTCCAAGAAATTCCGGATGAGGGCGTCCCAAGTACTCCGATAATGCGTCAAGATCCCTCTCGAAGATCAACTGGCCTCCGTTTCCCAACTGGTAGAACTTGCTGAACTGAGTTTCCATCTATAAGAATTGAGGATGAGAAAGTTAGTGAAGTGATCAAGTGTGTCAAATTTTATGTAGTAATGTAAGAATTTGAAGGAACATGTATTTTTTGAGAGAAAGAATCCCCAAGGGTAAGAGAGGAAATAAGTTTTCATAAATACTCACTTTGGTTTTGAAACTAAGTTTTGTTCTGACGTCCATTCTAAGTAGGGTCTCCTATGGTCAGGATGGCTCTGATACCAACTTGTCAACACCCGGATTTTTAATCCCAGATGCCTGTTATGCCATACATCACAATCCCAGGATTACCATTTTTGCGAGACATAACAGATTTGGATATCACAATACATCATCCATTACAAACCATAATAGGGTCTTACACGAATAAAGGATCTCATGATCCAGACTTAACACAACAAGCAGCGGAATAAATAATAAGCGTAGAGGTGGGGTACATCTTTAGTGTCACATGCAATGCTAACGATGGAAGATAGTCCTAGTTATCATAGCCGTCCTGCTGTCCTTCATCTTGGTACTCCTCGTCATAGTCTGGCCATGAGAATAGCCAGGGGCAAAAGCCATGAGTACTCTTTAAGTACTCGCAAACTATCACTAACAAGTAAGGTAGTGCTATTAGGAATGCTAAACTCTAAGTTTATTTGTAAAGTTAAGTTTGAAACCTAAGCTGAGTTCAGAGACAAATAAAGATAAAATAAAGTTCTATAATCACTTAAGTTGGAAAGCTAGTTTCATAGTCACAACCCTGTTGTGGTCAAGTCAAAGTCATCATTCATTTCCTAAGTTGTTTTGAAAACATCTGACAATAGAACAGTATGGCCACTCCAACTGTCCATAACCGCGGACGCGGCTATTCGAATAGTTTGACACTCTTCAGAGGTGGTACACTTTCACCACCAGATTTGATACATTTGTCAGGGATAACCCTGAATCATCATACTTAGTATGGAGATAATCAAACATAACCTTTCAATTACACACCCTAGTATAAGCACCTCTCCTATGAGCTTGGCCTCCCAGCCATGACAATCTGTCATCCTGGGCACTGCATAGGTGGACAACATTGAGAGGTAGCCTCAGCTCAAACCTCTCCCACGAGGGAACTAATACTAATGCATATAAACTTCTGGCTAAGCCTTACCCAATTCAGGTATTGTGGTTGTACGGTAAAATTGGAATGGTATCGCATCCTAATCCAACCATCAGTTTTGTAAAAGGGCTAAGGATCATGCCTCAACATTTTCATCATCATAAACCATTTGTGTTTCTCAACACATGTCAAAAATAGAATGACTCATCATTCCAAGGTTTTCACAAGTCCTTTTTCACCAAGTATTCCCATCTAAAGTGACCAAGTTTTGAAGTAGCTCTAAACTACTAAGTTAAGAGTGTTCACTAAGGTAGGATGCTAATGTCAATCTCATTCCATAGAATGACATCTATATCTAACTAGATAGGTCAAGTTTTATACTTTTTATGCTACCTATAAACCAGGTAAAGAACTTTGGTAAGGTAAAACAAGGTAAAGCTTGTAAGAAAGCTTAGGGTAGGTATAAGTCAACATATAACCAAAGCATGTTTAAGGCATTTGCTCAAGTTAAAGGGGCAAGTGCTAACTTGCTTAGTACTAGCTTGCTAACAATAGCTTGCTCAGTTTACTTGAAGTGCTAGGCTTGCTAAGTATAATACTTGCAAGTGTTAGATTGCATTGTTAGTGATGGCTTGCTAGTATTTGCTTGCCAGTAATAGCTTGCCTTGTGTAGTGCAGTGGTTGAAGTTTTCTTCCTCTTCTTCCTGGTAGAACTCCTCCTCCTCAAAAGCTTGCTCAGTACTACCGTCTATAAATACATACGGAATACACAATCACCAAACAATACTTAACTAGTCTACTTAGCACACTAAGGCACACTTTTGATGATCTAGTATCATCACAAAATTCACAAGGTTTAATGAACTAGTTTCATTCTTTTTATTTGAGAAAAGTAATTTCTACTCACTGAAAATAACTAAGATTCAATATTCTCCAATTAAAATATGGGATCATGTGGAAACATGTCATCACCACATATTCTAACATATGGGAATGTGATTTAAAGGTTGGATCACCTTTTAATAAGTTTAAGTTTAATAACTAATGATTTAAAGTGACTAGAAATGCCTATATAGCATTATTTTGGTACTAGTCCAAAGTCACTGCATGCAAACATTAATATTAATACATATTCAGATAGGTATGTTCAAATGTGATTTTTGAGAGTTGGAATCAACTCAAAATCTATTATGGTTTATTTTAGAAAAATGTTTGAATGTGCAAAAGATTCTGTCTTGTTATTTTTACTAGGAGAGATCTATAACCCTAATTAATTTAAATCCAACGGGCTTGGATAGAGATTTCAATTATCTTTCCAACAAAATTGGAATCACTCAATTAGGATCTGTAAAACTCCCTGAATTGATTTTTAAACTAAGGGATAGAATTAAGTTTCATCAAAAATAGAAAAACATATATTTGAATTAAACGGGTCACGGGGGAAATAAATGGGCCGGCCTAGTTTAGTCCACACAACGCCCGGGCTGATTTTAAGTGAGGGCCCACCTATCAATGGGACAGTGATTGCCGAAGCGGTATGGGCGAACTGTGGCTGTAGGATTAGATTAGATCGAACGGCTCACGGTCGTCGTCGACGTCGGACACTTCGTCGGCGAGACTGAACCCTAGCACGGTCGGTGGGGGTGCCACGGGGACGTACCGGGGCTCCAGCTAGTGCGGCGAGGCGGGCAAAAGAACGTGTTGACAACGGCAATTCTCCTGGTACTAGTGGCATCTCGGGAGATGGCCTGGATCAACGGCTCCCTTCTTCTCCTTCCGCGGCAGACTCCGGAGAAATTCTGGCGCTGCGGGCTACGACTTGCTCCGGTGGGGCTCTGGGAGTGTTCTGAGGGGGAGTGGATGAGAATGGTGTGGCGAATTGGTGCTGGAAGGCGCTCTATTTATAGCGGGGCGAAGCGGCAGTGTGGCATGGGCGGAGCTCGTCGGTGATGACGATACAGAGGGCTACCAGCGTGGGCGAGGTAGGCGGATGGTGGGCGGTCTGCTGGCGGTCCTCTACGGCGTAATGGTTTGGCTAGGGGCGGTGGCAATTGGTCGGGAGCTTCCCACGCTCTGAGAGACAGAGGTGGTGCTCGACGCTGCTCTCGGCGACAGTGGGTCGCGCGGCGGTGCACGGCCGTGTCTGGCGGGGTGAGGGGGTCGAGGTGGAGCGGCGTGCGTGGTTTGGTGTCGAGGCGCGGTTTGTGGCTTGCTGGCGGTGAGGGTGCTCTGGCGCGCTCTGGCTGCACGCAGAGAGAAAGGGCGGCGCGGCTCTGGGGTGGTCCAGTGGCTGGCTTTGGCCGTGGGGTGGACAAGGGAGTGCGGTAGGGTTGGGCGGAGCTAGTGGCGGTGCTAGTTTGGCACGGCATGGTCTGCTACGAGCTGCACATGCTCGACCGACGGTGACCAAAAACGAGCGGCGCACAACTGCTGCTCCAGGCTAAAGGGTAGGCCGGTGAGGGTTTGGTTAGAGCTGGGAGGGACAAGGGGACCAAATGGAGCCCAATTACTCGACAATGCATTGATCATTGCATAGTAATAGTTAGGCAGAAATTTTGTGCCTGCCACCTGTTCGACCAAATGGCCGCATGAACCCATATTTGAATTTTTGAAAGATTTTTGGTGGAGTGGTTTATCTTATGCTTAAGCATCTAGGTTTGCTTGGGATTTTGAAATGGAGTTCATTTGGATGTTTTTTGAAATAGTGTGATCTATACATATGAACTAGATTCAATTTTCGAATGTCATTTAAAATTAGAGTTTGAATGTTTATGAAAGATCACAAAGTGGGCCTTGGCACATCACTACTTGTACTAGCAAGGGGTGCAAATATCCACAATTGTTTCCGTTTGAATTTGAGTGCTAGGAACACCCAAAGTGGGCTAGTTGATTAAAATGGGAAAAGTGACCATTTCCTTATTTAATTCTTTTTTATTTCTTTTTCTTTGGGATTTGCTTGGGAATGATCTAGATGATGTGGCATTCATCATAGAACCATTTTACAACCAATGGATCACTCAATCATGGCATTTCAAACAACTCCTATTTTAAATGCACACACATATGAATGCTTAAAGATTTTTAAATGGAAAAAGGTTTTGTTAACCCTAAATTGGGTAGATTTGATCTTTATTAACCTTGGTTTAAGTTTTGGGATGTTACATCAGGCCTCGTAGAGGACCCTACTCTTGCTTATCTGCTCTTGATTGATGATGATCTGAAGGATTACAATGTCACTGATGGCGGTGTATGCGCAGATTAGATCTGGCGTATGTGCTAGGTTTTGCGATGTCTAGATCTATTGTGGGAGAGGTGGAGAACTTATGTCATGTCCTCCTCGTTGGACCCTCCTAGTCTTTATATATGGGGATGCTAGGTCTCAAGTACCAATACGAGGTGGGTACAAGTTAGACTAGAACTCTACACTTGAGCTTTCCTTGTCTTGCGCGCTTCGAGTTGATGTCCATATGGGCTTCATATCAGTCGAACCGTCATGGGCGTCGTGGACCTAGGCAGGTCGTCCAGTGGCCCTTCCGTCAGGCCGCACAAGGTAGGCCAATAGTAGGTGTCCGTAGGGCATACCTATGTCAGTACTGCTTTCAGGTCTTGTAGTGCAGCTTCATCTTCATCAGTCCAAACGAAATTTTTAGTATTTTTCAGGAGCTTGTAGAGTGGTGCGGCTCTTTCACCGAGCTGGCTTACAAACCGACTGACTGTAGCAATGCAACCAGTTAGCCTTTAAACGTCTTTCAGGCGAGTCGGCCTGGAAATATTGAGTACAGCCTTAAATTTGTCTCGGTTCACCTCTATGCCTCTTTGAGACACGATGAAACCTAACAATTTTCTGGTTGGTATTCCAAAAAACACTTCTTCAGATTAAGCATTATGTTGTATTTGCGTAGATTGGCGAACGTTTCCTCCAAGTCAGAAATCAAGGTTTCCTTCTTTTTGGACATCACCGCTATGTTGTCCACATATGCATGTACATTGCATCCGATTTGATCGTGGAGGCAACGCTGCATAGTGCGCTGGTACGTAGCTCCTGCATTCTTGAGCCCAAAGGGCATCGTTAACGAAACAGAAGGTTTCGAGGGGTTATGAATGAAGTTTTGACTTTTCCTTCATTCAGATTTGGTGATAACTAGAATATGCGTCAAGAAAACATAGGAGTTCCAAGCCTGCCGTAGAGTCGATAACTTGATTAATTCTAGGCAGAGTGAACGGATCTTTGGAACAAGCCTTGTTCAAGGCGGTATAATCAACACACATCCTTAATTCAGTGGTGTCCTTTTTAGGGACCATTACAGGATTGGCCGACCACTCAGTGTGGATGACCTCTTCTATGAATACGGCTAACTCGAGCTGGGCTAGTTCCTTAGCTATTGCTTTTCGATTTTCATTGTCAAAACATCGTAAGGACTGTTTCACGAGTTTAGAATTTGGGTGTACATTTAGAGAGTGCTCGGCAAGTTCCCTAGATACTTCGGTCATGTCAGATGGCTGCCATGCGAATATATCATTATTGGCTTGGAGGAACTTGACAATCACGCTTTCCTATGCGCTATCTAAACCTACACCTATATGAGTCACCTTGGAGGGGTCATCATCATTCAACGGTGTCATCTTCCGTTCCTTCGATGCCTTGAACTCCGGAGTCGGCTTTGTAACCTCCTTCTTCGTCACGGGCATCTCGGATGGGTCGATGGTCTTCTTGATCTACTGGTACTCCTGGGCATGCAGTATGGCTTCAGCAAAGGCGGCATTTCCATCCTTGCACTCTCGTGCTTTCTTCAGGTCTCCCCTGATGGTGATCACGCCCTTGGGACCTGGAATTTTCATCATATTATAAATGTAACATGGACGAGCCATAAAAGCCCAGTAAGCCGAATGTCTGAAGATAGCGTGATATGCACTCTTGAACGGGACCTGACATGGGTATGATTACTCGGATGCTCATTATTCACCACCCTGCATTTGGGTAAAAGGCTTGTGGCCCATAAGGATTCCAAATAAACAGCCCAAGGAAGCAACCGATAGAGACCTTTTTGTATTAGGAAAGAAACTATGAACCGACATTATGTTGGTGTTGTAATAGCGCGTGTATGAAACCTATCCGCATACGGCTTTGAGACCTGGCCTATTATATATAGGGCGGGAGAAGCCCAAGCAAGGGTACCAAAATCTAGAAGACAACTTGTAATAGAGTGTTTTCCCGAATATTCAGCTGACTTTGTCTTCATTGTTTTCCTGACATCCGACGAAATCCCCAGCG
Organism: Avena insularis; assembly: GCA_023614405.1. Taxonomy (NCBI): domain Eukaryota; kingdom Viridiplantae; phylum Streptophyta; class Magnoliopsida; order Poales; family Poaceae; genus Avena; species Avena insularis. The sequence continues at coordinate 386,969,428 of CM042686.1, read as the reverse complement.
TTCTCTTTTCCGCGAAACCCCAAGTCCATCATCATGGGCATTGCCGAAGTTACCCCTCGTCAATTGGCGCCGTCTGTGGGAAACCTAAACGCTGGAAACACGGATTCGGCGAACGCTCTCCTCCAAGCATCAACTCGACGAAAGCAAATCCACGCCCACCCACCCGTAAAGCTACGCCAACAGAAGTACAGGAACCTTCCATTGGATCCTCAATGGAAATCGAAGCACAGATCGAAGAAGGCAATGAAGGCGAGCAAATCAAAACAAATGTAGGGGCTCTTGATGGTCTCTACGACAATCTCTCCTTCGGATCAGACCCACCGTTCGTGCCACCACGTGAAGCAAGCCCAGCCAATTCAGAACCCGAAGAAAGTAGCGAAAGAATCGACTTTGGAATCCGGATGGCGGAAATCTATCCAGAACAAAAGCTCATGGACTTCACCGGCTCATCCGATAGTGTCTCCATCGGCGAAAAGGATGACGTTACCAGTCCATACGCCACCCAGCACCACGTATGCGTGATCATCAGAGACGCCACGACCCAGCAAGACTCCAACGGTAACCCAATTCTTAACCCTGATGATATCCTTTCAAGCCATAGTGCAGGAATCAATGACAACAAAGGAAGTCGAGGAAATGGAGCAGATCCAACAGCTGACCGAGAAAATAGGGAAGAAGACCAACCATGTGAAGATGAGAGGCGAACCCTTGACCTACCAACAAGTGCCTAGGAAAAAGCAAGAGCGTCAATCTCGGGTGCGGTCCCAATGGCAACAGACGCCACCCATGAAGATCTATTGGCATACTAGTGCCTGCTTCACCACAAAAAGAGAGAAATCCTCAGGATGCAAAGGCATCTCGATGAAAGGAAGAGAATAGCCGATGAATCTAGCTTATGAAGGGCACAGCTGAGCCCCACCCGAGGATCAAGAAGCATCACATGAGGAGCATCGCCAAGAAGAGGAACGTCTACATTAAGAAGTACACCTGAAGAAGAGAGAAGCGGATTAGTTCGAGACCTTGATCTCTCGTTTATGTCAATAGATCAAGATGGAAATATCAAAGCAAAGACATCCCAGGCAGCCATCATGGCTGCACAAACATACTTAAATACGACACAACCTGCACCTGACAATCCTCACGCGGCCATCCATCGATCCGCGTTAATGAACCTCGGCTTGGTGGGGGAAACTCTCACGTAAATAAATAAAGGAACCACGAGGCAACTTGATAGGTCCCCTCGCCGTCGTAGCAGCCCTTGACGAGGAGGTTACACCCGACAATCAAGATCGCCACTTCGGGTACAGTTTTCAGAACACGAATCGTGCAACGATGCAAGAAACAATATCACTCAGTGAAGGATTGATCGATCAAGAGAAGAGCGCAACACCCAAGGATATCGTGATGGCGAAAGCGAGGATGAACAAGAATTATGTGGAGCTAGCTACTTTACCCGACGGGTTCGCAAAACTCTAGTGCCGAAAGATTTTAAGCTACCCAAGATCGACAAAAATACGATGGCCTCCAAGAACCCAAAGCCTAGATGACATATTACCTGGTGACCATCAGACTACAAGGAGGATCCAAAGCCACGGCAATGCAAAGCTTACAACTACACTTAACCGGTGCGGCGCGCTCTTGGTTGAAACAACTACCATAAGATTCTATCAGCAGCTGGACTAACCTCGAAGACAAGTTTATCAGAAACTTCCAGTCCACATTCAAGCGACCCGCGTCCTTAGAACAATTACGTGCCTACAAGCAGAAGCCAGGAGAATCAATACGAGCCTTTATCCAACGGTGGAACATTATCAAAAATTCAGCTGAAGCAATATCCGACGAAAGAGCGATCGACACCTTCAATGATGGTCTCTGTCGAGAGGAGTTCATCAAAGAACTAGGACGAACAAAGCCAAAAACAATTTCACAGTTGATGGAAATAGCCAACCGTTGGGCTGACGGAGAGGATGCAGTACACAACTAAAGGGCTCGATCACCCGACGAAAGAGACTCGCGTAACAGCGACCGGAGACGACGAACCAACGATGGACACCATACACCAAGTTACGTTGCAGCGAGCTTCTCGGGGACAGACAGCCGATGAAATGATGACTACAACAGCGGATATCGCGGTGGTATAAAACCAGTCGTGGCAACGATACCAGCCGACGAACCGAGACCCACCAATGTCAGCAGGACAAATGTTGGAAGGACCCTGCAATATGCACTACTACGTCGACTCAACGGGAAAAATACGATCAAACTACCTCCTAAAGGACTGCCGGGCATTCCTAAAGATGCAAGAACTATGCAACGCAAAGGCAATAGAAGCAACAAACAGAAACTATAGCCCTACACCTGGCACTCTGGCCATTGGCCCTCCACCACCGTCGCAGGGGCATCCACCAGCGGGGCAGCGGCAAAGCACAGTATACCAAGACAACGAATACCCTAGATCAAAGGGAGCAATGTCAATGATTCAGAAGGGGCCACCTCCAATAGAACACAAAAGCTGATCACTAGGCAAGTAAATTTGGCGGTAACAAAGCCACCCCCTACACCAGAGTATCTACATTGATCAGAGCAAGAAATCACTTTCAGCAGAACTGACCATCCATTACGGGTCCCTCAGCCAGGCCAGTCAGCACTGATAGTGGAAGCACAAATCGACGGCTTCGACATGAGCAAGGTTTTCTTGGATGCAGGAAGCAGCATCAACCTGATTTACGCCAAAACTCTGCGGGCCATGAACTGGTCCATGACAAACCTAACCCCAACCGACACAACTTTCCACGGGATAGTGCCTGGAAAAGCCGAAATTCCATTGGTCAAAGTCCACCTTGACGTCATTTTCAGGTCAAAAAACAACTTCAGGCGCGAAAAGCTGGAATTCGAAGTTATGGACTGGCCATCTCAATACCACGTGATCCTGGGGCGACCAGCTTTCACCAGGTTCATGGCAGTACCTCACTATGCATACCTAGTGCTGAAAATGCTAGCCCCCAATGGGGTCATCACAGTCAAAGGCAGCATCAGCCGTGTAGACAGCTGCGATCGAGAGTTCAACAAAATCTCGGAATCTTTCGGGATGGAGGCGGAGCTTGGGAAGCTAAAATTGATAGATGAGGAGGCGACACACGAAGGGCACACCCACAAGAAGAAAACATCGGAAAAACAAGAATGTAATAGCCTCGCAATAAGCAACGTATGCTGCCTCCAATAATGGTCCCGCATAAGAAGACCCTCAAGGAACAGAAGCTGAAGTTCCTCCATAAAATTTGTATTGAGACACATTTCTTACTTAATAAAAAGGCCAACGGCCAGGCGATCACGCCATCGCAATGTACCCCTATCCATTATTATCAATAAATAAAGAAAAGTATTTCGCGACATGAAACCTCTATGGTATACAAACATCAGTTCGTCAGATCCCCCAACGAGGAAATATAGCATACAATCAAAATCTCGTATGAAACATGCGATCTTTTTGATAAAGTGTCCATACAACATTTTTTGGCCACATTACAAAGCTGCACAAGCAAGCAATCAGATCTCGAAATTTATAAAGAATTCCTCGTCTGCTTCTAAGCACCTACGCACAATCCTAATGGCGGGTCTTCGAGCAGCGGCATAGTGAGGCGCCATATAAACAAGGCCGCCATCGAGAGAAGTAGGCAGACCCGAAGATACGAAGTCCAGATCCAAGGTCGGGTGATGTGAATGCACCCAAGAGAGCGCAAGCTTGGCACCCGCCACAAGTTGAAGCTTCACATAATGGTGGATCCTTTCGCCTTGCCAAAACTTCGTAATAAATTCTACCAAGGTCTGAGGCTGAGGATCCCGAGGAAACATGGCATTGTAAACAATAGACAAAGATCTGCGGTAGCACTCGACAAATTTCTCTAGCTCAAATATACAATCCTGCAATAGTGCAACAGTATAGGCACGTCGATGGTCAGTCCAAAAATCTGTCTCAGAACTTCGAGAGGCAGATATAAGAGCGTGCATCTGGTCGCGCAGACGCTGGTTTTTCCTCCCTCTCGCACAATCGAATACCTGCACATTGGAGGGAAATTAATTTTTATCAAGACAGAAAGGCAACCGAAGAAGAAGGCAGCTAAAAGATCACAGATGTCGCCTCGAGGGGGGGTGAATAGCCAGTTTAAAACTTTTACGAGATGGGCTTAACAATGGCGGTATAAAACTAGCGTTTTCTTTTGTCAAGCACAAAGCCTAGATATACTAAGATTCACCTATGTGCACCAACAACTTATGCTAAGAAAGACAAGCAACAATGTGATAGCAATATAGATTACTTCAAGCACGAAGGCTATCATAATGTAAAGTGCATAAGTAAAGAGCTCGGTTATAGAGATAACCGAGGCACGCGGGACGACGATATTTTACCGAGTTCCTCCCAATAAGGGAGTACGTCTTGTTGGAGGGTTGGGCGGTACTAAGACCACCAATGCCACAAGAGGCCTCACCCTATTCTCCCGAGCACCCACCACGCGGCAAGCACCCGATCCACTATGGGACACTTGAGGGTGATCACCGAATCCGTACAAGATTGGGGCAATCTCCACAACTTAATTGGAGGCTCCCAATAATCACCACCAAGGACACTATCTTGGGGAGAGCTCCACAACTTAATTGAAGTCCCCAAGAACACGCCACAAAGTCCACACAATCATCTAGGGTTCCAAGAACCCAAGAGGGATAATCTTCTTGATTTCACCAACCAAATCCTTCATAGAGAACTCAAACCGATGCACCTAATGCAATGGCAAGTCCTTCACTCTCAAATTCCACCAAAGCTACAAAAGCTATTGGGGGAATAAGAGAGGAAGAACAAAAGAGGAAATCCACAAAAGAAACCCCAAGATCTAGATCCCAAGATGTTCCCCCCACATAGAGGAGAGAAGGATTGGTGGAGTTGTAGATCTAGATCTCCTCTTTCAAATCCCCCAACAAGATTCAAGAAATATGAGAGGGATTGAGAGTAATTGCAAGCTCTTGAAGGAAGAAACAATGGAGGAGAGAGAGCAAGCAACCAGCCACTTGGGGAAGAAGGGGGATTTTATAGGTGCCCCCACGACAAATAGCCGTTGCAGAACACTTATCCCGGAGTCTCCGGCCTTCAGGATCGGAGTCTCCGGCCCCTAGGACCGGAGTCTCCGGGGTCCAGACTCCGGCCAGGACTCCGGGCAGCCTCCAGATGCTCTCTGTACACTCCCCGGAGTATGGGCCGGAATTTGGGCCGGAGTCTCCGGCCCCCACAAAACTGGCAGAAACACCGATACGAAAACAATCATAACTTTTGCATCTGGACTCCGATTTTGATGATCTTGGGCTCGTTTTGAAGAGGAAAACAAGATCTACAAGATTATGCAGGGAACCATCATATTCCAGCAAGGGAGGATAGAATAAAATGATGAAGGGGTTAACCTATCTATAAAAGACACACCGGTAAAACGTCCAAATCGAAAACGCAATAGAGAATGCATATGAAATCTATTTTCGATGAACTTGAGCTTGTCATGGATGTTAACACAAGCTCTAAATCCTCTAATGGATAAGAAACAAATAATAACCAAGAAATATGATGCCAAGTATGCAAAGGTTTGAGCTTTATCCGAAAGATATGATCAAGTTACTCACTCGAGAGCCCCTCTTGATAGTACGGTTATCTATCCTATAAACCGGTCTCCCAACAACAACATGAGACAGGCAACAGAGAAAACCTATCAAGATAATACTTTTTCCTTGAGCAATCCACTTGAGCTTGATGTAGATGATATTGTCCTTCTCAAGATGGACACCTTTCTTGATTGCTCTTCCTTGAGCTCGTATAATGAAGACTTGAAACATGCTCCCCATACACCATGGGGAAACCTCTTCTTTGACCTTGTCTTCATAGATCCATGATCACCGAGGATGGCAAGCTTCAAGCATGAGATATTCTAGAGATGGCGCATCTTGATCTTGCACAACATATCTTCTAACTCCAATTGGATAATGTCTTGAAGATACACATGAGGAACTCCATCTACCTCTTCAAGACATGCTTGATCTTCTTTTCTTTATTCTTATTATTCTAAAAGATTCCAATAGGCCCAAAGCCCTTGGACAATGCCTCTTCTTCTTCTTTTCTTCTTTTCTTCAACCTTGAAGCCAACACATGGTCCAAGTGATGCCAATGGAAAAATCCTACAAGTGCATCTCAATGCAACCATTAGCACATAGAGATTGTCATCTATTACCAAAACCACACATGGGGGCCCACATGCTCTTTCAATCTCCCCCATTTGGTAATTGATGACAATCCCTTTGAGAGGGTTTATATAATGAATTTAATGAATAAAATGGTAGCACCAATATCAAATACTACACAAATATGTGATATTGGTACCACCCCCATATATAGAGCAAACTCCCCCACAATCTATGCATGTGTGATGAACTTGAATTTCATTGCATATATTGTCAGTCATTATCATTGGTGGAGTTTCCTCTATATAAACCACATGCTAAGCAACACAAAGACGCAAGAGCATGAAAGGCAAATGCTTAAGAACAAATCCAAAGCATAAACCAACTTTCCTTAAACCCTCTAAAACTTCTCCCCTATTGGCATTGATTGCCGAAATGGGTGACAAGTTCTAGAAGGCCAATATAGTGATAGTTCCTCCAAAGGTGTGCATTCGCACATATCCAATGATGAATACTTAGGAGGAAGTAGAACTATATTGAGGACCCAAAGATTGCCAAAGAATTAATTAAAAAAAAGAAGTATCAACAAATGACGCAAGCAATCACAAGATCCGACAAACCAATTGAAAACAACAAATGAGTCCAAAATGGAAACAACAAGATATTATGATAAGATCAAACGAGTGTTTTAAATAAAAATAGAGATAGTCCCCAAGATTTGTGCACAAATAGAATAGTTATATTTGAATACATCATGCACAAATATGGAATCCTTGCTCCCCCATAAGCATTTAGAACACAACAAATGAGAAAGAAGACAAATGAGCATTCTTAAATGAATTAGAGGAGCTCCCCAAAGATTATGCACCAATTATAATAATTATATTTGGGAACAAAGTGCATGATCATGGAATCCTCACTCATCCAAATTCATTTAACAATACAAGGCATGAGAGAATAAATATGAGTGCCCGAAGATGCAAACAAGAGGAACAAGCACTCATAGGCAAATACGTTTGGAAGCCACCAAAGAATCAAAAAGGAATAAAAGGTGGTATCCAAGGAATAAAAATCTCAACTAAAAATTATCTTATCTTATGTGTATAAGTTTCTAAGTGTAATGCATCACAAAGACATATGTACACAAAGAAACATGCACACATAAACAAGATACTCAAGAAAGCACATGAAGAGAAAAATGAAGTCATAACATATACCAATAAGGAGTTTGCTTGAAAGCATGGCCAAAGGCACAAATATATCTTATTGTACAACGATTAGCTTGACAAACCAACACACCACATATATTACGGCTATCACCAAGGGAAAAGGAGATAGTTGAAATATATGGAGAAGAGCAACAAGTATCATAAAGGAATAAATCAACTAGCAAAAGCTCACTATTGCACATGAGAGAAGATAACGAAAAGATAGGCAATACAATTGCTAGATAGACATATTTGGGATTGGTGAATCATATGCATGATTTTGTATATACCCAAATATATGCACTCATCTCAACTTACACACATCTGTAATAGGAGGTTCTCTTGAAACCAAAGATAGAACCACAACAAATATAAATACAAAAGTTCATGCTAGAAGGCAACCCACAAAAGGTTGGAAGCACGATATATGAGCATGAGAAAGAGATACTTGTTACCGAGATATTATTGGTAGGATGTAGAGGATATGAATTCGTTGATCATCCTATAGCTTGCCTCTAATTTTCTTGAACGCGCCACTTCTTCAACATTGAGAGATAAGCATCCAATACATCTCCAATGTACCTAAACATATTAAGTACAAAGTGGTCCCCAAACTGATTGGGTCCAAAGTAGTTAGATAAACTACAATACGTAGGAGAGACTCCACATAAATATGCGCATGCATGTTGATATGAAATTGAATTTCATTCACAACTTAGCCGATGGGATTTGGTGGAGTTTCCCCTATATATTGGATCAAAGAAAGCAAGCATACCATAATATAAAGAATAGTAAATATGCATGCACAAGACTTTCAAGAACCAAATAGGAGATACAATTTGAACAAAAACACCAAGTAAACCGGGATGGCACACACAAGAGTGTGACACGACAAACGGTGTCCAAATTGTATCAAAGAACCAATTCAACACATGAAGGATCACAAGATAAACAAATGAACTAGGAAAAAGCCAAATCAAAATATAGATAAAAAGACAAATGCTCGAGGATTTACCTCATTCTAAAAGGTCAACACATGAAACAAGGAATGAGACAAAACCAACTCCCAAAACAGCAAGATTCCAACAAATAAACCAAATTCTCAACACCTTTAATGATGGCACAAAATACCAAAACACAAAGATCAAACTTCCAAGCACATGAAGCATGATATGGATCAAAGCAAGAAGCATAAATAGGAGTGTTTTAAATAATATAGGAGAGATCACCCATAAGTAGTACATTATGTAGAACTTTGCTTTTGAATGCAAAATGCACACAAATTAGATCATCACTACAACCTACATTAATAAAACACAAGAGGATACCAATAAAATAAGAAGATTCATAAGAGGCAAGGAAATCTTGGGAGAAAGAAAAAAAATTCTTGGCCAAAGATAGGACATGAATAAACAAGGCCAAAGTGAATATGATCAAAAGATTCTACAATAAATAGAGTACAAATTGTCCAAGGACAAGAAGTATTGGGAATAATCTTCCCAAGGTAGTTCAAATGGATATCCAAGATCATATTCACACAAAGAAGCATATAACAAAATATAAGAATTAAACTTGATGCTCCGAAAGAAATTCTTGGTAGCTTCCAATAGTCACACAATCACTAGTGATTAGAGTAACTCGAATCTAATGGTTTCCATGAGGATATAGAGATCTAAATATGAGGAAACACATACCAAGAAACACTCTCACAAACAAGATCCAAAAGATGAGCAATAAAGGCATTGAACTTGTTTGAGCAAATGTGTCAAATAGGAGCTAGATAATTATCAATATCACTTCTAGGTGACACAACCTCGAATTTTCACATTTTCTAGGCTTGTAATATGCACTAAGCATATGACTCCCCCATAATGTGATAAACCATAAATCTCAACACGAGGCAACAATATCCAAACAAGAGATAATTAATGGACATTATAGAACTTAAATTTCTCATGAGAATCATACCACATAGAGACTAGATAATATTGCTAAATCAATACTAGGTGGTATTCCGCATGTACACACATTTTTAGGATTGTGGAATGCCCAAGCATAACACTACCCCAAAATGGGATAGTCCATTAATCTCTCATAAGAGCCAAAAAGATACCAATTGAATTCAAAAAGCTCCAACACAAGAAACACTCATACATGGTGTGCAAACCAAGAAACACAAATATACTTGATAACTCAAGATAAGAAAATGGTAATCACAACATATACAACAAACATGCAAGGTACAGAACCAACACATGCATAAGGGGCGAGTAACTTTCAGTGTAATGAGTTAAGCACATGTCACCGCAAGGAGGAACATTGGAAATATAATAGAGGCAATATAATCCACATGACTTGGCTTGACAAATATAATAGATGAAGATCCCTCAATTCTTCATGATGAAACCAAGTCTCCAATGTCCACCAAAAATCACATATTGATCAAGTTTTGGCTTGTTGGTCCCCAACCAAGTTGGGTCCTAAGAAGTTAGTCCCAATAGGCTTGGCAACCCAAATGGTTCTTTTCTTTACACCACTTTGGGTACCAACATATTTGGCAAACACATTGCCAACCTCATCCTTACCAAGAGAATAATCATCATAATCAAGATAGGGTTGGATGAGGAGATACCACTAGTGCATGAGGAAGAAATGTGCCCCTTCTCACGGCAAATGTAGCAAGTTCTTGTATTGCTAGCTTTCTTCTTAGGTGATTCCACAACTTGAGGAAGAGCTCGAGTAGTCCTCTTAGGAAGAGGACCATCTATAACATGAGGTAGAGCTTGAGGCTGCTTCTCTTGTTGCTTCACACCAAGAGGCTTCTTCTTCAATGGGCAAGATCTAACATGATGCCCTTCTTCCTTGCACTTGAAGCAAATAATGTTGGCTGGATACTTTGCTTGATCTTGGTCATTCTTCTTGTTGCCCTTGTGCTTCAACTTGTTAGTGGACTTATTGTTGATATTAGAATTGAATCTGGGTCCACTCTTGTCATTGGGAGATTTTTGCACACTCAAGATGTGGTTGAGTGTGGCCTTCCCTTTATGACCCAATTTCAAGTCATTCCTCAAAGAAGTGACTTGAGCCTTGAGCTCTTTAATTTCCTCTACATGGTTAGTGTCAACAACAATAGTAGTAGAGGAAGTAGAGTCTACATTGTTAGAGCAACAAGGCATGGAAAGTAATTCATCAGTAGATGTAGAAATAGCATGAGTGGATGAATTACAAGGACTAGCACATGGCAATATCACATTAGGAGTAGAAGTAGTGCTAATGTCCACATGAGGCCCACTAGATGTTACCTTTGACAAAATGGCCTCATGAGCTAACTTTAGCTTATCATGGGAGACTAGAAGATCCTCATGCGATCTTGAGAGCTTAACATGACTTTCTTCCAATATCCCATATTTGCTAGTTAGCAAAGAAAGTTGAGCCTTTAGCTTAACATTCTCCTTTAACATCGATGCTTCACAAGAAATAGAGTTAGTAGCACAAGCATCATTATTAATGGCTAGAGGCGAGGGCAACTTTGCAAGCTCTTTTGAATATGAAGCTTTAAGTTGGTCATGAGACTCGGTGAGTTTTATGAGCTCACTCTTAATGACTCGAGACCCATTTTCGAGGTGCTTAAAATCCTCAACGAGTTTTTTTTTGAGCAATTACTGTAGGGATTAGCCCCACAGCCTTTTATTAAAGAGATAGAGAGAAGGAAATACAAAGGTTCAGGTCTCAAAGGTTAAAGAAACAAATATGTACAAACCAAAAAAGGTCAGCGACTAATGACTAAGGTAAGCTGTCAATCCATCTTGACAAGTCAGCGAAGTGCTTGTTCTTGACCCTGTGAGTATGCAGAGTCACCTCGTGGATAAATCTCCTCCTCCGCCCTCTAAATGTTGGCATAATCCCCTGAAAGATAGCCTCATTACGTTGCTTCCATATGTGCCAGCAAGCAAGTATTACCACCTCTGTAAATAATTGTTTGTTAAACTTCCGTCTGGCTTTGGCGAAGATTTCCTCAAAACTGTTTCCATCCTCCCATTCTATCTGCAGATAGTTCCATATGCGAACGCTGAAAGTACACTGGAAGAATAAATGCGCCCAGTCCTCTGTAATGTGAGAAGGGCATAACTCACAGTAGAAAACATTCGAGACATTACAATGTCTCCTCCTCAACATGTCACGTGTATTTAACCTGTCACTGAGCAGAAGCCACGCAAACACCTTAATCCTGAGCATGACCTTGCATTTCCACAAGCAAGCAAAAATAAGGCTAGCCCTTTGGTCTTTGAAGCAATGCATGTAATATCTATGAGACGTATAGGTCCCATCCTGCCAAATAGTTGTCCACCGAACCCTTCCATTAGGGCTTAGCTGAACTGACTGAAGCAGTGCTTGCATCGATAAGAACTCCTCATAAGCCTGCGGAGATAGAGGCAGTGCAAACAGCTGAGCCATATCCTCTGTCTGCAACACATCCCTAACAGAAAGCTGGGCATCATATGCATATGAAAACAGCCGAGGATACATGGATTGCATAGTCGTTTTCTGCCATTTATCTGACCAAAATAGTGCCGTGTCACCCGACTCCATAGAAACCTGAGCAATACTCAGATAATTTGGCGCTAGCTGCATGACATCCTGCCACCAGAAGGAACCACAGACCCGGGCTGCATGCGGGACACCATTGGGGTAGTATCGCCATACTAAATTCACCCAGGGAATGTTCTCCTTGTTGTAAAATTTGTGTAAGTGCTTTATAAGAAGACCTTCATTCTGTTTTCTGAAATCAACAATACCCAAACCGCCAGATGACTTCGGTTTGCAAACCATATCAAGAGAAGATAGAGACTGCTTTTTGGATTCAGGGTTATTTCCTCTCCACAAACACTGACGTATGATTCTATATATATCCTTCGGAATCCCTTCAGGTATGTCCAAAGTACAAAGAAAGAAAATCGGCATGGAGGATAAACATGATGCAATGAGCTGAAGACGTCCCCCATAAGCCAAGAAAGAGGAGCTTGCAGTCAGTCTTCTTTCCAGTCTAGTGACGAGTGGAAGCAAGTCAATCATTTTGGGCCTAGTAGTTCCCATGGGCAAACCCAAATAGGTGAAAGGGAAGGTCCCCACAATACATCCGAAATCAGCAGCCAAAGCGTGAACTTCCTCATCCGAGATGTTAATTGGGAGCATGTAAGATTTGTGGAAATTAACAGAGAGACCCGTGGACTTACTAAAGTCCTGTAAAGCTTACTTCAAAATTTGCAATTGGGCAGGATCAGCCTCCAACACAAGCAAAGTGTCATCCGCATATTGTACAACTAGGAAGTCATCATCCCCAACATCAATGGGCAGCCTCAACAGCCCCTGGACTTAAGATCATTGATCACATATTGCAAAAGCTCAGCTCCCAACACAAACAACAAAGGGGAATGAGGGTCCCCTTGTCTTACCCTCCTCCGGCACTTGAACTTTCTGCCAGGAACTCCATTAACCAACACTGAAGAAGTTCCAGTTTCCAGCATCATTTTGACCCATTGGATGAAAGTTTCAGGAAATCCCATGTGTCTAAGCATCTGATAGATGGCCTCATGTTCAATAGAGTCAAATGCCTTCTCAAAATCTAGCTTGAGAAGCACCATCTCCTTCTTTGATGTTTTACATTGATGAATATACTCAAAAGACCAGGCCAGGCAATCATGAATAGTCTTGCCCTTAATGAAACCATATTGGTTTTTATGAATACATTCCAAGATTCTTCCCTGTAGTCTATCAGCCACCATTTTTGTCAAAAATTTAAGACAAGCATTGGTCAGAGAAATGGGCCTGTAATCATTAATTTGCTCAAGTGACTGTTTCTTCGGGACCAAAGTGATGAAAGACGAATTAATATTCTCAAGATTCACAGTACGGCCATGGAAGTCTTTAGCCAGGGCATAAAAATCATGTTTAATTATATTCCAGCATTTTTTTAGAAATAGGCCATTAAAGCCATCAGGCCCAGGAGCCTTATCCGCAGGCATCTTGTCAATCATACTGTCCATTTCTTCAATAGTGAACTCAGAGATCAAATCATCCAGCCCCTCCACTCTGTTAATGAGACCATTAAGATCAAAAACCATGTCAATCCCATGTGAAGTTCCCATCCTATCCTTATAGGACGTCCATGTCACATTGGCCATCTGATCATGATCAGTAACAATGTGCCCATCAGGTAATTGCAAGCTGGCAATGGAGTTCCTCCTGTACCTCTCGGTGGCCATGGCATGAAAGAATTTGGTATTTTCCTCCCCTAATTTCATCCATCTGATAGTGCACCTTTTCTTCCAGTAATGATGTTGGGCGCTCAACAAATTTTCAAGGTGCAATTTGACCACTCCCCTAAAGTTGGACTCATGAGTGAAAAGATTCCTTTCCTCTTCCAACTCATCGAAATAAAGAATGACTAGATTACATTTCTGAATGAGTTACTTCAATTTTGACAGCCCCATTTTCCATCTTTTTAAAGCAACCCTCAGAGCTTTCATTTTTTCTGTTAAGACCGCAGAGCTAGCAGTTGCCCTAGTGGGTTGCTCCCAAACCTCCTTGACACACTCGAAGAAACCAGGCTGCTGAACCCAATAATTATCAAATCTGAACAATTGAGCCTTGGGTATCACAGTGTCAAAGCTTATCAGACACGGCACATGGTCAGAAGTCGGCTTAGCCATCACCGAAACCACAGTGTTTGGGTAAGCAGTAGTCCAGTTTGGAGTGGTGAAAAACCAGTCCAATTGCTCCAAGAGGGAATCTTGTTGCATATTTGACCAAGTGTAGGACCTACCTTTAAGTGGCAGCTCCAAGAGACCAAGGTGATCAATTAACTCATTAAATAGGAACATATCATTGACATCTTCCCCCGGCTTATTTCTGTCATCTTGGCTTCTGATAAAATTGAAGTCCCCCATGAATAACCAAAGTTCATCATCTGGAATCTGAAAGTCATACAGCCACTGAACAAACTGATCCCTTTCCTCACCCTGACAAGGACCATACACCACAACAAGATTCCACTTCTGACTAGAATGAGCTGATTGAAAGGACATAACCAAACCAAAACGCCGGACCTGCACCAAAGTACCATGAAAGATACTAGATTTCCACACCACAAGAATTCCACCAGAAGCCCCTACCGAGGGCGAATGGGCAAATGTGTCAAACTGCTTAGGGCAACATTTTTTAATGAATTGTCGATCAAAACTTTCCTTTTTTGTTTCTTGAATGCAGGCGACCGCACAACCACTCTCAACAATTTTATTGTACAAGGCAAGTTGCTTGTCGTCAGCGTTCATACCACGAATGTTCCAACAGAGAATCTTCCACACAAGGTTCTTAATGTTGTAATCCATTGATAAACTGATAACAAAATCCTTATTCGCCATTGGCACCCTTCTGTGCGGCTGGCAACGGGGCAGAGGGAGCATTAAGCTTCTCTGCGGTGAGGTGAACCGGGTCTATCTGGAGCATCTCCCCAATACGCTGGAGAGTGTGGAGTGGTGTAGCAGGTCTGACATTAACTTCGCGTGGTTCTGGAGGCTCTGATGGCTTGTCGTCCCCCGCTATCCTCTGCAGCTGGAGCGGTTTGACAGTATTAGTCCTCTTGGCGCGCTTCTTGGGCCTTGTAACTCCAGTCATCGGTGGGGCTCGATGACCATCTAGCTGAAGCTGGCTTCGAGTGAACCTGCGCTGAGTGAGAACGAGAGGAGTGGGTTGTTTTCTGCTCTTCTTCTTCTTCTTATCTTGGACCTGCACCAGCTCAGCTTGAAAATGCACCTCAGTAGTATGATCGGTAGCACCAACCTGACTCATTGCCTTTGGAACCTCATTCACAGTGGTCTGCTTCTTGCTCACAGTAGAACGAGTACGAATTCTGACAGAAGGGCCAACCGTGGAGCGAAAGGCCGCCTCTCCAGAAAAAGTTTCTTCACAATTTCTCTTTTTACAGATACCTCCAAAGGCAGGCAAAGGAACAACAGCATTGACTTGAGCACAGTCATCTTGCACGTCATTCACACGATCCGAGAGCGAACAGGAGCCAAGCAAACAAGGCGCTTTCAGTGGTGAAGGAACATTCGTAGACCACCATGAAGGAATTAAAAATTGCAGCAGCTTTTCTTGAATCATACGTGGAGGCAATACGGGTCCTATGAATATTCTGCTTATAGGGAGCTGTTCAAGTTCAGGCTTAAGCATTTCCTGAACGTCAGTAGAAAAATGCCAAAGGAATGGAGCGGTTTCATCGAGCCTCACATGATTTATCACAGTATTCTGCTCTACGACATTTTCATTCTCAGAATTATCAGATCCCGAAGCATTCAAAACCGTAGACACGTGCACTTCTCCCTCGTCAGCTTGGCCTGCACCCATATCTTCTTCAGGCTAGAAAAAGTCATTATCATTGACATGAGGCTGATGCACAGGTGGGGCATGAGGCTGATGCACAGGTGGGACATTGCTCCATCCAATCTCAGAAAAAGTCATTATCATTAACCTCGTCGGGCCGCCGTCTATGATCTGGAAGCCATGTGGGACCCAGCGAGAAGGATCAATTTCGAAATTGGCCAAGTTGGGAAAGCTTGGAGTCGGCGACTTG
Source organism: Avena insularis (assembly GCA_023614405.1). NCBI lineage: Eukaryota > Viridiplantae > Streptophyta > Magnoliopsida > Poales > Poaceae > Avena > Avena insularis. The sequence continues at coordinate 386,953,375 of CM042686.1, read as the reverse complement.
TGTTTCGAGTAGATTGGGTCTGCAGCAGCATATTTGTCTGAATAACTTGGGTCAGGGGCCAAATCTTTCTGAGTATGAGCAGAGGCCGGATAGCCAGAGGATGTTGCGGTGGTAAAGTAGGACTGCTCGTTATTTCCCTTCGAATTATTTGTTTCAGCTCGGCCTTTCCCTTTAACCACCCAATATGATTTATTTTTATATTTCCAACATTCAGCCTTAATGTGGCCATAACGAAAACATCCTTTGTATCTAATCTTTCCAGTACAAGACTCAGTCGAGTGATTCATACTGAGGCAACGTCCACACTTCCAGACTGCATCAGCCATGTCTTCAATCATTTTCTTAAAAGCTTCATCATGTTCAGGTTTGCTGTTGTCCAGTGCAGTAGAAGAAGAAGATGGACCCAAAGCTTTCTGGGCCAAAATACCCATCGACTGAATGGAACTGCTATTTGCCGCCAGAGAATTTTGGCGAGCTGAATCATTCTGCAGCGTCACTGAACCAAATTGAATATCCTGATTTGCAGTATCTCCCGTCAGAGTGCAAGATGATGGCAAGATGATTCCAGCCCTTCTTCTGATCTGAGGACAATCATACCCAGCTTGTAGAGCATCTTGAGCATCTAATTGAGAGGTTGGGTGTTCATATCCATCACAAGCGTCATATCTTTCAAAAGTGGCAAACGCAAGCCTTTTCTTAACAGAGTTAACAGCAGGAGTGCGACGAAGAATTGATCTTGTCGGCTTACTTTTAAGTGCCTGAAGAGCTTGTTCAGTTCTCTGCTTGTTTGGGCTGATTAAAGTCCATTCTTCTTGACACTCTTTCTGCCAGTGTAGGAATTCTTTTTTCCATAACGGACCACCATTTCCCCAAAGATGGAAGTGGCACGTAAAAGCTTCAGAGACAACAGAACGCATGGAATACACCAGGAAACCCACATGTTTAGAGGCCACCGAGAATCTGAATACCCTGTCAGCTAATTGAATGACCGATAAATCATCACAAAGTCCACCTAGACATGCTTCAAGTGCAAGGCCAACTAAATCTTCAGAAAGTCTGAACTTAGCACGTCCAAATGACACAACCAGCAGAAAGTGATTGGCTTTCCCTAACGGATGGACTATTGATCTGAATCTTCGTTTCACCTCAGATTTAAACTTTTGCCCAGGAGTAAAATCCAGACCCATATCTAGAGATGCATGAACTGCCATAGAAGGAACCTCATGAATCTTTTCAGGAGTAGGAGCACGTACCATGGGAGGGTAAATCAAACATTCCCCCACCATTACAGAATGGTCCGGGAAGGACATGGAGGAGCCTTGAATCATCAGATCTTGATCTTGAAAACGCCTACCAATGATCGGGTTACCTTTGGCATTCATCAGTACAATCCAGCTTTTCCATAGACAGATCTCACCATCGTAGGCCTTAATCCTTCCACGATCTTGATCCTTTGTCATGGCATAGGTTGCCTTCCACTTGCCGTCGGGTGTAGCCATGAAGATGCGAAAGGATCGCGAGAGAAAAAGGGGGGTTACCGTGTAGAGAAAAGGACGCCGGAGAGGAAGGGTGGGATGGGACGTGGAGATCATCGGGGACCAAGGAGATCGCCGGCCGGGAAGATTTTAGGGTTTAGGACGTGGGAGGGGGTGGAGAGGCGCCATCTAAGAAGGGATTCTTACCGATAACATATCCTCAACGAGTTTAGCATGGGCAACTATGAGTTCATCATTTTTAGTTTTGAGAACATTTGCCACCGCAAGTTCTCTATCATGGTTTTCCTTTACTCTAGATAGTTTTAAAGCAAAAGTCTCCTCAAGAGATTCTTTGGTGGTTTGTTCTTCTTCAAGGGAGCTTTGTAGATAAGCAATCTCATTAGCATACTCACGTTCATGTTCATTCTTTTGAATTATGATATTTTCTTGCTCCTCAATAAGTTTCTTGCCTTCAATAGCACAAGTCAATATTTCAACAAATTTGGAGGAAGCAATTTTATTTCTATGAAGAGCGGGAAAGACAATCTCTCCCATCTCTTGAATGGAGACAATATCATAATCAACTAGATGATCATCATTATTATCACTCTCAACATCATCATCATCATCAACATTATCATGGGACACAATGGGATCCAATGAGGTTACCTTTGTTCCCTTAGCCATAAGGCATATATGAGAACCGGAAAAAGGTGATGATGAGATTGCATTTGTAGCTCCATTCAAAACCTTGTCTTGGCCCATAGAATCTCCGTTTCCTCTACATGGTTAGCAACACAAGAACTAGAGGAAATAGAAGCATTTTTATCATGGCAACAAGACAAGGCAAGCATGTCATCATGTGAATTATTCAAGCCATTTCTACATGATATGAAAGGACTACCAACACTGGCATATGAGGAGTTTCTAGTGCTACAAGTGTTAGAATCCAAAGATAGAATATTGCAACTAGATAGAGATGATGTATAATCAATAGTAAGCTCACTATCCAAATTTCAACTTCTATCACCACTCACCATATCATTACCTTGTGAAAAATCACATGTTGGTGAAGTGGTAGAAGATGAGAACTCATCACGGCTAGAGGTGGAGGGAATACAATCATCCTCAATAATGTTGGACACACCATATTTATTTTGAAGCTTTGTCCAAATATCATGAGCACTCCGGTAAGGCATGATTGAAGATTTAACTACATTGCTCACAACAAGTAAAAGCATTTTAGTAGCTAGAGCATCTATATAAGAGTATCTTCTCCTCTAAAGATTCATTTCAGGGATCCATAGGAGAAGAGAAACCCATATATAGAATTCCCTCAATAGATGGGTGAATGTCCCAAAAATAATCTAGCATGCGAGATTTCCACATATCATAATTTGTGCCATCGAATATATAATAGGAATCGTGCACTACTCCACTAGACGACATCTTTAGTTTCAAGGCGGTGAAGCCTAAAAGCGAGAGACCTCGCTCTGATACCAATTGAAAGATCACAGATGTTGCCTAGAGGGGGTTGAATAGGAGGTTTAAAACTTTTATGAGATGGGCTTAACAATGGCGGAGTAAAACTAGCATTTTCTTTTGTCAAGCATAAATCCTAGATATACTAAGGTTCACCTATGTGCACCAACAACTTATGCTAAGAAAGACAAGCAACAATATGATAAAAATATAGATTACTTCAAGCATGAAGTCTATCATAATGTAAAGTGCATAAGTAAAGAGCTCGGGTATAGAGATAACCGAGGCACGCAGGGACTACGATATTTTACCGAGTTCCTCCCAACAAGGGAGTACGTCTCGTTAGAGGGGTGGGCGGTACTAAGACCACCAATGCCACAAGAGGCCTCACCCTATTCTCCTGAGCATCCACCATGCGGCGAGCACCCGATCCACTATGGGACACTTGAGGGTGGTCAGCAAACCCGTACAAGATTGGAGCAATCTCCACAACTTAATTGGAGGCTGCCAATAATCACCACCAAGGCCACTATCTTGGGGAGAGCTCCACAACTTAATTGAAGGCCCCAAGAACACGCCACAAAGGCCAGACAACCGTTTAGGGTTCCAAGAACCCAAGAGGGACAATCTTCTTGATTTCACCAACCAAATCCTCCACAGAGAACTCAAACCGATGCACCTAATGCAATGACAACTCCTTCACTCTCAAATTCCACCAAAGCTACAAAAGCTATGGGGGAATAAGAGAGGAAGAACAAAAAAGGAAATCCACAAAAGAAACCCCAAGATCTAGATCCCAAGATGTTCCCCTCACATAGAGGAGAGATGAATTGGTGGAGTTGTAGATCTAGACCTCCTCTTTCAAATCCCCCCACAAGATTCAAAAAATATGGGAGGGAATGAGAGTATTTGCAAGCTCTTGAAGGAAGAAACAATAGAGGAGAGAGAGAGAGCAAGCAACCAGCCACTTGGGGAAGAAGGGGGCCTTTTATAGGTGCCCCCATGACAAATAGCCATTGCAGAACACTTATCTCGGAGTCTCGGGCCTTCAGGACCGGAGTCTTCGGGGTCCAGACTCTGGCCAGGACTCCGGGCAGCCTCCAGATGCTCTTTGTACACCCCCCGGAGTCTGGGCCGGAATTTGGGCCGGAGTCTCCGGCCCCCACAAAACTGGCAGAAACACCGATACGAAAATAATCATAACTTTTGCATCCGGACTCCGATTTTGATGATCTTGGGCTCGTTTCGAAGAGGAAAACAAGTTCTACAAGATTATGCAGGGAACCATCATAGTACATCAAGGGAGGATAGAATAAAATGATGAAGGGGTTAACCTATCTATAAAAGACACACCGGTAAAACCTCCAAATCAAAAACGCAATAGAGAATGCATATGAAATCTGTTTTCGATGAACTTGAGCTTGTCATGGATGTTAACACAAGCTCTAAATCCCGTCATGGATAAGAAACAAATAATAACCAAGAAATATAATGCCAAGTATGCAAAGGTTTGAGCTCTATCTGAAAGATATGATCAAGTTACTCACTCGAGAGCCCCTCTTGATAGTACGGTTATCTATCCTATAAACCGGTCTCCCAACAAAAACATGAGACCAGCAAAAGGGAAAACCTATCAAGATAATACCTTTGCCTTGAGCAATCCACTTGGGCTTGATGTAGATGATCTTGTCCTTCTCAGGATGGACACCTTTCTTGATTGCTCTTCCTTGAGCTCGTATAATGAAGACTTGAAACATGCTCCCCATACACCATGGGGAAGCCTCTTCTTTGACCTTGTCTTTATAGATCCATGATCACCGAGAATGGCAAGCTTCAAGCATGAGATCTTCTAGAGATGGTGCATCTTGATCTTGCACAACATATCTTCTAACTCCAATTGGATGATGTCTTGAAGATACACATGAGGAACTCCATCTACTTCTTCAAGACACGCTTGGTCTTCTTTTCTTTATTCTTATTCTTCTACAAGATTCCAATAGTCCCAAAGCCCTTGGACAATGCTTCTTCTTCTTCTTTTCTTCTTTTCTTCAACCTTTTAGCTAACACATGGTCTAAGCGATGCCAATGGACAAATCCTACAAGTGCATCTCAATGCAACCATTAGCACATAGAGATTGTCATTAATTACTAAAACCACACATGGGGGCCCACATGCTCTTTCAGTAGCTTACACAATAGTTTTTCGCTCGCCCTGGAGATCTCTTCCAAGAAAAAAGCTTCGCGGTTGAGAGCCTGGCATGTTTTTGACTGGGAGACATCAACCATCGATTGAACAACCCGGAGTTTTCCTTCAAGTTTCTTTACTTATTCTATCTTTTCAGCATATAGCGGCGGATCCACCGTACGCACGACGATAGGACCGATCGCACCCGCTACAGCGGAGGGCGCAACAACATTTGACGGTTGTGTGGAACCTGAAGGAGCCGAAGAACCACTCAAGATCTGACAAGACAAAGAAGTATACGAAACACTCAGCATACAAAGGCAAGGCCACGCGCATATATTCAAAAGTTGTTGTCTTGCAACAAGAAGCAAAAGGAGGTTGGATAAGCTCAGAATCCATTACAATAAAGGGAGATACGACAAACTATTACAAAATAAGGCCTACGAGGCTGCATCCTTCAAAGACAAGGTGGCAGAAGGGGCACTAGGTACAGCAGCAGCAGCCGAAGAAGGAGCGTCCGTCGTAGTAAGAGCAGTTGAGGAAGGGGCAGCCGTTTTCCCTGAACCCGAGACCAGACCTAGGAGAAGCCGAGAATATTTTCTGGCCTTTTTAATATGCGGCTTCAGATCAATTGCTTTGCCACTGGAGGAGACCGGGACAGAGGAGCTAACCTTCTCCTAGTCGACCTTCTCGTCGTGCGCCATTGCCAAGGCCATCGAAGTTTTGGCACCGCTCCTTGACTGTGTCAAACTATAACCAACAAGGGGGCCGGGATCAGCACCAAAAATGGCGACAAGATCAATCAAATCTTTCAACACATCCGTGGCTGGAAATACTTCGGCATGGAGCTTCTTGAAAGCGTGACGTGAACGGACAAGAAGATTGCACCCTCGAACATTGTTAGCCTCCAAAGTGCTAACAACATCCGATAAAGGATCAACCTTCTTATCATCATTCAGCGTCAGTTTCTGGCCAGTCAGCTCTATGCAAACAAAAGAGAAGAAGAGGTCGACAATCAAAAGAAGGAAAAAAAAACAAGTACATGCATAAATCGAAACTTACGGGTCAACGAGTTATTTAGGGCCTCCAGGCGCTGCCGCAGATTTGCATCTCGAGCAGCGGCTTGCCTGGCCACTTCATCAGCATCAGCTTTCGCCCTCTGATTGGCCTCTTCGGCAGCTCGGAGCCTGTTTTCCATCTCATCGGCGCGCTTTATTGCCTCATCCCGGATAATCGCGGATTACTTGGTAGCGACTGAAGGAGCAAAGCGCAAAATGAGGATGAATATGTTTACAAGGAAAATACACAAGTGACCAACACATACCTTTCAGCTCTTCGGTGTCATCACAGATCCTTATAAAGCAGGTGGCCATACCGAGCATCTCACGCATCAAAGGCTGAGCAAGGGAAAACACAGGAAAAGGATGTCAAGGCAGAGTAAATATATAGGGAAGGAAAAAGTCCGGCATCAAAAGTAACTTACATCCTTCATGTCCACATCAATGGGTGCTTCAGATATCACCACCCCTTTACCCGCCATTTTTCTTCTTTTTTGCGGCGGTGGCTTGGATGAAGCAGTGACATCCTTCCGGGCCTCTTTCTCCAGAGGAGACATCACCTTCTCCTTCGGCTCCGCCGATGGTGGAGGGGTTTTCCTCATGGAGCAGCCCACAGATGTGGGAATAGGAGAAGGAGGAGGATCTTCGTCATCCCGACAAACGACACGAGAAAGCATCAGCGGCAAAGTAACCGGGTGAAACAGAAAAAGAGGAAAGCAAAATACTTACGAAGACACATCCTGCACGAGACGAAACAAGTTCATCTGGGGAGATGCGATCGGCGAAGTGCCAAAAGGTTTGGAGGCAGTCGAGTCCTCTGAATCTTCGACTGTCTCCAAAACACATGGGTTCTTCCTCTTTTCACCGGCACGCTCCACGCGAAAATCTCCGAAGCCAGCCGAAGGGAGTGATTGCATCTTCGACGAAGAGTCAGACGCAGAAATATTCCCCTCCTCATCCGCGGCAACCCCAATGGTTGGAAGATCGTCGGATGCACAAGGGTGAACTGGGGGCTCACCACTTTCGGGAAGGGGAGGAAGTGAGCTCAGGTGATCAAAATCCTATAGGGAGCGGAAGAATTGAAATATTTACCTATAAACAGAAGACAAAGGGAAAAAAGAAGAGAGACAAAAGGCGAAGGAAATATACCTCGAGAAGCCGTTTCTTCTTGCCAAAGGGCTCTACAAGGCAAGTCGAAGGAACTGACTTTTTGCAGTCAAAGTCGTGAAGCTCCGGACTCTCTTCTCATACACCTTAAGGGAGAGGTCTTCCGAGGAAATCCTCATCGGATCCTTCTTCCCGATATATGCCCACATACCAGACAATCGGGCTTGAAGAGGCTGGACACGGATCCGCAAAAAATATGCCAGGACTTGAAGACCCGACAATTCTTTGCCAACCTCGTGCCGTGGTTCGGAAATACGATCAACGAAGGGCTGGATTTTGGCCATTTCTTCGGCGGAGGGATGCTGATCCCAGGAGTCGAGTCTACGGCAAACTTTTTTGGGTTCAAAGGGGGCTAACCCGAAAGACTGGCCTTCGAGTGGCTGGTCCTTGACATAAAACCACTTAGACTTCCAACCTTGGACATAATCCGTGAGTTTGAAGTCTAAGTAATAAACGTCGGAACGGATAGAAAAAATGGTGCCACCAACATCATGGACAATGGTGTCAGTGGCGTTGCGGCGAACATAGAAGAAGTATTTCCAAAGGCTCCAATGAGGATGAATCCCAAGGAAACACTCGCAAAGAGTGACAAAACAAGCAACATGGAGGATAGCATTGGGCGTGAGCTGATAAAGCTGTACACCATAAACAAACAAGAGGCCTCGCAGGAATTCATGGACAGGGAGAGAAAGACCATGGAAGAGGAAGGAGAGGAACATTACCCTCCATCCAAGCTCGGGGATGGGAGCAGCCTCATCACCGGGGATCTTGATGGAGCCCTCCGTCAGAAGTCCGGAGTTTCGCGCCTCGCGGAGCTCCCACATCGTGCACTTGGTGGGAACCCACCCGACGGCCCTTTTCCCGGTGGCCTTTGAGGTGGAAGCAGAAGACCCAGCGGCTTTGCTTTTGCCAATGGCGGCGGAAGAAGGAACGAGGGGCACGAAAATCAAAGTTTGCAAGGGGCAAGAGCGCAAGGAGGAAGGAGGAGCAGAGGAAGGCTGGGTGAAATAGTAAAAAGCACATCCCTTCCCTTATAAATAGCAACAACACAAAGACCTAACCGTTCGATGCAAAATCGAAATGACAGAGGGTTGCACGATGACGACACGTGGTTACAATGGTCTTGATAAGGAAAAATATAAAAAAAATTATGACTGCGGTAAAAACAGAAAAATAGCGCGTGACGCCTCGATTCTCACGCAGCAAGGGGACGTGCTGTCAAGAATCTCCACTAAAAACGCCATCACGCATCATCATTATTGCGTATGGGCCCACGTTCGACATGTCCCGTCATGGCGTGTTTTTTCTGAAACCTAGCAGCATCGATACGTCATCGCTGATGTCACGAAAAACACTATAGCAAAAATTGCGGCTTTCCCAGGGTATAACCCGAAGAAATTCAATTGGAGTCGAAGTAAATTCCTCCCAGGAGCAGATTTGAGACTACACTCGAAATATATAACATTACGACTGTAGCCTCGGGGGCTACTCCTATCGGGAGCACTGGTCGTACAACCGACAAAATTTATTGAAACAATGACGCATTTTTCGAGCCTATGTCTTGATATATATCCAAAACATAGCCTCGGGGGCTACTCCTATCAGGAGCGCTGGTGCGCACCTGATAATGAAAAATAACGAAAGCATCTGACGATAAGTACTCCTATCGGGAGCAGGACATGGAAAAGTAAAATAAAACTCTCGGATCACGCTCAGACGCGGGAAAAAATCTGAATGTCGTGTTCAGAAACATGAAGGTAAGACTCCAGGATTCGTCTTGTGTGTCATGGTAATCGCACAAGAATGCGCTCTGCCAGTAAAAATTCATATCAATGCTACGATGAAAAATCCCGACGGACGCATTGGGTACCCCATAAAATAGAAAACTGGAATTCAGTATTCGGTAAGACCTTAGCGGCTCGGACTGAATTACACCAGTTATAAATTCCGAATTCAAGCCTAGGGACTTGAGTCTGATATAGGTCAACCTTGTTTTTGCCCAGGAGCAATTAACTGATTCCCGATCCGTTGGAAGCATCAGACTCGTTGTACCAGAATCCCTACAAAATCAAACAAGATAAAAGAAACAGGAAAGAAAACTTTGAGACTCAACTTGAAAACTGCGGATTCAGGTAGAGTCTCGGGGGCTACTGACATGGGTATGATTACTCGGATGCTCATTATTCACCATCCTACATTTGGTTAAAAGGCATGCGGCCCATAAGGATTCCAGATAAACAGCCCAAGGAAGCAACCGATAGAGACTTTTTTGTATTAGAAAAGAAACTATGAACCGACATTATATTGGTGTTGTAATAGAGCGTGTTTGAAACCTATCCACATACGGCTTTGAGACCCGGCCTATTATATATAGGGTGGGAGAAGCCTAAGCGAGGGTACCAAAATCTAGAAGACAACTTGTAATAGAGTGTTTTCTCCAATATTCAGGCGACTTTGTCTTTATTGTTTTCCTAACATCCGACGAAATCCCCAGCGTTCTCTTCTCCGCGAAACCCCAAGTCCATCATCATGGGCATTGCCGAGGTTACCCCTCGTCGGGACCACTTCAAAGGAAAGTGCTTCTATCCGGTAGTTCTTTGAAGTTCCAAAAGTAATGTCTAAAGTGATCTCTCCCAGGGAATTTGCTTGTCTTCCTAGGACAACTACGTGAAAGATCACAGAGCTGTGATTCAGCTGAGTTTTCGAGATCCTCATCCGACGCAGCGTTTCGGTGTAGAGGATGTTGATGTTGCTGCCGCCGTCCATGAGGGTCTTGGAGAAACCATAGCCGCCAATAAGTGGATTGAAGACTAAAGCATACTTTCCTCACCTGTGCAACTTAGGCGGATGATCAGCGCAGTCAAACATGATTGTCACTTCCGATCAGTCCAAGCATTGAGGGACAGCCAGAACAGTTGCGTTGAGCTCATGCAAAACTGCTTTCTTGACCTTAGTTGGTTGAGACCCAAGGAAAGTGACATAAGTGTCTTTCTTCGTTGAGAATTTCTTCTTTCCATCCGACTTGGGATTTGAAGGCTCTACTTCCTCCATATCTGACGAAGTGTGATGCGTGTATCCTGAGGTAGTTGTGGCTTTCCTCGTGGGCTTCCTCTAAACGTATGATGGTCTCGAGAATCTCATGCACGCTGGCGTCATACAGCATCATACGCCTCAACGTGTACCTCAGGAAAGGTTGATTCGTTCCGGTGTTGGCAGAGCTGGAACAAGAGTTGTTGTCTTGCTCCTCCTGGATTTTGACCTCGTTGGGAAGATCGATCTGGGATTCGACCTCGCTAGGGAGATCCGCTCCAGATTCGATGTTCACAGTAAGATCTGCTTCAGGCTCAGCTTTCTCCACTATCTCCGCGTTAGGTGCAGGCTGGGTGGGATCGGGATTTTCCAGGATCCGGAACTCGGCCGCCTCCATGGACAAAGTGGACCCAGAAGCTTCTTCTGCCTCTATCGTCAGTGCTGGGGTGGGTGGGGCAGGTTCAGCGAAACCGATGTAAACATCGATCTCATTGAAAGACATGATGGTGTAGGCAGTCACGATCTCCCTAGCCGGAATCCAGGTCTCGTCGAGAACGATGAGAGGGATATCGCTGGCATAGAGTACGCGGCCGACAGTTATTGTCTCGCCGATTTCGATTCTTGCAGATTTCACGCAGAACGCAGATCCGAAGCTCACTCGCCCCACGGTGGGCGCCAACTGTCGTCGGATTAAGGACAAGTACGCCACGAGGGGGTCCTTGAGGCGTGCGAAAGAGAGAGGTGTGCGACGTACGGTGTTCCGGGATGGTGATCACATAAATTTACCCAGGTTCGAATCCGCCGACTTTGGATGGATCCTACTCCTACTAGCAATCCAGTAATACGGCAAAGCCGGATATATGGGTTACAAGGGTTTCGCATGTGCGAATTGAGATTGTAGACTATTGTGGGGTGCCCTAAAGGCTGGTCCCTAGGACGGCTTATATAGATATCCGGCGTAGGGTTTACAGGAGAGACCTATCCGACTATGACTAAGAGTCGGTTACAGAGTACATCTTAAACTACAAGTAACACTACAAGCCTATATCGGTAAGTCTTCTGGGCCTTCTCGTAGTCGGACTGAACTCCGTCTCTTCTCCCTAGCTGGGCCGCCCGTGAAGCAAAGCTCTAACCCGAAGCGGGCACCCTGGTCAGTGAGGCACAGTGATGATACCCGGAAAGTATATCCCCAACACCTAGCCGCATGTGCGGAGAAGTGTCGTGAATGCTTAGGTGGCCTTGCGAGTGGACGATTTTGCCTAGCTAGCCTTATGGGGAGGATGTGCCCTGCAAAACATGTTGGTGACATGGTCGTGTGGGAGGAGTGGAGGGTTTCTGACCAAGGGTGTTGACAAAGTTTGTTAGGAATCCGCTGCTAAGCCTGGTCTTTTCCGCGGGGCCAGCTTGTCAGACACGCTTCGGCGTGGGTTGATGACTTGATTTGACGCCACTTACGTACTAAATTTATTTTGTATTTTTTAAATAATATTGTGTGCTAAAAATTTATGTTTGTTTCTATCTTATGTTAGAGCATCTCTATCAGATACCGCATCCTACGTGAAACCGCAAAATAATCGCTGCATTGCGATACGAGGCCTAAAAAATGGTCATTCTAGATACCGCAACATTTACGGCATTGGTTTTATTTTGGCGGTTCACTGCAAATGCGCCCTTATGTGCTTCATATATGTCGTATGGAGGGCTCGCGATGCAGTACACCGCATCCAGACGCTTTGGTTGGCGCGACGGAAATTTGACCTCCCCGCCCAGCCACCGCCGTCGGCCATTTCCACACCCCCCCCCACTCTCTCTCCTCCCCACCCTCACTCTCTCTCTCACCTTCCCGCCGCCATGGCGAGACCCAATCTGAAATTCTACGAGGCCGTGATGTTCCTGCACTACGACATCCTCGCGCCGCCTCGCGCTACGCTTCCGGCCGGCTCAGAACTTAGCTACGCCGGGTGTCGGTGGCGCCTGTTCCGCGCGGTGTCGAATTGGCTCGCCAGATGGACGATTGCCGCCGCTAACTGCCGGAGTGGAAGAGGGCAATGGCCTGGTACGTGTCGACGAGCTCGTATTGGAGGAAGCGGTTCAATAAGGAGCAGAGGGCGACACTTGCCCTCTACGTCGTTCACGGGCGGCAGGTCCACCCGATCTCTGCAACCCCTAAGGGAGGGCGCAATTCTGGCGTTCATGGCCGCACCGTCTACACTGCCATCGATGAGGCTCGCCGGGAAGAGTTCCGGTGGGAGACGAACAATGCCGAAATCGTGGGGATTGATGACAGCGATGCGGAGGAGGTGGTCGACGGCTGCACGGAGGCGGACGGCAGCGCGGAAGATGACAGCGGAAGCGACGGAAGCGAAATCGTGGATTAGAGTTTCACTTTAATCATTTGTCATGATTGAATAGCTTCTGGTTGAATTGTGTTGCCTAATTACTAATATGTATGGCCAAATTCTGTTCAAAATTCTCGTTCAAACACATAATTGTGTTCTTTGACGTGAAATTTGTTTTGCGATACACTCGACAGGACAAAACAGATACGGCATACATGACCCGTAAAAAAATATTTGGTTTTACGGAATGGTCGGATGCGGTATATGCTAGAGATTCTCTTATATTGGAGAACTAGATGGGTGAAGTGCACATTTGTGCGTCTAGATTTTGTATCACTCCAAAATCTTATGTTATATTTCACTTTTTTCCAAAGATCATCCTACAATTCATGTTTAAAGAACAATCAGCGTAAAATTCTGCAACCTTACCTGACAAATTCTACACAGCAGAAATTGCGATCTTTATGAACACACAACAGGTGTGTTTCGGGTTCGATCTCACCCGAGTAGAACCCGTACACGAAATCCAGTGTCACGTGTACTGACGTACCGACTCGGAAACTGAACCGGAGCGTCACGTACGTGCCTTGCCATCGTTATATGATCAGTCCGCGGCCACCCGTTGGAGGCCACCCAATTCTCCGGAGCAGTCGAGCAGATACACGTACTCCAGAGTACAAATCACCGGCAGCGAGCGATGGAACTTACGCCGTTGCCACGCCGAGCCGACGCCTCCAGCCGCGCACGGGCGCCGTCGTTCAGGGAGGAGGCGTCCGCGCCAGCAGGATCAACGAGCTGCTGGGTTCTCAGGGTCGACATGGATCTCAGGAACCCCGACGCGCCGCCGCTCTACACGATCACGGAGGTCACCCCCGACGGCTGTAACGCCCGGAACGCAGGCTGCGTGGACGCCGACACGGATGAGCTGGAGCGGCAGCCGGCGGTGAACAGGATCGGCAAGGCCATCACGAAGGTCTGCTTGAAGTGCGCGCACTTGTGCTCCACTGTACCCTTGCGCCCAGGAGGATGGAGGTCAAAGTTTGCAATTATTGGTCATACTTTGAGATGCTGATCAATCATCATTATACTCCTACATGCGACAGTTCATGGCAGTTTCTACTAATGGCTCGGGGTGAATTTCACTGTTATATGTGCGTTGCGGGTCAAAGTTATACAGATTTAGAAATTTAATTGACCTAGCTTTTTTTGTTTTTGCAAATTGACCTAGCTATTTTATGGTCCATTGTGTTACCTCTACGACGATGAATATCCTCCTGAATTGGGCGTGGAATGGTAGAAGGATTGTTTAGCAGCACAAGAAATGGAGTCAGCATATTTCGCAAAAGAAAAAATATGTCACTATCGGCAAAGAATCACATGAAATTGGCATGGCCTATCCAGAAGCCGGTGAAGGTTCCGGCATGTATTCAACCTCCTTTGCGGGGCCCCTTTTGAGATTAGCTGTTGCATACCTCGCCTAAGCGAGAGCAAGTGGTTTCGTCCCCGTCCTCGTGCATGACGGCGGCGTGCCTGACCTCTGGCTCGGTGGTGGAGAAGAGGAAGGACCGGTTTGATTTTTGATTTATGACAGCGAGATCTTTTCTACAAATGACAGGGTCCTATGTGTTTTTTCTTACTTTTGGGGGTCCTTTAACATCCACCGCTTGGAATATATGTGATGCTTCTAGCCCCTTCGGGAACACTCCTTGCAAAAAAAAGGCATGGTCCGACAAACTCATGGGCCCAATAGGCCTGCATGGATACACACAAAAATGCACAAGATGTATTTCCTTTCAAAATTGTCTTATATATTGGTTTAGTCAAAAGTCAAACATTATAAAGTTTAATCAATTATATACGGTAGTATGTAACAATTATTTACATGTATAATGCTGAATGCATAGAGAATTATATTTCCTAATGATTCTAATAACATTAACTTTGTATTCTAGATATTGATATATATTTTGTCCAATTTTATAAAATTTGACTTTGACCAAAGGTAAACATGGGGTAGTTGGAAGGGCTTATATTTTAGGGATTTCTATTCTCGTGCCCTCGGTTCGTTAGTTGTACTCAGTTTTCTTCAGCCGCTTAATTTTTTCTTATTTTTCCTCTCCCTCCATTCTGAAACCCTCACATGCGTTCGGACGGGGGATGTCGTCAGATCAAAGGCTTGACCGTTACATGCTGACCGGTGGGACCGTGTTGGGGCGTGAGCATTACGTTACGTCGCCTCGACCGTTACATGCTGACAGGCGGGGCCAGGATACACGGTGGACCATCCATCCGTCTCTCGCTGACTTGTGGGTCCTGTTTTTCCCGATCGTATGGTCGGTGCAGCCAATGACAAATAGGGCCGTTCTGTGGGGCCGTCGAAGCCAATGAACGATGGGGCCGCTATGTGGAGCCGTTCTCCGGGGCCTTCGTAGCTAATGACCGGTGGGCCCATCATGTGGGGATAGAGGGGGGATTTGCATATTGACATGTTTTATTTTGCAACTTGCATATTTATCATTTTGTGTGTCACTGACATGCGGTGGTCATGTGGCAAATATGTAAATTTTAAACAAAAAGTTTGGCAGATATGCAAAATTGGCAAATATGAAATAATTGAAAGATGGGGTCATGTATGACACGTCGGCTCTCTCTCCCTCATCCGCTCTCAGCGCCCAGCACCGAGCAGCTCCTATCCCACAAGCGGACAGAGCAGCCATCATCGGCGCGTCGCCGGATCTATCCTACGGCGGTATCGGACGGACTACCGCGCTGCACCTCAACCACGGCTCTGGCACCTGTTTCGTCTGCACGCATTGTATGTTGAGGCAGTACCGACCGCAGGCAGGTCCGCCTCCCACGACGATCGGGATTTAGTTCCGCCGCCATAGCTCGATGAACAGTCGTAGCAATTGCTAGTAGTGCTTGCTAAGACCTCCGCTCCTGCTCCGCCCAACTTAATCGATTTGGTTCCGTAATTTCCTCGATATTGGAGGTGCAAATTAGTCCTCAATGTCTGGTCGCAGCGGGTATACAGGCGAGGGTAGGGAATCGATTATGTCATGGCCATATTCTCCTTCTCCTACCACGTCAGAAGTGCATGTAGCTCCTTCTCTTTGTACTACCGTTAAATTTGAAGTGTTGGCATGACCTGTCAGACTGATTCCAATTTGGTTTGTTTTGGGATTGTTACAGTGTGCTATGTAGGCCGATGATCCATGGTACATTGCATACCAAGATGAATCAACTCAGTGGTCTAGCCATAGGATGGATTTAGAGGAGATGGTTGCCAAGTTAGGTGATGAATTGGCCCATAAAAACATGTTGATATTCGAGCTGAAACGTACTGTCGAGGAAGAATTTAGATTTTATTCGCAAAGAGAAGTTGACACCTGAGGTTGATTTTGCCGTATCTGATCAAGTCGTAGAAAATCTAAAACATGAACTTCAAGTGAAGAGGGGGATAGTAGATTCACGTGGGCAGTTTTAGTAGTTGTCATCCGTGTCCTAGCAGTTACAGTATGCATTTGTGGTGAAAGGTGACACGTGTAATGATTAGTTTAATAGATAGCTAATTTAAAGAGTAGAATTGTTATTCAATAGATGGTTATCAGTTCCTGCTAATTTAGTCACTTTGCGGTTCCAAAGTTATCGAAAGAATGCATTGTGGTGCCCGGGTTGCTTGCCATTGGATCTAGCGGTCCCAAAATAGTCGAGAGAATGCATTGCGGTACCTGAGTTGCTTGACATTGGATCTAGCGGTCCCAAAGTTGTCGAACGAATGCATTGCGGAGCCGAGTTGTTTTCCATTGGATCTAGCTGCCCATAATTGATGTGCCAAATGCCTAGAGGGTCAAGTTGGGGCCTATTAGTTTTGACTGTTCTATCGCTGTCGTCGGATTGATGACAAGTACGCCATGAGGGGGTCCTCGGGGCGTGCGGAAGAGAGGGGTGTGAGATGTACGGTGTTCCGGGACGGTGAGCACACAAGTTTACCCAGGTTTGAATCCGCCAGCTATGGACGAACCCTACTCCTGCTAGCAATCCAGTAATACGGCAGAGCCGGAATATGGGTTACAAGGGTTTCGCCTGTGCAAGTTGAGATTGTAGACTATTGAGGTGTGCCCTAAAGGCTCTCCCTAGGACGGCTTATATAGATATCCGACCTAGGGTTTATAGGAGAGATCTATCCGGCTACGACTAAGAGTCGGTTACGGAGTACATCTTGAACTACAAGTAACACTACATGCCTAAGTTGGTAAGTCTTCTGGGCCTTCCGTGGCGGATTGGAATCCTTTTCCTCGACTGGCCGCCTGCGTGAAGCAAAGCTCTAACCCGAAGTGGGCCACCCTGGTCAGTGAGGAACTGTGAGGATACCCGGAAAGTATATCCCCAACTGCAGCCCCCGGAAGTCTCCAAGATCCAAAGTCGGATTTTATCATCGTCTAGCTTGATCTTCGGATTGCAGAATCTTGAAGGGTTCCTGAAACTTCACAACAAAAAATACGATCCGGGTCTTAAAAAATAAGTCAGACCTATCAACAAGTTACTCGGATTTTCTAGCTTGATTTCAAACTAAGCCGGAATTTGGTCTCTAACGCCACCTGACACAAGTCATGGTCAAGTCACGTCATCCATGCACATCCCGACAAAGATGACCGTTTGTGGTCCGTGGTTCATGGAACCGAGGCGCCGCTTTCAATGCGCACGCGGAGATCGAGGCGACGTAATCATCGCGGGTCCTTCCCAGTTCCTTCCACGACGCTGGCATTAATCGTAGCATCTGCACGAATCTTGGCGCAGTTAGGTGGATATAAGAGGTTAGGATTTCCTCCTTCTCTCTTCACCTGTTCCCTTTGCCTTTTCCTCTCCTCCAAATCTCCCCCGCGCACACAGAGCTCCTCTGCTTTCCCCCAAAAAACTCCCAGCACCGCCCATCTTAGGTCACCGGAGCACCGGAGAAATGGCTTCGTCATCCTCTTCCGGTTTGGCAGCTGCTGCAGCGACGGAGGCGGCGGCAGATAAGGAAAGCTTCCGCGGGGTCTGGATCCCCTGCGTACTCGACGATGAGAAGCTCCAGAACATGGAGACAGAAGGGCTCCTCCGCGCCGGCGACTGGCAGAGCGGCTTCGGGGAAACCGTCCCCAACCTGCGCGCCGGCGAGCGGGTCCACTTCGGCACCCACCTCGACAGAGGTTTGTCGTTTCCTCCCTCGGAGTTCTTCTCCGAGGTGATTGACCATTATGGTGTTCAACTCCACCATCTTCCTCCCAACTCTCTTTTAGAGATGAGAGCTTACGCTTCTTTGTGTGAGGGCTTTCTCGGCATTAGGCCGAGTTTGACCTTATTCCGGTATTACGTTCATGTCCGGAGAAACTCTATCACTGTCGGTGTTCCTTATATCACCGGTACCATTAGTTTTTCACTTAGACGCGAGCGCGCATATCCCAAAATCTTAGCTAGTGACTCGGTCAAACAATGGCCAGCCACATTCTTTTATCATAAGGATATTCCGGCTCCCAACAAAGCTACTGCTTTGCCGGCTTTTGTCGATGGAGCTGCCACGACCCAACCGTCTTGGGACGAGGCCGCTCTGGCTCTCAGTGACAATCTGATCCTCGCTAAGAGGCAGGTCGAATATCTGATCAAACACAAAGGACTGAAGGGATCCGACTTGGTCCAATGCTGGGTGTCATGCCGGATCCAGCCCCTTCAGTACCACGGAAACCGACTGATGCACTCCATCACGTCATCCAAAAAAACTCCCTCTGCATCAGCCCCAGAGCCTACACCACGCAAGACTATATAAGCCAGATTAAGTGGCTGATAAGGGAGCGGATCGAGAGGAGTATTCCGGAGGTTTCTCTAGATATGCATACGGCGGAAAACCCCATAGTGTCGGTAAGCTTCTATCAGTAAACCTTTTTATGTGTTTCAATCTTTTGAGTTATATTGCAATACTGATATGTTTTCTTCTTTTCAGCTTGCTAACCTCCCCGAGTCGGAATTTGCTCCGCTCGAAGGATATCCTCCAGAGTTTTCTCAGGAGACAGGGGTGGTCCCATTGCCGGACATTGCGCTCAAGAAGCGCAAAGCTCAACAAGTGGTCATATGGCACAAAGGAGGTGCCCGTCATGAAGAGGTAACTTTCAATCACAACTTCCGCCTTTGCACTTTACTCAATTTCTTTTCCGAGATGTAATGTTTCTGACTTTATCACATTCTCAGAGCTAAACAGCTCATCAAGGGCAAGGGGAAGGGAAATTCTTCAAAGCCCCTGCGGCAGACGAAGCTTTCCATGGCTTCTCCTGTCGTAGCTCCTTAGACTCCTGCCCCCCAACCTTCCGCAACACCGGTGATTATACCTTTCCCGAATGCTGCAGAAGATCCGGCTCCTTCAACGGAGCCTGCGATCCTTGAATCGCAAACTGACGTCACCATGGGTGAGTCAGGTTTAGATAAGGGTGAACCCTCCTTGGGTAATGATCCCTCAGCATAAAGCTTTGCCGAAAACCTTATCAGCAATCCGGGACTTGCCAAGTTTGGCCTATCCTGGAAATCTGCTGAAGAGATCCAGCGGCTGGCCAGGCAATGCCTGGAGAAAAGAAACTTATCTGCCGAAGAAGAAGCACAAGAGGCAGAGGACATCAAGCACTCTGACCTTCTTGAACAAGTGCGTCTTTGCAACGAGAGGATACGGACCGGTGAGCTTCCAACGGCTCCAGTGATCCCCTGACTTTCGCTGAGAAGGTTGCTGCTGAAGTGAATGCGAGTTTGGATAAACTGACTCACGAACAATATGTAAGTCGGAATTCTAACTCCTGTTTTTCCTTTATTTCATATCATATCCTCTAGCCCCCAAGCATGAAGTAGGATAAATAATCCGGGTTTATGCTTCCTTAGGATGCCAAAGAACGAACTAGTGTAGCCCCCAAGGCTCGTGCTGATATTAGCAAAAATATTAGCCCGAGTCTTTAGTAGCTTTCTGACTTTGGGTATTCTGACTTATAGAAAGTATATTCCTATAACCAGGATTTGTTGAAGAATGTCTGTGATAAGCGGAGAGAGATCAAAGCTCTCCGACTTAAAAATGCTGAACTTAAAGTTGCCAAGGATGAAGCCGAAGGTAATCATTCCGAGACTCAAACCTTGTCTTTGTATTTTCATAGTCGAATTTTTTCGTTGAACTGTTGTTCTTTTTGACTTACAGCACTGGTGAAACAATCCTGTGCCATGATTGAAGAGGCCGAGAACCTCAAAACTTTGGTGGTGGAGAACAAGGAACTTCGCCAAGAGCTGGATAAGCTCAAGGCGGATCATGAGAAGAGCATAGCTCAAGTTCTCGAGTCCTCCTCCATGGCTACTGATGAGCGTGATCGCAAGATTGCTGCTCAAGAGCAGAAAATCTCGGACCTTAACAATGAGCTATGCAGAGAGAGGGACCTTTCCGAGGCGCTCCGGGCTGAACTTCAGAGTCTTTGGGAAGAGAAAACCAAAATTGACGATGTCATTTTCGGTACGTTCCATCTGTCTGACTTTTCCACTTTCTTCGACTTCTTTCAATGTCGGATTTTCTTAACTTGTTTTGTGTATAGGTCCTCTGAACTTGACGGACTCTTCCTCCACCGAGCCCCGCACCCACCGGCTTACCCAAATCGGTGACCTGCTTCATGACTTCTGCCAATCCCTTGAGGACATTGGCGAAGCTCTCAAGATTCCAGACATGCACAGCATGTCGAATTTTCAGGTACGGGACAAGGCAAAGGAGATGCCGCAACTTGTCCAGGATTGGAACATGTCCTACGCATAGACTGCAGCGCAGAACGCTCTTACCATGGTCATGAGCCACCATGGAAACATGGAAATATAGCAAGTAACCAGAGGGTACTGCAAAGTAGATGAAGACGACCAGGAGCAGGACATCCAGGCCATCATGGACTCCTGTGCCGGATATGGGTGTCATGTGGCTGATTTGACCAGCTACGAAACTCCCTTCTTCTCCCGCGTGGACACACCGCCTCCGCCTCCCGAAGAATCAGCAGAAGTTTCCGACGATGACCACACCGTATCGGATGTGGACATCTCAGAACGATATCAAGGTGACATATCCAGCGATCCGGCAGCTCCTTCTTCTCCTCCTGCATCATAGATTGCCAGAAAAAATTTGTATTATTCTAAGAAACATGATGGGTCTGTAATTATGTAGTACTATAATTTTGCTAGTGCTAAGCTTTTGATCAATTCAGCACTATTTGCTTTGAATTTTTGTGTGCCTGAAATGTTTACATAAGCACTTGTATTTTTTCGTCTATACTCATCGTTTATCTGGCTTTCCGCCTCGTCCCTTTCGTGAGCCGGCTAAACCTTCTGCCGGAAACTTTGCCGAGCAACGGAGCTCAATTGCTAAACCAGTTTAAACTCGGAAACAAAGCCGGTTTCCAGTACCAACAATTCACTACTCGAAAAATGCTCGCATCCAGCAATCAGACAAATAACCAAAGTAAAGACTAGAAATTTTAGAGTTATACCCGAGGGTAGTAATTTTAGAATCGGAAATCTAAACCAGAACGAACATGAGCATAAAGTACTTTCAAGCATTCTGTGATTTTTGACTATGACATAATCATTCGGAAATAAGATGGTAAAAACTTCTCAGGAAAAAACTTGAGGCAACCAAAACTTTTATTTCTCACAGGTACACATATATGATTACAAAGAAGGATAAACTAAGAATAAAAGGGACGTAGCTGAGCAATATTTCACGGTCTGTCTAATTCATCCAGATTTGTACTGCTTCCAGCTCTCTTTCTCTTCTTAGTAGCAGGTCTTTCTTTGACTGGCCTCATGTCTGTTAAGTAATACGAACCATTATGCAATACTCGACTAACTAAAAAGGGCCCTTCCCATACTAGGGAAAGTTTGTGCTTTATTTGTTGCACAAGCCGGAGAACCAAATCGCCTTTATTGAAAGATCTGTTTCTGACTCTCTAGCTATGATACTTGCGTAACTTCTGCTGATAGGCTGTTGACTTATTTTAGCAACGACGCGAACTTCTTCGACTAAGTCGAGATCATTTTGTCGAGAAATCTCGGCATCTTCTTCAATATACGCGGCCACTCTAGGAGAAGTGTGAATCAAATCACTAGGAAGAAAGGTGTGTATCCGGTTGACCTGTTCGGAGTCGTTCGTAAACTCCATATTACAGAGGGTAATTCCTCTGCCCAAGCCCCCATAGCACGTCGTAGTGGTGCTTCGAGTCTCGGTTTTAGGCCTTGTAGGATTAAACCATTTGCTCTTTCAACTTGTCCGTTAGACTGTGGATGTGCGACTAACGCAATGTAAAGCCGGATATTTTGCTCATTGCAGAATTCGGCCAATTCTCCCATAGAGAAGTTACTCCTGTTGTCCGTGATAATGCTATGCGGATAACCATACCGGATTATAACATCCTCGACAAATCTTTTGGCTGTTTCCCCATCACAACTAGTGACAGGTTTAGCCTCAATCCATTTGGTGAATTTATCCACCATCACTAAGAGGTGAGTAAATCCACTTGGAGCCCGTTTAAATGGTCTTACCATATCAAGCCCCCAGACCGCAGAAGGGCATGTTATAGGTATTGTTCGCAACTGATCAGCCGGAACATGAGCTTGTTTGGCGTACTTTTGGCAACCTTTGCCTGAGCTGTAAGCCAGAAAAATCCGTGTCTAAAAGCTTTTGCCACTAAAGATTTGGCTGCAGCGTGGTGTCCACACTCTCCTTCGTGGATTTCTCTTAGGATTTCCACTCCTTCTTCCGGAGACACACAGCGCTGAAACCCCCCAGAAATACTCCGCTTATAGAGCTCACCTTTAACTATAGTGTAGGCTTTCGCTCGTCGGATAATCTGCCGGCTCAGAACCTCATCTTCGGGTAATTTGCCATCTACCAAATAATCGAGGTAGGGTTGAGTCTAGCTGGGAATTACAGCCAGAAATGCTATCAAAGGTGAGTCAGATTTGGTCGGATATTCCTCATCTACTCCCTTTATTGAGGGAACTTTGAGGTGCTCTAAAGAAGCGCCATCCGGGACCTCTTTCCGTGCAGAACCTATCCGAGATAGTGCGTCTCCTTCCTCACTTTCTGATCGAGGGATGTGTTGAACTTTAAACCCTTCGAACGATTTAGATAGATCATCCACGACAGCTTTGTATGCTGCCATGTGTTTATTTGCATTACAAATATCCGACACTTGTTGAGCAACAAGATCCAAATCTCCATAACACATCAAACGTCGGATGCCAATATCCTTAGCAATCTGGATTCCATGTAGCAGTGCTTCATACTCGGCAATATTATTTGTCGCTGTGAAGTGGATCTGCAACACATATAGAAGTTTATCTCCTTGGGGTGATTTGAGCACCACGCCAGCCCCCGAGCCCGCGTGAGCCTTAGACCCATCAAAGTAGAGGGTCCAATATTCCGACTTAGGGAGGATCATGTTCTCCTTCGTCTCTGTCCAATCAGTGACAAAGTCAGCAAGGATTTGGGATTTGATTATTGTCCGAGGTTTATATTCAATATCAAAAGTTGAAAGCTCTATGCCCCATTTGGCGACGCGTCCTGTAGCGTCACTGTTATTGATTATATCTCTCATAGGAGCTGTGCTCACCACGGTAATTGGATGCTCCTGAAAATAGTGTCGTAGCTTACGTGATGCCAGAAAAACACCGTAAGCCAACTTTTGATAGTGCGGATATCGCTGTTTCGATTCTGTCAGGACTTCGCTGACAAAGTAAGTCGGATGCTGCACCAGGTGTTCCTGATTTTCCTCCGGTCTCTCCACTACCATGACGATACTAACGACTTTGTTTGTCGCAGCAAGATAAAGCAACATCGGTTCCTGTGGTTCCGGTGCAGCAAGGATAGGAGCAGATGAGAGTACTTTCTTCAGGTCTTGTAGTGCAGCTTCAGCTTCATCAGTACAAACAAAATCCTTGGTCTTTTTTAGGAGTTTGTATAATGGTGTGGCTCGTTCACCAAGCCGGCTTACAAACCGACTGACTGCAGCAATGCAACAAGTTAGTCTTTGTACGTCCTTCAGGTGAGTAGGCCTGAAAATATTGAGTATAGTCTTGATTTTTTCTTGGTTCACCTCTATGCCTCTTTAAGACACGATGAAACCTAACAATTTTTCGGCTGGTATTCCAAAGAAATATTTCTTCAGGTTAAGCATGATGTTGTATTTTCGTAGATTAGCAAATGTTTCCTCCAAGTCGGAAATCAATATTTCCTTCTTTTTGGACATCACCGTAATATCATCCACGTATGCGTGTACATTGCGTCCGAGTTGGTCATCGAGGCAACGCTGCATCGTGCGCTGGTACGTAGCTCCTGCGTTCTTCAGCCCAAAGGGCATCGTAACAAAACAGAAGGTTCCGAAGGGGGTTATGAATGAAGTTTTGACTTTGTCAAATTCCTTCATCCGGATTTGGTGATAACCGGAATATGCGTCGAGAAAACAGAGAAGTTTCGAGCCTGCCGTAGAATCGATAACTTGATCAATTCTAGGCAGAGCGAATGGATCTTTTGGGCAAGCCTTGTTCAAGGCAGTATAATCAACACACATCCTTAAATCAGTGATGTCCTTTTTAGGGACCATTACAGGATTGGCCGACCACTCAGTGTGGATGACCTCTTCTATGAATCCGGCTAACTCAAGCCATGCTAGTTCCTTAGCTATTTCCTTACGCTTTTCATCGCCAAAACGTCGTAAGGACTGTTTGACGGGTTTAGCGTTCGGGTTTACATTTAAAGAGTGCTCGGCAAGTTCCCTAGGTACTCCAGTCATGTCAGATGGCTGCCATGCGAAGATATCTTGATTTGCTTTGAGGAACTTGACGAGCGCGCTTTCCTATGTGCTACCTAGGCCTATGCCTATCTGGGTCACCTTGGAGGGGTCATCATCCTTTATAGGCGTCTTCTTTGTCTCTTCTGATGCCTTGAACTCCGGATTTGGCTTTGTCACCTCCTTCTTTGTTGCGGGCATCTCGGGAGGATCTATGCTCTTTTAGATCTCCTGGTACTCCTGAGCATGCAGCACGGCTTCGGCAAAGGCGGCATTTCCATCCTCGCATTCTCGCGCTTTCTTTGGGTCTCCCCTGATGGTGATCATGCCCTTGGGACCTGGAATTTTCATCATATTGTAAATGTAACACGGACGAGCCATAAAAACATAGTAAGCCGAACGTCCGAATATAGCGTGGTATGTGCTCTTGAACGGGACCACTTCGAAGGAAAGTGCCTCTGTCCGATAGTTCTTTGGAGTTCCAAAGGTAACATCCAAAGTGATCTCTCCTAGGGAATTGGCTTGTCTTCCTGGGATAACTCCATGAAAGATCACAGAGCTATGGTTCAGCTAGGTTTCCGAGATCTTCATCCGACGTAGCGTTTCGACATAGAGAATATTGATACTGCTACCACGTCCATGAGGGTCTTGGAGAAACCATAACCGTCAATAAGTGGATTGATGATTAAGGCGTATTTTCCTCGCCTGTGCAACTTAGGCGGATGATCAGCGCAGTCAAATGTGATTGCCACTTCCGACCAGTCCAGGTATTGGGGGACAGCCGGAATTGTTGCATTGAGCTCATGTAGAACTGCTTTCTTGACCTTTGCTGGTTGAGATCCGAGGAAGGTGACGTAAGTGTCTTTCTTGGTCGGAAATTTTTTCTTCCCTTCCGGCCTGGGATTTGAAGCATCAGCTTCCTCCATGTCGGAATCTTCCTTGGTCTCTTTTTCTTTTTCGGGATTCTTCTTTCCCTTCTTCCGCTTAGCTTTGTAGCCCGCGGTGTCATCTCTTTTGATGTTGTCATTGAAACGACATTCAGCATTGGTGTGGGACGAGCCCCCACTGGCGTCTAGGTGATGCACACATGGGTTATTGGCAATGTCGGCCCAAGAGTAGGTTTTGTGTGGTTGTTGGTCTCCTCTACCTTGGACTCTTGAAGTTCCACGCCCACGCCCGCGACCTCCGACGTGTCCTCCTCGTCCTCCAGACCCGAAAGTAGCAGTGACTACTGCCGTTTCCGCGTTGGGTTTTTCTTCTGAGGTATTTTTACGCTTCTGAGCTTGTTGCTTTCGTTGTTTTGCCGACTGTGGCACAACTAGGGCATTGAGTAATCCCTCTGCATTGTCGTCAGCATCTGCATACATGCTCGCTGTTTCTATCATTTCTTCCAGATCAGTGACCTTGTCACACTTCAGGCGATGGCGCAGTAGGCCAATTGGGAGACCTGCGATGAAAGCTTCAATCGCAGTTTGATCGTTTACTCCTTCATAGGAGTTCTTGGTGTCGATCCATCATCCGAGGTAATCCCGGCAAGTTTCTCTGACCTTCTGGGTGCAACGTTGTAGGTCTCCGACCGTACAGGGCCTCCGGTATGTGCCTTAGAAATTCCGAAAGAACGCACTTTGCATGTCATACCAGTTGTGGATGGTGTTCTCCGGAAGTTCATTAACCCATGATCGTGCCGTCTTCCGCAACATAAGTGGGAGATATCGGGTTGCGACTAGGCTATTTCCGCCTTTGGCGATGCAGCAAGCTTGGAAAAAATCCTGTAGCTAGGTATCTGGCCGAGCAATGCTGTCGTAGGCTTGGATATGTCTTGAGATAGCAAATCCTTTTGGGAATCTTGTAGCTCTGATGCGTGTACCAAAGCACTTTGGGCCCACGTAGATATCATCGTTTTCGTAGCGTCGCGCCTCTATGTTGGAGTTAATTCTGTGCCCTGCGTCGTTCGGGGATAGAGATTGTTCCGAATGTTGGTTGTGGCTGCGGTTCCTTGGAGCCGGACTTCGGCTTCTGCCACCACCTCCTCCGCCATGTCGTCCTCCTTGTCCCCCTTGAGATCCGTTGTGATGACTACTTGGTGGACAGGGTGGGGCAGCTGGATTGTATCCGGCTGATCGCCGGCCTCCGTCTGGAGCATCATTATTCCGGTTCCGGGGAGGGTCTTCACTACGACGAGCCCCCTGCCGGCTTGTACCGGCATGGTTTCCGTCGTTCCTTCGTCCGTTGTTCCCACTATGGTGAGGCTCAGCCGAACGGCTTGCATGTCTAGGAGGTGGCATTTTTTGACGATTCTCCTCCCGATGTTTCTCTTTATCTTCTCCCCTTCGATCGTTCGACTCTCGTCGGGGAGGATTCTTCGGATACAGTGCAGCAATGGCCTCTTTTTCGGCTGTTGGGGCGACGTTGCTCCAGTCACGCGCAGTTCTGCAGTGTTGTCCTCATGATCCGGTTCTCAAATAATTGTCTTCCCGGCGCTCGGGGCAATGATGCTGCTCTGGAACGTGCTGGGGTCTTACGTCAGCCCATGCCGGATCTGTGCGACATTGGTTGGAATCCGAGACCAGTTTTTGGTTTCTGGACATGGCGACCTTTTGCTGCTCCAGTCCCTTGTTGAGTAGTTTGATTCCCAACTGGATTTCCTCCGGTCCTGGATTAGCCGATAGAATTTCTCGGGCTGCCACGGTATTCTGTACTGGGGTTGGATATACGCAATCTCCTTTACTATCTTTCCGAGGCTTCCCCATCTCATCTCCAAAAAGGACGGCGTGGATTTGCGGGAATTGGTTGTTATTGGTATGAAACTTCCTGGTCTTCTGGTATTGCCTGGAGTTGTACTTCTCCGTAGATGCTAGGCGTTTCTTTTCCTCCTCAATGTTTTTGGCTTCATCGAGGAGTACTTGACGATGCGCTTCTAGGGCTTGTGCCCTCTCGTCCAGTTCTTCAGCGGTAAGCTCCGCAGCTGTAGGAATAGGTGTGGTTAATGCAGCATCGATGAGTTTACGCGCACCTTCAGTGATCACGTGTCCATCCATCGATTCTTCTTTTTTCGGCTCTTCTGGGATAAGTGCTCCATCCGAGTCTTCCTCATATTCCTCGGTAATCACCTCCTCTGTCAGAGGGTATTTTGTCAGGGTCTTGTTCTTCTTGTTCCTCTTCTTTGATTTCTTGGCAGCGCCGGTAGCAAAGACGGCTTTGGGTCCGTTTCCTAGAGTCAAGCTCTGATCGGTACTTTCGGACATCTGGACTTCGGGATTGTCTCTGACTTCCATGTCGTCCTGCGCTTTGGGAGAGTGTTCCCCAGATCCTTCATCCATGGCTTCTCCTTCTTCTGCAGCTTTGGAGTTATACTCCTCTTCATATTCCGCGGAGAACTTTCAGAAATCTGCTGACATCATCGATTCATCCGAGGATGCGGGTACGTCGTCGTTTGTTCCTATTGCCTCCAGCACACAGTCGGTGTTTTCTCCAGCATCGGCAGAGCCGGATCCGGATCCTACATACCCGACGAAGTGCGACGCATGCTTTCTGAGGTACCTGCGGCTTTCGCGATCAGCCATGTCGAAACTTTTGATGGTCTCGAGAATTGCATCTGCGCTTGCATCTTGCATTATCATACGTCGTAGTGTGTACCTTAGGAAAGGCATGTCTGTCCCGGCGTCATCAGAGCCGGAATCAGTGTCGTTGATATGCTCCTCCTGGATTTCAACTTTCGCGGGTGGGTCGATCTGGGATACAGTCTCTCCGAGGAGATCCACTCCAGATTCGGCTTTAACCGCTAGGTCTTCCTCAGGCTCGGGTTTCTCCACTATCTCCGCAGTTGGTGCGGGCTGGGTGGGATTAGGGTTTTCTGAGATCTGGAACTCTGCCGCCTCCGCGGACAAAGGGGACCTAGAAGATTCTTCTGCCTCTATCATCACCGCTGGGGTGGGTGGGGCAGGTTCAGCGAAACCGATGTAAACATCGATCTTGCCAAAAGACATGATTGTGTAGGCAGTCACCGCCTCCCTAGCCGGAATCCACGTCTCGTCGAGAACGATGATAGGGACATCGCTGGCGTAGAGGATGCGACCGACGGCGATGGTCTCGCTAATTACGATTCTTGCAGATTTCGCTCGGAATGCAGATCCGAAGCTCACTTGCCCCACGGTGGGCACCAACTGTCGTCGGATTGATGACAAGTATGCCATGAGGGGGTCCTCGGGGCGTGCGGAAGAGAGGTATGTGAGATGTACGATGTTTCAGGACGGTGAGCACACAAGTTTACCCAGGTTCGAATCCGCCGGCTTTGGATGGACCCTACTCCTGCTAGCAATCCAGTAATACGGCAGAGCCGGAATATCGGTTACAAGGGTTTCGCCTGTGCGAGTTGAGATTGTAGACTATTGAGGTGTGCCCTAAAGGCTCTCCCTAGGATGGCTTATATAGATATCCGGCCTAGGGTTTACCGGAGAGATCTATCCGGCTACGACTAAGAGTCGATTACAGAGTACATCTTGAACTACAAGTAACACTACAGGCCTAAGTCGGTAAGTCTTCTGGGCCTTCCCGTAGCCGGATTGGACTCCGTCTTTTCTCCCTGACTAGGCCGCCCGTGAAGCAAAGCTCTAACCCGAAGTGGGCCAACCTGGTTAGTGAGGAACTATGAGGATACCCGGAAAGTATATCCCCAACAGTCGCTGCTATCGTGGATGCCATGTAGAGTTGCAGCGTTGGCGGCAGCATTCATTCCCCGTTCCAAATTAGTGGCTGAGATTGTCAATCCAAGTTAGTTGGCTCAAATTCCTCAAGATAAAATCAAATCTAGTCAAATCTAAATCAACTAATTTGGGTCGGAGGGAGTACTACTTATGAATCATCTTTAGAGCATATCCACCGTCCTCATTGCTCAAATACATATCAATTTTGATTTAAATCATACATATTTCAATCAAATTTATACAAGCCCATCGGAGATTGTCAAAGCAAGTACTACTACTTATGAATCAGCTGTAGAGCATATCCACTAGTCTCACGGTTCAAATACATGTCAAATTTATTCAAATCATACATATATTTTAAGTCACGGAATTTTGGTTCAAATTGGGCTTAAATTTGTCCCAATTTTAAGTAGACGGTGAGCTAGCCGCCCTCCTGCCCAATTTTAATGTGTACTCCAAGAAGTACGGGCAAAGTGCTCCCATCCGATCTTCACCGTCAAAGTGCA
The DNA here is from genome assembly GCA_023614405.1 of Avena insularis. Taxonomy (NCBI): domain Eukaryota; kingdom Viridiplantae; phylum Streptophyta; class Magnoliopsida; order Poales; family Poaceae; genus Avena; species Avena insularis. The sequence continues at coordinate 386,923,605 of CM042686.1, read as the reverse complement.
CCTCGACGTGCCAGCCGCGGCCGCGGCCTGCCTCCCAGAGCTTCGGTTCACGAGGGCTTGATCTGCGCCATCGCAGTGATGTTGCGAATGATGGCTTCAATCATCTTCGCATCGATGACCACTGTCGGCACCGCAGTCGTAGATGTTGCGGATGATGGCTTCAATCGTCGTCGCATCGATGACCACTGCCGGCACCATAGCCGTAGATGTTGCGGATGATGGCTTCCATTGGTGTCTTTCATCGATGGCCATTATCGATACCATCACCGTCGCACTGATGTTGCGAATGATGGCTTACATCGGTGTCTTTCATCAACAATGGATCTGAGGATGTGAACGGAAGTGAGACAGACACAGACAGAAATTTTAGATGGTTAGATCCTCACCTCCACACGCCGCCCTAGCAATCGCGCTTAGATCCGCACCGCCGCAAGCCGTTTCGACCCCCATGCGTAGGTCCGCGCTTTCGTACGTCGATAGGAGGGGAGGAAGATGCGGTTGGTATACGTGCAACATGGAAAGGGAGGGAGAGACCTCCAGCCCGTCGGATCATGATGTATCCAACGGTGGTTGTTCAAGATTCGTGTGACATACATCTCGACCAATCATAACGCAGCCAAACTGAGCGCTAGTTGATGCGGCTGGTATACGTGCGACAGGGAAATAGAGGGAGAGACATCCAGCCTATCGGGCTCTCCTCGCCATACAAGGTTAGGTGCGCCCATCGGGAGAGAGAGACCTCTAGCCCGTCGGATCATGATGTATCCAATGATGGTTGGCTAAGATCCGTGTGACATACATCTCGAACAATCAGAGCTCTAGCCAAACTGAGACATGAGAGAGGGGAAAAGTAAGGAAAACTTTAGCGGGAGGGGAAAACTGAGGAAAACTTTAGCGGAGGGAACTGCGTAGATCTAAGGAAAACAAGGGCGCTCAGATAAAAAACGACTAAGGGAAATTCAAGATTTTGGCATAACAAATGGAAAATGTGTTATTTGAACAAAATAATTCATCTTGGCCGACATTATATTGTTTGCAACTCAAATATACACAAGTGTGCCAAATTTGGCCTCATTTAGACAAAGTATGTTTTCGAATGGGTTATCTTGAAGGTTGACTGAGTAGAAAGCCATGCATCTTCATAGCTAGTAGCTCATTCCAAGAAGTGGTTTAGGGGAGAAGTCTATTTTTCTTTATTTCCTTTTCCTTTATTATTCATGCTAGGTTTTAGTTAACATAACAAGACTCCATGCGAATGTTGCACTATGTTTTGACTTCTTTTTTGAATTAAACTAACCCTAAAACCATTTATTTGAATTTAATCACTTAGAAAAAGAAAAATGTGGCTAATTACAAGTAAATCCAAAATTTCTAATTTCATATGGTAAATCAACCTAGGATACACAAGTGTGCCAAATTTTGGATTAATTTGTCAAAGTTTGCTATGGTTTAAGCCATGAACTAGCTAAACCTCATGTGTTGACCACATGTCAAGGGCAAAACTGAGTAGTGGTAAGCAACTAGGTGCATGACAATAGAAACTTGCAATAAAACATATATTATGGGGTTATCCAACATACAAACTTGGAAGCATCACAAAAATTGACAGTAGTTCAAATTCAATACAAACATTGACAATAGTTCAAATTCATCATACAAATTCAAATTCATTTTTTTCTTGCTCCTAGTGTTTTTTGCTGGAATATTCTCGGAGTTCACCACCTTGCTCCGGGTGATCCTGGTTGGAATATTCTCGAAGTCCACCATCAGCTTCTTCCGTTTGTTTAGTTTGTTCTTTTTCTCTACATCAAATGAATCAAGTGCTTCAGTCTGTCGTACAATTGGTTCAAGCATGTTTCGATTCATTGGTTCATACGGTTCAAAACGCATTGGCATCATTTTCAATATCCTCTTGTGTAATTCCTTTACTTTTGAACTCTGCTTCCTATGAATAAATTGCTTCAATCTTCCATGCATTTGGTGCAATCTCCCCTTCATTTGGTTCAATCTCCTCTCGATCCATTGGTTCAATCTCCCCTGTATCTGGTTCAATCTCCCATGCATTTGGTTCAATCACCCCTGCATCTGGTTCAATCTCCTCTCGATCCGTTGGTTCAATCTGCAATGTATCCATTGCTTCATTCTCCTCTCGTTCAGATACTTCATTCTCATCTGCATTTGCTGCTCCCACCTGATCATTCATTCCATAAGCTGGGTTCACTATATTTTTACAAAGCCTAGTAATGTGCCCTAGGATCCCACAACATTTGCACTTACATCGTCGAGGTGGTGCACCACCCTCTGCACTAGCTCTCATCCTATTCTTCCTTAGCCTATCTATTGTTCTAGTAAAAACAGGAGGGTATAGCTTGAAGCCTGGATTCACTTCCATCTATTGGTATTTTCCCAACAAGGCTGGAACATTCTGAGCATATGCTGCCCTAAATTTGGCAACGGAGAAATACTCTGACACGTACTGATCAACTTTACCCTCTTCACCTCCTAGAACACCCATGAAAAACAATGCATGTATGCAGGGTTTCCCACGGAGCTGCCATTGCCTGTAATGACATGTCCTATCAGCCAAACTCACTGGATACCTCCATTGCCTATCTTTACTATCAGTGTATGTTACCTCAGCCTCCATTCCTTTTCTAATGCATTTCATCTTCAATTGTTTTTCCCTGGCATGCAATGCCTTAATAAAAGATGGGAGGATGAGATGGCCAACATATACTGTTGATGCAATTCTTTGACACAAATCAATCTTTATCATGATCATCTGCCTAATCTTATCAAATATTTTCCACAGTATAAGCCCTTTAAATGACTTGACCTTTGCATTGAAACTCTCTACAAGGCTACTTGTCACATAGTCTACCTTGCAAATTTTATTGAATTGGCTTCTTGACTACACCATTCCATGATGTGCATCCAAGTACTCCTTCACCGTAGGTTTTTGTTTATACAACACTTCCAAATGATATAGATGTTTCCTCAAACTACATGTGTATGAAGCTGGCCATAGGTTGTCAGTATAAACTTTACCCTTGAATTTCTTTGTAAAATTCTACACTAAGTGTCGCATACATTCCCTATGCTTCACTCTGAGGAATACTGCTTCTACAGCTTTCTCCAAACCTTTGCAAGTGTCCGTGTGGATAGTAAGTCCTGGTGGATGACCTATAAGGTCACGCAAATTCTCTAGAAACCAAGTCCAACTTTCCTCTGACTCAATCTCCAAAACTCCAAAAGCAACAGAGAACATCCAATTGTGGCCATCAACTGCAGTAGCAGCTACTAGCTGTCCTTTAAATCTGTCATGAAGAGCTATTGCATCCACGGCCAAATAAGGCATGTAACCATCCAGGAACCCTTGCCAGCAAGCTTTAAAACAAACCAAATCCCTTCTAAAGCACTCATTCTCCATTGTCTTCTCTCTTATTTTGTACTGAACTGTATGCATGTCTATCTGTACAACACTACCTGGACTAGCCATCTCCACTTCAGCTTTGAAGCTGTAAAGCAACTGAAAACTTGCATTCCATGGACCATTGATCCTATCAAGAGCCATTTCCTTTGCATAGAACATCCTCATGTAAGGTACTGTAATATTAAACTTTTCAGAAACTTTTTTATGAGCATTGTTGCACCAAGTGATGGGTTCGCTCTCCTCTAATCCATGATTGCATCTGCCAACCACCTAGTCTTTGCTAGTTTTGTGTTGTACTTTGGTTGTCCCTCTTGAGGTGGACAAGAATGTTCAAAAAGGTTATCTTTTATCTGAAACATAATGAAAATGTCAGGTACAGTTAACAAATTCTATACAATGATCTAAAATACACAACTGGTTGTAATACCTAAACCAAACTTCTCCTGAGCATAGTGGATGCGTGCTTCCTCCACCTACACCTCTTGTATGGGCACTTCACTATAAACCTTGCTGGCTCACTCTTAATAACAACATAATCATTATTGGTGCAGATGCAATATGTAGTAAGGGCATTATGATAGTCACGCATCGTTTCAAATACGGTGCCTTCTGAAATCTTAGGATCGTTCCTATCCCACTCAATTACTGGCAAGTCCTCACCATCGTACTCGGCTAAAATGAGACTACCATTGTTCTCCTTGTTCTCTTCTTTATTAGTGTCATCAAATCTGGCACCGTGGGCCAATTCCTCCGTGTATTGATCCTCTAGTGCATGTTTACTGAATCTATCTACCAATTTAGGAAACATCAACTCATCCTCATCATCTAGTGGAGGCGCTCCCTCGGCAAGCTCTGCTTCGTCCTCCACATCGGCCGCACGAGCGATTTGGCTTACACTCGTAGTGTGAATAGATGGTATTGTTGTGGACCTACAAGGAGCGCGGGGGCGCACTATATTAGCAGAGACAACAGAGACACATGATGCTCGACCACCAGATGATGCTTTAGGCTTCTTTCCCGTGTGTTCAACTTTAGGTTGCACATGAAGACGAATTCGACCAAAACGTTCGGTAGCATTCAAAGATAAAAGCATTACCAGATCAGCTTCGCTAGTTAGTGGGAGCAATCTTTGCTCGCTAATGTTGAAATATTGCAAATTAACTGAATCGCCATTGCTTCAGGGGAATTTAGAATATATTTTATCTTTCAAATCTCTAAGAGTTATGGAGGTTGCAACCACCGCTAGGAAGTAAAATCTAGAGAGATATCGTTCACAACCACGAATTACACTAGTATCCAGTTTAACCGCCAGCCGAAATACCAGCACCGGATCAATCCTATTCAAAAAATAAGACAGTTAGCTGAGCACCAGCGATTCGCGCTCAATTACTGCCTATAATCAATCCAAAAAGGGAAACAATACTTACTAAGATGGAATCCATGCGTTAGATCCCTCCGATTCCACCCAATCTTCTCTGCGCTCGACGGAGAGGACCGGTACACCCACCGGCGTCGCATACTGTTTCACGAAAGGGGTAGATCTAGCGGGGGGAAGCGGAGCCGGAGTGGGCTGCGGCTAGGGGGAGGGGCGGCTCGAGGGACGAGGATGGCATAAGGTAGGAGGGGCTCTCAGGTAGGAGGGCACGACGGTGGGGTAGCGGAGCGGAAGGGCGGTGTGGGAGCTATTCCAGGCTCGGAGCGAGAATGGTCGGTCCGACGTGTCTCCATGCAGCCCCACCCTTCACCACGTATGCAAGACCTGTCCCAACACGGCCCCACCCTTCACCATATATGCAGGACCCGTCCCAACGGGGCCCCACCTGTCAGCATGTAACGGTCGAGGCGACGTAACGTAACGCTTAATGCAGGACCCGCCCAACGTGGTCCCACCTGTCAGCATGTAACGGTCAAGCCTTTGACCTGACGACATCCCCCGTCCGAGCGCATGTGAGGATTTCAGAATGGAGGGAGGGCAAAAGTGAAAAAAACTAAGCGGCTGAAGAAAACTGAGTACAACTAACGAACCAGGGGCATGAAAATAGAAATGAACAATACAAATGCATTTACTAACTAATAAATTCTAGTTTATAGTTAAAAAAAGCAAACTACAATGGGCCGTGTGGGGCTCACCTACTCACAGTAGCGGACCTAGCAAATTTTGGAAGTCTGGACAAATAAGTTTAAATTGAGAAATTCTAAACAAAATCTCTCTATAAAATCACAAATTGCAAGCATTGCATATTCAACAAGCCTGCACGGCTGCTCGGGCTGTAGGGACGCTTGGTCCAGCCATGCCTACTCATTTTTCTACATCAATATGCATGGAGTTGCTCCTCTTTGTACTAAGTCACCCAAAAGATACACATAATTTTATGGACATGTTATCATACAAATGAGGGTTAATACTTGATACCAGAGTTCCTCAAAAGACAACCAAAAAAAGTAGGTGCCACCTACTTGAACACTTGGTTCACCAATAATAACAAAGTAACCCTTTTGATGTTAACAGTGCCCATAAAAGTCATTTGATGTTAAGAAACTTTGTTGCATTAACACGTAAAATTTGAAATTTTAAGTACCAAACTTTTACAAGAAGTCATCTCTAGAAGCATATGGGACCCATACAAATGGTTCACCGGGTAATCTCGAAGTAGCTCCTCACACATCGCAAGCCCATAAACGTTCAGTTGTTACTATGAAAGACACACGGTTGTAAATAACGAAATTTGGCGACTTGAATAATTTTCATTTAAATTCTGACACTCGAACATAAACACTGCAATTGGAACAATCTGTAGTCGAATTCAAACTTCCTTAGAGTAGGACTTAGAAGTCGATTGACCAAATCACATTCAATTTTTAGCAGTCATACGGGTAATTATGCGGGATGATTTGCCATGAAGGACATAATCATGTCGGCGCATCTACCAAGTGTCAAGACCGAAGCGGTATCAAGCCATATGGAACCATTCATCCATCATCGAACAGCCGCAGTGTTGCAACTCATCGCTTGCTACACCTCAACTTGCGCCCATCTCCTTTAATCATGGACGCTCGTGGAGGATTGTACGACCATGATTCAAATTACACTTAGCGTTAGCTATGTGTAGTGCCTAACGGTACCACCTTTCACTGTTGCTCGTTTTAGTTTTAATCTTTTCTACGTTTCTGAACTATATAGTGGAGGGATCATATCCTTCTAGGACTATCTTATCTTCTGTGAAGGGTTAGCCCTAGCCATCTCTTGTACATGTCTCGGCGCTAGCATCTCTGTAATCTAGATCTCTTCGAATCCTTCTTTGAAGGTAGCTAATGAAAGAGATGAACTCTGAATATTTGTGTCCATGTGTGTTAGTGTTCAGTTCTTCTGTCCAGTCCAGTCAGCAAGCTTAATAATTGTATCAGAAAATTACATGTGGGGTACTATCTGTTTTGCTATTTTCCAGTCCACTAATAAATGACTCATTCTAACTCGACGGTAACAACCATCCGCTCCTCCACATTGAGATTCATTCTTCTTTTTTATAAAAAAAATAATCATGCTAACATAAATAAATGATATAGAATGGTTAGGAATGTCAATTCACAACCATAAATTAGAGCATCTCTAGCAGATAACCTAAAAGCTCGTACCGCAAAAGTGGTCTGCAGTTTACCGCAAACCACTTTTGCAGTTCCAAATTCATTAGTGCAGAACAGATACCGAATGACATACTACAAATTCGAAAGAAAAAAACAGTTTGGCGCCAGATCGATCACAGGTTCATACATACGGGGATAGTTTGATCTTACATATCATCATAATTTACACATTAAATCGATGCCGCTGCGGCATCGATACAAACCCTAGCGCAAACCAAACCCTACCGGCGATAGCTACTCACCGGAGCTCGTTGTCGCGGCGGCGCGCCTACTCGCTGTCGGAGTCGTCGGAGTAGTCCACGACGAAGAAGCCGAGCCGCGCATGGAGCGGCGCATCGCACAGCGGACCTCGTGCTGCTCCGCGACATGCTCGTCGCGGCGGCGCTTGGCGCGCTGCCAGACATCGGAGACGATCGTACTTAGGGAATTGAACTTCACCTCGCGGAGGTCGTCGTCCTCCGTGGATGCGCTGTCGCCGGAGTCGGAGTCGGCGACAACATGAGCGACACGCGGTGGGGATGGCGCACGCGGGGGCGCGTCCGCGGTAGCCGGAGCTCACAGTAGGACACGGACGACGAGCGCGGCCCTGCGAGAGCCGCCCGCCTCCACGTCGTTGCGGCCAGGGCCAAAAAGCCCGAAGCCGGCGAGGTGGTGCGGCTCCGGGCCAGAGCTCCACGAGCACGCGCGGCCTCCGAGCGGTGGCGGGCTGCCTCCTCCGCGGAGACCGGCGACGCGCGAGCTCGGCCGCTCAAGCTACCACTGCGGCGCGTCAAAGCGTCGCCACGGCCCGCAACATTGCGGCACGATTGGCCGGCCATGGATGCGGGGAGGGCTGATGCGGCGACATGCGGCAACGATTCGAGCGGAGGCGACAGGCGCCACCGGAATCGATGTCAGCGGCAAGACCCCGGGAGGGTTTCTGCGCGTGGGGATTGGGTAGAAGAGGATGCGGTTTACCGCATCCGCGGCCGCCCGCCCCCGAATATATGCGGGATGGACGGGCCGTTTTTCGAGAAACGGCAAAAATATATCCGGTACGGGCTGTTTTACGGTATCTAGAAAAACCACTTTTGGCCCGCGTACTACCGCATATCGGCGGAAAATTTTACGGGACGGCCGTTTTGCGGTATCTGCTAGAGGTGTTCTTAATATTGGCAAATTATCCGAGGAATAATGTTTTCATTGCTCCGGCCACATCTCGGCCTGCCAAATGTTGCTGTGCTTTTCTTGCAAAAAGCAGTACAACACACACGCTCATAAATACGAGCATACACTCATCACGGTGAACACACGCACACACACCCTACATATATGAGAGCACCTCCGAAAGACTGGTTCTAGAGACTGATCTGGCGGGTGTTTAGATCGATGAAATCACTATGGACGTCTCGCTATCGACGAAAACATTGTTTTTCTTATTAAAAAATCCGCTTTTATAAGACACCAAAGCGTTGTGGTTCGATCCCTGGTGGGTTGGTGGGTTGTGGGGTTAGAATTTAAAATTCTCACAGGTGCCCGGTACGACGTTACGAGAATAGGCCAATGAACTTACTTACTTGTCAATTTTCTTATTTAGAAAGACATGCCTCCTAAAGAGAGACGTAAACACCTCGAAGGAAACGGTAAAATAGAGGAACGCAATACCGAACCTTTTTCTAGGAAAACCAGTACAAATGCAGACGGTCACAAATGCGTACATACTTACTTGCGCCTATGAACGCATGTATGCACACCCTAATCCTATCAGTACCTCCGAAATACCGAGACCGAGAGACTGATTGACGGATCTTGAGATTGACAAATTCATTGCAGGTGACTCGGTGTCTACGGAAACATCACTTTCGAATGTAGAATATTCTATTTTTTATAAGACACCAAGCATCAAACCTAAGGTTTAAAATCTGGTGGGTAAGATACCGCCGCCTAACCATACAACCACAGCTTAGTTGTCAACGCGGTACCGAGTCCGAAACGGCAAAGTTGTGTGTTTGCCTTCTCGCGCGTTTTAGCCTGTCAACCGTCGGCGTCCGGCTCCGTTTCGAACTCGGGAAGAGACTGTACGCGTCAACGGCCTCCCACGGCCATATAAGGCGGTACAACCCAGACTCATCGATCGATCGACCAATCGCGATCGATCGTGCGACGCCATATACTTCTGTCGTCGAAGTCGAACTACGGCCAGCATGTTCTGCCTGCTGGTGTCTCCCGACCCGCTCTGCCGCGCGCTGCTGCTCTCCGAGTCCGAGCAGCAGAGCCCAGCAAGCCAGACGGTGGCCGTCGTAGGCGGCGCTGCTCCTACCACGCCGCCAGCCATTTCCCACCACGTCGCAGTGGTCATCCCCGATGAATACAACGACGGAGGCTACGATTCGGACGCCGCCGAAGAGCTAGAGACGACGCAGGAGCACATCAGCCCCGTGCGCAGGGCACTCGTCAGGGCAGTGTTCGTCACGTACACGGCGTTCCTGGCTCCCGCGCTGGTGACGACGACGTTCACGCGGAGCAACAGCTGCCTCCAGGCGCTAATAATGGTGGTGGTGCCGGTGGGGCTCACCATCGTGTCCCTCTTCATGGCCACGGTGCGCGTCTTCGAAGACGAGGACAGGGAGAGGGAGGAGGAAGAGCAGGGCCTCAAAGGCTTATGACCACGGGATGATTAACTATAGAGGAAATTGTACGCTTCGTCACAATCATCATGAACTAATGAATATGAATGTAAATTTCTGCGGAAAGAAAAAACTGAATGTGTGTTTTGGGCGTGTTCAGAATCGATCGATGTATGCTCTGTTCCTAGCCTGTCCAAAACCTTAATTTGAGCAGGCTCCCCTTTAATTAACTGCCTCGGTTGTTATAACAACCACCCTAGCTAATGATAGTATTTACAGCACGAGCTCCAGCGACCAGCGTGCATATATGCGACTTGCACGTCATCTGCTCCGGGCACGAGGGAAATCAGCCAGATTGGCCCTCGCGATGCCGACCCTGGACAGGAGGCTGCTCTCGTGGAGCGACTCCGACACGGAGGACGACGTCGGGGGAACGGCCACGCCGCCGGACTACGCAAGCTACCACAGGTGCGGCGCGGTGGCCTTCGTCGACGACGTGCTTGTCCCGGGGTCGGACGGGCAATGCCGCTACGGCGGAGCCCGTACAAGACCGTCGTACGGCACGCGCAAGGCTTGTTGCGCGGCCGCAGGGCTCGTCGCCGTCGGTTGTCTCTGCGCTTATTTGTCCTGGCCGTGCCACACGGGCAAACACTAGATTTTTTTTTCTTGTTCCTAGACATATTTTTTCTACGTAGCACAAACATTGTTATGTCTATGTGTACTAAATTTAGGAGTGCGTCTTGGCGCACGATCCCGTTAAATTACATTTTGTACAACATCGATAAAATCAGACGAAAAAATAATATTTTTTATGTTTTACAAATTGATATTGATAGGATGAAATTATAGTAAAGCACAAAGAAACGTTTATATATATACAAAGTCAAGTCAGTTGCTACTGAAAACAGGTGGGTACTCTGATTTTTATATGAACCAGCAGCTAAGAAAAAGCGGCAAACAGAGGAAAGCACACTATATATAATAATGACGATATAACCATCAGTGTCATAGATGTCAAGAGAACTCTTCATGTCGAGCGTCAGCGAGTGGGCTGCGTAGCAAGGAGGGAATTGATCACCTTCGCTTGTGTCAGAGTCCGTGTCATATAGATGCATGCCCACTTTGCGCAGCAGATCCGTGTCAGAGTCCACGTCATATAGATACTTGCCCACTTTGCGCAGCAGATCTGTTGATTCAAAGGTGAGCTGATGAAGATGCGCAGGGAACCCAACCTTCAGACTGGTCAACGCCTATTAATGAAGAGTAGAATTGGTCAACAAAGAGAAGAAAATAAGTAAAGGGTTCTTGTACATATAGACACAAACAAACGATTCTGAAATAATAGTAGGTCACCTAGGAGATCTAGAAAACAGAGTTTTACCAAAAAATATGAAATAATGATGCAAAATACCAGCCTCCAAACACCAAACCTGCGAGCAAGAAGCAGCAATTTCAGTAACAAAGACACCACCAACAACAACAAAGGACAAACCAAAGACACCGCTCAGAACCAAACGTTCACAGTTCATAAATTTCAGTTCAAAAACTGATGACCAAACCTTGGCCGAGCAGATGTTCCAGCTAGTAAATCTGTAATAAAATTTCTCAGAACTTGATCAAACATGGGGGGATAAATTTCTTTTGTAGCGTTAAAATCAACCTTCTCATCTTTGTTCACACCGGACTCGTTGAACACATCAAATTGAGAAATGAGCTCAATGAATGCACTCAAAGTAGTGGGGCAAACTTAAAAAGGAAGAAATATTTGGAACTGATTCATGTAGGTATATACATCGATTCCTCAAGTCGTACAATCTGGAAAGAAAAGACTGCATAGTAGCATTCATGAAAGGAAAGACTGTAAAATAGCATTCAGAAAGCATATATCGCAAGTATTCTTCAGACTGTGAGGAAGCTTTGTTTAAGCTCGTGTCGGGCTCATTAAATAGAGCTGAAATAATACTTGCATCACCACATGCGCTCCCATTATGAGTTGCTTGCATAGCCAAACTTTTCCTTTGTGTGTGCATTTGATCCCATCCTGATACATATCCCTGGTATAGCAAGTGGTGTTGAACTTCTAATATTCTTTTCAGGTACACCTGAAGGAACCACAAATTCAGTCTTCTTTAAATTGATCACTGGCCTAGGTGAATGAACCGTAGCTTCAGTCTTTACCTTGATGACCTGCCCAGCTGAAGGAACCATAGCCTCTGTCTTTTAAACATAGTTGGCGGAAAAAACGTAGGGTTGGGTATTCTTTACGATGTTGACGGGACCAGCTAAAGAAACCAGAGGTTCAATCTTCTTTACATTGTTGACAGCTCCGGTTAAAGGAACCATCGCTTGACACTCTTTTACATTGCTAACAGGCTCCCACTTTACTCCAGCTAAAATATACGGGGTGAAATAAATACTAAATTTACACATAAACTGATCGACTATATAACAAAGAAGAAGTGGGGTTTAGCTCCCACTTTATGCTAATAATTCTTTAAGGGTTAATATATTGTAAATGCAGCACACATGATAACAGAAAAATAATTTCCTTGGATATATCAGTGAGACCATATTGTATATAAATGCAGCATCCATAATATAGACAAACGGTAACGAAGAACAAAACCTTTGACTTGAAGGTAGTTTCATACAACAAACTTGTTCCCAAATAATACAGTGTTGAATATCTACGATGCACCGATTCAACGACACGATACATGAGTAAATATAAATAATAAATAAAATGCCATGTATTTAAGAAAAAAAAATCAGAATACCGCCTTATTTATTGTGTCCATGCCTCCTTCAAGTGCTCGATGGATGAAGTATCATCAATTTCCTCAAGCCTCACGGTACTTGTAGAAATATGAGGTGCATTACAATTTGGGCATGGCACATTTTTCTTTTTCGATAAGGGGCGTTTTATTACTTAAAAGGTTTAAGCGTTACACCCGCCTCTGCATAACTGAGATGCACACAGCCGCCACAGTTTACAAGTCCAAACAGAAAAATAACTAAGCGAAATACATATCATATTGAGAAATTGTAAGACGCCTAAGATGTTGATGGAGGACCGATCCGAAGATTATGCTGCCATCCATGTCGGGTAAACAGATCCCGCGCCGTATCCTCCAGCCGTGTACACACCTCCATAAAAAGGTCGTGATACACCGCACGGTGCAGGACTGACCAAGAACGCAGTGTGTTGGTACATCGGTAAATAACCTGCAGAAGAGAACAATTTACATCATCAAAAACTTTATCATTTCTACACAGCCATAGCGACCATATAATGGCAATTTCTCCAACCCGAAGAAGTAACTTAAACTTGTTATCTATCCCATGTAACCAGTTTCCAAAAATATTGGCAATACTACTTGGTGGATACAAGCCTGAAGCTGCTTGGGTAACTGACCATATAGATCTAGCAAAATTGCATTGGAAAAACAGGTGTTTGATTGTTTCATTATGATGACAAAAAACACACATAGGATTCCCATGCCAATTCCGCTTTAAAAGATTATCTTTAGTAAGAATAACTCCTCGACAAAGATACCATGCAATTTTTTGTTTTTTAGAGGTATCTTCATCTTCCAAATCATTCTATTATCTAGAACAGGTATCGCAGGCTGGACTAGCACATTGTATAATGAACTGACAGAGAAAGAACCTTTCTCACTTAAGTTCCATCGAAATTCATCTGGTCCAAGTGACAGTTGTACATTTGCTAGACGATGTAGCAATGCAATCCAAGAGTCAAGCCTAGTTCCAATCAAATCACGTCTGAAAGTCACATTGGGTGGGAACGATTCCAAAACAGTGGAAATCGTTTCATCCTTGTAACGGACAATAGAATACAACGCGGGATATTGTTCACGGAGTGTAGCATTACCCAGCCATTTATCCTCCCAAAACCTTATATGAGATCCATCCTTAATAGAAAAAGTTCCGAAGCGGAAGAAAATTTTCTTCGTTGCCATCAGACCGGCCCAAACGTGAGAGTCACCTGGTTTCCAAACCAGCTGTGACAATGCTCTTGAACCGATATATTTTCTTTTAAGTAGGGTTTGCCACACTCCATCTTCAGTTAGTAACTTGAAGAGCCATTTACCAAGAAGAGCTGTATTCTTGATCTCAAGATCATGAATACCCAACCCACCTTGATCTTTGGGGCGGCAAAGCACACTCCATTTAGCCAGCCTATACTTTTTTCTCATTGTCTCCTTGCCAAAAGAATCGAGATCGGAAGTAATCCAATCTCTGTAATACTCCTTTTGGTAGTTGGAAAAAGGATATCATATACAGTACCATATTACTTAGTACTGAATTGATGAGTACCAATCTTCCCCCTATGGAGAGCAGTTTACCTTTCCAGCTGCTCAATCTTAGTTGTAATCTTTCCTCGACAATCTTCCATTCAGCATTTGTGAGTCTCTGGTAGTGAACCAGGATTCCCAAATACCGAATCGGAAAAACGCCCTGACTACATCCAAAGAGATCAGCATGAAGACTAACAGCGCCTTGAGCCTCACCAAAAGAAAACAATTCACTTTTATGGAAGTTAATTTTCAACCCTAAGAGTTGCTCAAAAGCTGAAAGTATCAGTTTTAGATTTTTCGCTTTTTCTATGTCATGTTCCATAAATAAAATTGTATCGTCGGCATACTGAAGGATTGATAAACCTCCATCTACTAGATGGGGAATCACACCTTCAAATTGGCCATCGGACTTGGCACGCTCAAACATGACAGCGAGCATATCAGCCACTATGTTAAATAGCATTGGTGATAATGGATCTGCCTGTCTCAAGCCTTTTTTTATTTGGAAATAGTTACCAACATCGTCATTGACTTTTATGGCAACACTACCTTTCGACACAAAGCTAGTAATTAACGCTTGCCATTCAGATGAAAAACCTTTCATTCTCAGGGTCTGTTGAAGAAAAGGCCATTTCACTTTATCATAGGCTTTTTCAAAGTCAATTTTTAGAATTACTCCATTTAACTTTTTCCTATGTAGTTCATGAACTGTTTCATGTAAGGTCACCACACCATCAAGTATGTTGTGACCTTGCATAAAGGCAGTTTGTGATGGGTGAACTACATGATCTGCCGCTGAGTTTAATCTGATAGTTGCAACTTTGGTGAAAATCTTAAAACTAACATTAAGAAGACAGATTGATCTATATTGTTGGATCCGTTCTGCTTCATTAATCTTAGGCAATAAGATTATCTCTCCAAAGTTCAAACCAAAAAAATCTAGTTGACCCGCGTGCAAAGCACTGAACATGTCTAAAAGATCTGTTTTGATTACATCCCAAAAAGTTTGATAAAACTTAGCTGGGAAACCATCAGGACCAGGGGCCTTGTTATGTTCCATCTAGAAAACAGCCTTCTTAACCTCCTCCTCAGAATAGGGAGCCGTTAATAGGTTATTTTCCTCGACAGAAACCTGAGGCACATCGTTTGTTTGGGATTCATCCAGAGAGATGGATCCATCTTCTGGTTCCCCAAACAAACATTTGTAGTAATTTGTAATGTAAGATTTTAGCTGCTCATGTCCCTCAATCGTCCCCTCATCTTGCGTTAAAGATCGAATCAGTTTCTTCTTGTGTCTGCTATTAGCAACACTATGGAGTATCTAGTATTTGAATCCCCATGCAAAATAAATTGGGCTTTGGAACGTTGATACCATTTAAGTTCCTCTTCGCGCATCAGTCGTGCTAACTCCGCATTCGCTTTGCTTTTCAGCTCAATTTCATGCGCAGTTAACAAGCGATTTTATGCTATAGCTTCAAGGTCATCAATAGTAGATGAAAGCCGTTGTTTTCCTTTTTAAGGATACCGGTTGTGTGACGCGCCCAGCCCCCAAGGTGTTTGCGTGTCAGGCGCACTTTATGGTTCCACCTCTGGATTGGGGTGTTACCCGATACCGGTCTTTCCCATACTACTTTGACCATATCATGGAAACCTTCACGATGTAACCATCCAAGTTCAAATTTGAACGGACGGGAACATCGTATACTAGGTAATCCAGTGGTCAACAGGATGGGAGCATGGTTAGACAGCGTGTCAATACGTTCTAGAGCACGAACTGAAACTCCGGGAAAATGTTCTTCCCAATCTGAGTCCATCAATACGCGGTCTAGTTTTTCGTATGTAGGTTCTGGCAGACAGTTAGCCTAAGTAAATTGACGGCCGATCATAGTCACTTCCTTCAGGTCAAGGATATCGATGATAGCATTGAAGAGGAATGGCCAATGATCGTCGAAACGGCCTTTGCTCTTCTCGAATGGAAATCGTAGCAGATTACAATCGCCCCCTATAAGGATAGGGTATGGATTATCTTTTGCTAGGTTCACCAACTCTCGAAGAAAATAAGGATAGGGCATGGCACATGAGTGAGAAAAGAATTAAAAAGAAGTTGGCTTGTAGCTTGCCTACCTAAGGGTGAGTGCCTCCCATCCTCCAAGCTTCCGATTCCAACTCTTGGAACATCAGATGGTCAGTAGCAGAAGCATCAATTATTAATCCGTCGGAACATACATGAAGCAAAATCCATCAGAAACACTAGCAAGCAAACAATCAAGCACACATGTTGCATACAATAGCCCTGCAGCAAGCAATCGCACACACGCGTTAGAAACGTGCAATGCATGTGTTGGCTAATGCAATCATAAACATTCAAAAGAAAGTCAGAACATAATGTGTGAATTTATGCTAGCTTAAATTTCAACCATCAGTTCTGAAACCATGGGGTGAAATTCCTTAAATTTCAACCATCAGTTCTGAAACCATGGGGTGAAATTCAGACATATTGATACATAGACTTGCACACTTGTCCAAATGCCAGTGCTATAAAAGATTCCATCTTTACTTGCTTGGTTAACACCTGAAAAAATATAAAAGTGGAGATTCGGAGCTTAATCTGCATAAACTATATTATCACCAGAAAACAATGTATACTTCATAATAACACCTACAAAAGTTTTCAGCAATAAATAATAGAAGTAAATACATCAGTTGATAAAAGGAAAAAGACATATCGGAGTAGCATATTCTAAAGCCATAGCTGGAAAGATGGGTTCTTGTTGTGAGTTCTATGAGCCTATGAGATAACCAGATATTCCAATATGTAGCATTGTAGCAATGACCACAAGGCTCCAAGCATCTCCTGCACCATGGTGATATCAACCCCAAGAATCATCAAAAACATTAGTTCGTGGGCATTGAAGGGCAAAGTGCTCTGCAGTTTTATCAACCCCAAGAATCATCAAAAAAAAATAGTTCGTGGGCAATGAAGAGCAAAGTGCTCTACAGTTTTACTCCGTGTACATCCAAATGAACATAAATTGTCATCTATTATCTGTTGTTTGAAAAGCACAACCCTCACCTCAATCCTTACATATTATATGAGAATGAAAGCTGAAAAAGGAAGACAGTCAACAAATCCAACATATAGTTGCATAGATCTAGAAATCCATCTTGGTCATCGCCAAAACACCTCTTCCTGAACCGTCCTCTGAACTTAGCTATCGTGTAGGCATCGTGTAGTACATGGCACAATCTCATTGCACCTCCCTAAACACTCCATTCCTTAGTGTCGATGCTCATCCCTGAAGATATAAAATGCATTTAACTAAATTTTTGAACTGCACGTGCAACATACATCCTCATGATGCAATATATATTTTAAATTCCATTTAAGTTTGCCTCCTTTCAAGTTAAAAATAATTACAAGGGAAATAGTGTTTTCTACTTATGCGTAGAATGAAGCTTACAAAATTCGTTGTATTGGAATAATATGTTTTCCAAGCCCTCTACATTTTTTCCTTAAATGGAACTTGATTCATGTACCCATAATATACAGTACACGAGTACCTTTTTCCTAGATATACAGATAACAAAAAGCAAACATAGAAGATACTTCATATGAAACAAGTGAAAGAGAAGAATAAATATGAATGATAAAACTATTATCCTCAAATTCCTAGATGGTGTAGCATAAACATACAAATTAGCTTCAGTGGTATACCACAAGGATCCAATCTGATCTTTCACTGCGTACAGTGTGTCTATTGGTACATCAAGAGAAGGTGAAGTGTAGTTGTGCAAGTTAAAAGAGTTTAAGCTCTTGAAGTACTTGGTGTAGTCAAATGAGAGAACATCTTAATATATGTGTTTAACCTATGAAGATAGATGCAAAATACCTTGAATTACACCAAAGGAGAAAGAGTCGTAAGGAATGCACGCCCTTCAATTTGTAAGGAGCGTACCTGTGACCACTGACTCGGTTCTAAGGTAGTTCTGTCGGTAAAAGAAGTTTGCACAGCTGCACTCTTGTATTCCATAAACATCCTGTATAATATATTTATACATCAGGTGCAAACCTTGTATTAAAAGATAGTGATATATGCAATGGAAACTGTAATAGCCAGATATGTGTTTCTCCAACAGAAAGAATAAGAAGGAACACGGAGGAAATGTACCAGCAGCAAGATGAATGCTAATGTTCTGGTGAATCAGGAGGAATTGACTGCACACTTATATGCTTAATCCGCGAGGGGAATCCAGTTGGAAAATGGCATCAATCACGCGAGGAGGCCGAGGGATCACGAATGGGAGTAAGTGTTGCTCCACCATGACATGGTTGAAGAACTCCAGCACCTACTTGGTGTGCAGCTTTTTCATCCTCTTCGCCATCTCTGGACCCTTTTTCTCACCAGGGCCTCAGCAAAAAGCCACTGTTAAAATACAATAGGAGAATATGTTTAAGATCAGTACTCACAAGGACAAACACAGATGCTCGTTCTGTCCAAGAGTTGAAAATAAATTAGCATTGATTATGAATCATCCATTAATAAACAAACACAACAATGGATTCACGGTTCAAAGTTATCAAACATATTGCCTATTACACATGGAAAACTTAATATAATAAAACTGAAATTTCGGAAAAGGTACATGGCTTCCTCTTACGCTAAATAAAAAGTCGTTGTATTGATTAGTATAGAAGAAATGACAAATCTAAACACCGCCATACACAGAGGAAAATTCATCTCAACCACATTTGGATTTGGAAGAATTGTTGCCGGTCGGTGAATAAAAACCTGAACCAATCTATAGGACTGGACATGGTTAAAGAATGTAAGAAAATCAACATCGTGGACACAACAATGCAACATGGGACATTCATCTATGTAGAAAGATTGATGGAAATTTTCATAGATGAAATTGAAAATGTAAACACCAAGCTGCCAACCTCACGCTAAGGAAACGTGCAGGTATGGCGGAGGACCCCGCTTCTGCTATGGCTGCGGGTCGCGACCTTTCCAGGCATCCTTCGCCGCCGGCCGAGCCACGAGCTCCCCCGGGTCCCCTCCGCCACCATATGCACTGCGACCTCCTCCTAAGTTCCCTGCGCTGCCGGCAGGGCCGTGACCTCCCCCAGGTCCCTGCGCCCCACACAACTGGTGTGTGCCATGGGGAAAGGGCGTGGTAGTGGCTCTTTCTCGGAAGCTCAAGGTCGGGAGAAAAGGGGCTGGAGGAGGGGAGGGAAACGGCGACGGCCGGCTATGGGAGAGAAGGGGGAGGAGGGCGGGCAGGAAGGGAAGGGAGGAGTCGACACGGGCTAGAACGGGAGGCAACAGGGGCTAGAGCGGGAGAGACAGACGGCTAGGGTTTCTACCGCTTTAGTGCTCCCTTTTATACCACAGAGTGAAAAAAATGGACGGCCGAGATAGTTGGAGGCGAGATCCAATGGCCAGTCAAATCCGATTTTTGCCGTGAGTTGTAGTACCTCCACCAATTATATCTTTAGATGTATGCCACAGCCTTTGCAATACATCTACTGTACCAATTATGTTGTAGTTTTGGCACCAATTTACTAAATTTTCAAGAATTGCTAGACTCTATTCATAATTACATGAGCAGTCCTTCCTTTGACCCACGGCACAAACGTTATATTGTGTATTCTACGCGTATATCCTCCATGAAGAAATTTCCCACAACGACCGACTGTCTGAAGGTTTCATTTTACAAACCCGTATCAAACTAGAACAAACAGAGCCAGCTTCGCTTGAAAGAGCGTAGCATCATAATACGGACCAAAAGCCAAGATTTTGGATTCTTTCCAAGGGTGAAAACCAAATGGTTTTACATCAAGGACCATAAAAGTGAGGGCCAGACCTTCGGATTGGCCCCTTTTAACCCTAAAAACACCTGTCGGAGGCTTGATTCATGGGACCAGCACCCAACTCCCGAAAAAATGACGGAGATCAAACCCTTGCTAACATGGATAGACAAGTTGTGTACTGAGATTGGCAAGGAGCTATTGGTATTGCAGATCCTAGCATAATTTCTTCGGTGCGTATTCAGCCTCTTTAGGCAAGGTTATCTGGTATATGGGCTTACACCGGTAAGAAGGATCTTATGAGTATTTCACCGGATAACCTCACGCTCAAGATGTATGAGAAGAGGGTTCGTTCCTTCACCACGCTGACCAAGAAAAGCCCAGTTCCTTCAGATTGTAGGGTGGAGCCCTTTGGCAAGAAGAACCGTCTCCTAGACGTAAGTTTCCGTTGATTTCCTCTTTGATTTACATGCCAACGTACTTTGTCGGTTATATGTTTTCCCCTTTGATGGTATAGGATTATGATCATCTCTCTTCACGTCCTCCTCTTTCTGAAAATGGTGAGCTTCCAGCTAGTGCCTCTCTATCTGAAGATTTCACTGGGGTTGGTACTGCTGCTGATGAAGAAATGGAGACATCTATTGCTGAATCTTCTTCGTATACCAAGTTTGTTGCTTCGACTCGGTCTGATGATTTTCGAAGGGTTCCTGCTGGTGAAAATAGGAAACGCGTTGAGGGTATGGAAACAGTTGAAGACTCAGATGATTCAACTGGCTCAAAGCCGCTGCGCACTGTTCCTATTTCATCGGCTCCGCCGCAAATGAATCTCTTCCATATGACGCAGAATGTTTCCTCGTGAGTATTGTTTGTTTCTCTCTTGGTTTTTGCTGGTGGTGGTTTCCCAGAGTTTTTACTTTGCTTTTGTAGTGATGATGAAGAAGAAGATCCTCCAGTGTCCCCCCTTAGTACTTCTGTTACTCCTCGTCCGGTCAAGTCTCCTAAGCCATCAGCAGATCCGAAGAAAACACATGCATCTCCTGCGGGAAAGACGATCATAAAAGATGTTGCCACTTCGCCGAGACCGCCGCCATAGAAAATGAGAAAACTTGCGGACAAAGGTGTAGGGATATCCGAAAATCCTGCCGAGGTTGACATGCAAGATGTGAGTACTTTTTCGGATGTTGTTGTCATGGCTTATCCTTGTTCTCTCTTTTTTCTGACTTCCTACTCTTTGTATTTGCAGCCGCTGATGCGTGAGATGGTTGATATGGCCTCTCGCTTTATCAAGATCCGCAACGAAGCTGAAGAATCCAAAGGTTTGTTTCCATCATCTATTAAAAGAAATTTGCGCCATTCACTTCTATTGATTTTATGTCCCCTTGTGAATGTCCAGCTGCTGCCGAAGAGTTCGGGGCTATCCGAGACGAGGCAATAAAGCGTGCTAACGATTTGGAGGCCAAACTGCGGGTCGCTGAGAAAGCTCTGGAGGAGGCAAAACAGAAGGATAATCCTGACGCCGAAGAGAGGGAGAAACAAACAATAACTCTTGCCAAACGAGATGAAAATCTTCGGAAGCGATTGGAAACCCTCAACACTTCTTTGACTCATGAGTTTCCTGTCTTCAAAAGATAATTTGTATTTTGTCTCTAATATTTTCCTTTGGTTCTTGGTCTTTTATTATAAGTCTCTATATCGCAGAGCTCACTGGTCAGTCTCTGGTGCTAGACGAGGACAAGAGGGTTGACCCCTTATCGGATGTTGTTGGTACTTTAGAAGCCAACAGTGTTCGTGGACATAATCTTCTGATACGTTAATGTCGCGCCTTCAAGAGTATCCATGCTGAGATTTTTCCAACCAAGGAGGTGCTGGTGGGTTTGAACGATCTTGTTGCTATTTTCAGCGTAGATCTGAACCCGCTCGTAGGCTACAGCATGACACAGTCAAAGAGCGGCACCGAGACTTCCATGGATTTGGCAATGGCGCACGGCGAAAAGGTCGACTGGCAGAAGGTTAGCTCCTCTGTTCTAGTCATCAATGATGGCCAAGTAGTTGACTTAAAACCTTTCATTAAGAAGGTCAAGAAGTATTCTCGGCTGCTCCTGGGTATAGGTGCAGGGCCGAAAAAATCCAATGCCCGTTCTTTAGTCGGTGCTCCTTCAGCAAGTGCCGCCCCAATTATCCCTTCTTCGGTTGACGCTCCATCTGCCAGTGCCACTATGTCTGTGGAGAAAATTGCCCCGTAGTTTAGTTTGCAGTCGTTCAAGGAGCCTCTATGTTATTCTGCTTTGTAATGAACTTGTGTCATTTTGTTTAATCAATCCTTTTTCCGAGAAGGATCTGGTGTATCTGTTTACTGTATATGCAAATTGCCTTTTGCGTACTGAAACTCCTATATTTTTCATCTGCACTGCTAGATATTCTGTGATTCGGCGGCTCTTTATGGCTCCATTCAAACTTCGGGTGCGCAACCATCTTCATCTGGGGTGGTCGCATCCGGGGATGCTATTGTCCGCGTTGTCGATCTGACGGTGTATGCGGAAAATATTGAACAAGTGAAGAAACTAGAAGGTAATCTTCGGATTGTACAGACGATGGTGGTCATGTCGCAGTCGAAGATGCGCAAGGCCCTAGATCGTGAAACGTATCTTTTAGAAGAGGTCTCCAGGGCGAGCGAAAAAATGCTTTGTAAGCTTCCTTTGCAAAGTCCCCAAATCTTGTTTTTTGTTCAACCGCCAAAAGTGACTTTCTGCGTTTCCGAGGTATTCGATTGTGCGAGCGAGAAGAAACTCAACGCTTGCAAACCCGGATTAAAGCGTTAATTGAACCTTCTCAGGGTTCTGGTGGTGATTTCTGGATTGACCATTGTCACACGCATACTTTGGCTCTTCTTCAGGATCGCGTATCAGAAGTGGAGCAATTTGTTGAGTGCTGTCGTAGGTCTCTGGCTATGGTGTATAATGCCATGTTTCCTCGTGATCTTCAGCCTCAGAGCCTTGCTTATTTAATGGCAAAGTTTCGGCAAGGCGAGAGGATTTACCATTTCGTGAAGCTCCAATTAATAGCAGGTGCCAAACTTTCTCTCTCGTGGGTGCATATACACCATCCGACGCTTGACTTGGATGCTATGTCACAGAGTCTGCCTTCTCCTCCCGGGGGTGGGCTTATTAACTTGGAACCTCATTATGAGGCTGTCCGTAGGCCTTCTATTAGGATCATCCGCAAATTCTTGGAGCAGAACAAGGATTTCTTCCTAAACTTCACCATCTGAATTTCTCCTGCAGAACAAAGCATGTATGTTATGTAGATTTGTATTCCCATAGTTTGTAAATATTCAACTATTTTTACTATGGAGTAGTATATACGAAAGAATTGTTTGTTGCGCATGACCCTTTCGTTTTTCTGGTGCCCTAGGGCCGAGTCAGCTATTTGGATCAAAAGTGCGTTACATTATAGCCGAAGATCTTCATATTTATTTATTTAGCGAGGTCCCCGAGTCTCGGGTGAATTTTTGATTGATTATCACATGATATAGCCCCTGAGTGTCGAGTTGAAGAATAAAATAAAAAGAGACCGAGACTCAGTTTTTTGAGAACTTATCTTTATTTTTCGTCGAATCATAGAGGATACATGTTTTGGCGTGCTCGCCTAGACGTTGGCCTTATTGAATATAAAATGCATAAAAGTAAAAGAACAATCTAAAATCCGCGGCTTCTATCTTGAGGTGCTCTATTGCTGTCTTTTCGCGTTTCTTGTTTGTTCAAGGGGGTTTTAACCTTTCAATTGGAGGCACGGCTTCTGCGTGGTGGACCAGAGATAAAGGGGTGTGTTCTGCTTGATCGCCTCGGATTGGAAAGTCAATACACACCCGAAGTCATCTGCTTTTCTTCGGGACAAGTACCGGGTTAACCACCCAAGATGCTTTTGTTATCTCTGTGATGTGCCACGAGTTGGTGAGGCGAGGGGCATGTTGCCCAGTGGCTCTGATATGTCGGGTGGATATTGTACTGGCGGTTGTGTGTAGTTTAACTAGGTGCTCGTTGGGTTCCTTGGTTTTTTTGTATATTGACTGAGTCCAGAAGAATCTCCCAATTCTCACAGGGAAAACCGACGAGCGCGCCTTCCTATGCGGGACCAATGTTGGAGGCCCCATAGGTCGTCTTTGGGATTGCGCAGTCCTCGGAGATATCTTCTGCCGAGTTTTTAATGATGGACCACCTCTGAATGTAGGAGCGTAGTCATTCGCTAGGCTTCTAATAGCAGGCCTTTAGCTCTTCGATTGACGCAGGCCTTTTGTAAGTGCCCTTGAAGTTTCAAACGAAGCTGTAGACTAGCTCCTCCCAGCTGCGAATTGACCCGCGGGGCAGGTTGTTGAGCCACGCACGGGCAGCGCCCTACAGCTGCAGCTGGAGGCACTGCATGGATTGCTCTTGTTTCCGCCGTGCAGCTTGACGGAAGAAATGTGATCTTCCAGCCAAATCTTCGGGTCCTAGAGGCCGTCGAACTTTGGATTCTCCGATGGGATTTTGAGCCCTTTCGGCATTCGTGTTTGCCGTATAGCCCTGCTGAAGCAGCCAGCACCGCAGAGTTCTGTTCCTTCGTCCTTCAACTCCGTTGAGCAGGCGCGCTTGGCGTGCATCTTGTCGACCTTGTGTTGCGTGATGTCGTCATGTGCGTCGTAGTCGCGATCATGTCGACATGAGCGGCGTCGCCGCGACAGGTCATGCTCATCATCGCTGGAGGAGAGCGAGTAGTACCTGGCTGGAGCCTTGTTTTTTTTCGGCTCCGGCGTTGGATCTTTGGTGAGTGTAGCTTCGACCAGTGCAAGGCCAGCAATCGTAGATCAGTGCATGGCGGATCATGGATCCCCAGCTGGCGATTGATTGTTGAGCAGGTACATGGTGGCTGCTGTCACCGCTGCTTGTGATGTTTTCAGGAGCACGTTGCCCCGCGAGTCCACCGTCATGAACAAGAAGTTGAGGGCTCGAGTGGCCTCTTCTCGCTCCCAGTGAGGTGTTCCAGGAGAGAGCGCCTTCTGGTGGCTATAGGCCCATTACCCTTGGAGGAGGATCCGCCGATTGAGGAGAGTGCTGCCCATCGGGCACTGGACTCATCTGCGGCTTTTCTACGGGCCTCGAGGTGTGCGTTTACCGTCTGCTTGCGGTTGCACTCCTAAATAAGTAGCCAGTGGTACCCCATTAGCATCTTCTGCGATGTGTTTGGTGGCAGGGGATTGCCGTGCAGGGCCTCCCTACACCTTGCCCATTCTGCGTTGTTGAGGTGGATTTGCTGGCGTTCCGTCCCATTATTGACGTTTTTGCTGTTGTTGGGAGGGATGGGTGCATCGTTGGTAGGTGCACCGTTGGTAGGGGCACCGTTTGTGATCAGGATGCAACCATTGGTGCCGGTGTTGCCTTGGGTGCCGTTGCCGCCAATGTTGATAACAACACACATGTAGTGGTTGGGGAAGCCGTTGCTCCCGCAGCTCTCAGATCCAGAACCGTAAGCTCCATCCTCTGACGCCAGATCACCCATATCGGACTCGCAACTGTTGTTGCCATCCGTGTCCTCGGCATTGAGATCGCTCAGGGTACCGATCGATGGTGGGAACCATGATGCAGGGGCAATCGAGGGAGCCTACGACTGATGAGGGAGGCGTGATGTCTACGCACTTCTATTCTTGTAGACAGTTGTTGGGCCTCCAAGTGTAGAGGTTTGCAGAACAGCAGCAAGTTTTCCCTTAAGTGGATCACCCAAGGTTTATCGAACTCAGGGAGGAAGTTGTCAAAGGTATCCCTCTCAAGCAACCCTGCAATCAAGATACAAGAAGCCTCTTGTGTCCCCAACACACCCAATACACTTGTCAGGTGTATAGGTGCACTAGTTCGGCGAAGAGATAGTGAAATACAAGTGGTATAGATAATTATAAGTGGTAACGGTGCCAGAAAATAGCTTCATGTTGTGGAAGAGACTAAAGGCAAACTGAAATAAAGATGGAAGCAAGCAAACATGTAACAAATCTAGTTGCAAACGGTGTTTCAATATTTAGAAACAAGGCCTAGGGATCATACTTTCGCTAGTGAACACTCTCATATAAATATCTTCTCTTCATGATACTACTCTGAACTACTCTCCGGTTGGACACTCTAATCCATGGTAGGGCTATAACAGCACACCTCAAAGTTCGCTTTCCCCATCTAGATAACCCCACAATGTCACCTTGAGCACTAGATGGTTCCAACAAACACCACAATTTCATAGAGACATCCAACTCCAAATATAACTCATAACAAGTAATTGTAATCTCTAGCCTAAGTGCCACCACAGTGTGCACGCTGTCACTTTCACACACGTGGGGAGAGTAGAGATCTATTAAAGCACTTGAGTAGCAAAGTAGATCTACTTGATTACAAAGCTCATGATCACAATATGATCATGCATAGAGAGAGAGAGATGAACACATAGCTACTGATAGAACCCTTAGCCTCGAGAGAGAACTACTCCCTCCTCATCATGGGAATCAACAACGGCGATGGAGATGGTGGTGGAGATCTATGTAGATGGATCCGGGGGCACTTCCCCATCCCGGTAGGGTGCCGGAACAGAGACTTTCTGTCCCCCGAATCTCCCCTTCGGTGGCGGTGACGCTGCGGAACTTTTCGTGGCTAGAGGCTGTTCGATTTAGGGTTTTCGTCCCAGGGGCTTCTTATAGGCGAAGGGGCGAGGTCGGTGGCCGGCCAGGGGGCCCACACCATGCCCTGGCGTGGCCTAGGGCTGCCCACGCCAAGGGGTGGTGTGGCCACCCTGTGGCCCCCCTTCGTCTCTCCTTCAGACTTCATGTGTCTTCTAGTAAAATATCAACTTTGCCTTTTGTCCGGTCCAATTCCGAGAATATTGATTTTCTGCCTTTTCTGGAACCAAAAATAGAAGAAAACAGACAACTGGCACTGTGGCATCTTGTTAATAGGTTAGTCCAAGAAAGTGTATAAAAATACTCCAAAGTGTGGACAAAACATAATAAAATAGATATAAAACAAGCATGGAACATCAAAAATTATAGATACGTTAGCAACGTATCAACATCCCCAAGCTTAACTCCTGCTCGTCCTCGAGTAGGTAAGTGATAAAAAGAAAGAATAATTTTTGAGGTGACATGCACCATCATAGACTTGATCAAAGTATTTGTAAAACATTGATAGCTGGGATCATAGTACTTTAACATAGCATGAAAGATATAGTTCTAACAATAAGACATAGCAACTATGTTGTAACATGAAAAGGCACAAACAAAAGATTCATGAATAACAATGCTTTGCAAGACGTTTGTTTGCTTCACATATAGAAAGCATAATGAGAATGGTATTCAGCTTGTCCCTCATAGAGTAGCAAAGCATAAATGCATAGGACACCTTCAAAGTTCATAAGGGTGACTAGATACAAATAGTTAAAGAACAAGCAATATCAAAGTTATGAATCAATCAACAAGTCTTGGGACAATGCACATTAAACTAAGAATGGCCACTATGCTCTCTCAATAGGTGCATAAAGATAGAAGATGGAGACTCAACATGAAAGTAAAAGAAAGGCCTTCATAGAAGGAAGCAGGGATTCAAGTTTCATAAAGATCTTCCAAAAATTATGGTACAAATTAGCTTTCGGCTCTCATTTCCCCTATCATAAGCATCTTTAGGTGATTAAGGTTAAAGTGACACAACTAAGAGGGTATGCTTGACAAGTTATAAGTTGAAATCTCATGCCCCTTACTTATGAGTACCGAACCTAATGCTACTCAACTTCAGTCACAAGTAAGATCTTGTCATTGTAAGTACATATCTATCATAGAGAACCACCAATGGGGTACCCCTTGCACATGATATAGGCGCTATCCCATAATCAAAATGACAAGGCAAGCAGACAATGAGCATCTCAGCGATCTTTTTATTTGCTATTTGCATAGGTTTTTATTGAGGATGCTTCATAGAGTGCTCATTATAGTTATGCTGCAAGTTTCCACCATGATTAGGCATGGCTTAGGCTAGCGGCTCAGGTGTTTCTCTAACACACATACAAACTCCATGATCTTACAAGTTCCCCTTTTATTTCACACCGCTGGGATCCATAAGCAAAAGAATCATGATATCAATGGAATATAAGTGCAATGTTGAAAGCGTTACCCATGATACATGGTTCTGCTAACTTCAACTTATAAAGCACAAGCATATACGCAACAAAGATGGACACAATGGTTCAAGTTTATTAAGTGCAAGAAAGTAAAGTGTGCCATCAAGTTCGTGAGAGCTTTAATCACTAGATTTCACATAACAAGTTTAATTCGGAAGGTAGTTAAAAACATGAATATACTTGGAATAGCAAATGCTAATAGGTAGGTATGGTGGACTCTTTGGAATAACTTGGTTTTATTTGGAGTTGGATGCATGAGTGGGACTCATACTTGGTTATGGAGGCTAGCAAAAGACTAGGAGCGACCAACTAAGAGAGCAATAATGGCCATAATCACGCAAAGCGACAAAACATCATTAATTAAAGCATAAAATGATATTACAAGTCGAAAACTAAAGGATCATCGAGGCTATGGTGACTTGGGATAGTCATAACATGGTGTGAGCATGCGCCAAGTCAACCCAAATAAAGCATCAAAGGAGAATACCACAATATTATGCTTTAATATGCTAAAACAACGCATGATTCTTTCAACGCACATTAAGCAATCTCAATTGTTTATAACATGTCATGCTACAACAAAAATCACTAAGCATAAAGCCAAAACAATATCAAGCATGACATGACAAAGCATAGGCCACAGTCAAAAACAAGCTCCTTTTTACCACTTAAGCATGAACTTTTCCTACTCTTTTCCAATCCAAACCAACCTTATTTGAAAACTAATGCATGAATGAGGGGGTCCAACCAATTTATTAAAGCAATCTAATAAAACCAAGAAAACAAAAACGAAAACGAAAAAACAAAGATGCTCCAAGAACAACACAACTGTGCATGACACAATAAAAATGAAGTGTTTGAAAGAAACCTGAGATTTTTTGATGAAGAAAGGGATGCCTTGGGCATCCCTAAGCTTTGACGCTTGTACTTTTTGGATATTTCTTGGGGAGACACGCGTGGCATCCCCAAGCTTGAGCTTTAGTACATTCTTCATCTCATTACATCATTCTCTCCATACACGTGAAATTTTTCCTTCATACAAAACTTCACACAATCTTTATTAGCAACATTAGTGCATTCAAGATAATAAGTCTTTTGGTTCAGTCTCAACACAAGTAAAACTTCCATTAAAACACAAGCTACTGTAGCAATTCCTTTAAAAAGTTCAAATGATCAAAGAGAGGTCAAAGAGAAAGAGATTAAGAGGCAAATACAAATAATGGCAGAAATCTGTCAAAATAGACCAGCAGGTAAAAACCATTTTTTTTGAAGACCTTATGTTGCTCAAATCGAAAAGTGTTGAACTAACAAAAGTTATATAACAAACTGGGGCAGAAGCACAAAAAATCACGCCTCAAAACGACGTACAGATATTTTACACGAATTTTTACAGCGAAGCACAAAAATCTGTTTCGGGATAGCAACTTTCCCAAGCATTACTTCTCTCTCATTAGAGGTTACTCTTCACACAAAAAACAAATAAAAAGGATAAGGAGCGGTTATTACAGAGGTAATAACTTCCAAGACTCATCTAAAACTTTTGGGTTATCTCCCAATAAGTACTTTTCTTTAACGCCTTTAAGTTAGGCATGATAGTTTGAGAAGATGCTCACATAAGAAATATGAAATGAAGTAAAAGAGAGCATTAAGAAGCAAATTCAAAGCACATTTAAGTCTAACCCACTTCCTATGCATAGGAATCTTGTAAAGAAACAAGTCATTAAAGCACAAAGCAACAAGCATAGTAAAGCAAAACAAGTGCAACTTCAAGACTTTCAACATAAAGAGGGGAAACTTAATATTGTTGAGATACATAAAACCATGTTTCCCTCTTTCATAATAACTTTTAGTAGCATCATGAATAAAATTAACAATATAACTATCACATAAAACATTCTTATCATGAGCCACATGCATATAGTCATTATTAGTCTCCACATAAGCATAGCTATTCTTATTAATTGTAGTGGGAGCAAATTCAACAAAATATCTATCATTATTATTCTCATCACCATAATAATCAAATATAGGAGGCATATTGTAATCATAATTAATTTTCTCCTCAATAGTAGGTGGACTGAAAATATCATACTCATCATTGTAATCATCATATATCGGAGGTATAGTATCATCAAAGTAAATTTTCTCCTGCATGCTTGGGGGACTAAAAAGACCATTTTCATAAAAACTAGCTTCCCCAAGCTTAGACTTTTCCATAGCATTAGGAATAATGGTGTTCAAAGAATTCATACTAATAACATTGTTATTAGCATGCAAATAAAGTACCATAGGTTTTTTAAATTTTCTCTTCAAACGCTTCATGTCCTAACTCGAGATAAATACTATAAAGCTCTATAATTTTGTTGTTGTTTTCCATTAAGCCTAACTAGTGAAAATAAAAACAAGAAACAAAAAGATATAATTGCATAATCTAAAGGAAATAACTTCGAGCACTCACACACCAGCTACAGTACTAGAAGATAGCTTAGTAGCCAGAGGATGTGAGTACCTTTTACCTTACCTCCCCGGCAACGGCGCCAGAAAATAGCTTGATGTCTACGCACTTCTATTTTTGTAGACAGTTGTTGGGCCTCCAAGTGCAGAGGTTTGTAGAATAGCAGCAAGTTTTCCCTTAAGTGGATCACCCAAGGTTTATCGAACTTAGGGAGGAACTGGTCAAAGGTATCCCTCTCAAGCAACCTTGCAATCAAGATACAAGAAGCCTCTTGTGTCCCCAACACACACAATACACTTGTCAGGTGTATTGGTGCACTAGTTCAGCGAAGAGATAGTGAAATACAAGTGGTATAGATAATTATAAGTGGTAACGGTGCTAGAAAATAGCTTGATGGCGTGGAAGAGACTAAAGGAAAACTAAAATAAAGATGGAAGCAAGCAAACATGTAACAAATCTAGTTGCAAACGGTGTTTCAATGTTTAGAAACAAGGCCTAGGGATCATACTTTCGCTAGTGAACACTCTCATATAAATATCTTCTCTTCATGATACTACTCTGAACTACTCTCCGGTTGGACACTCTAATCCATGGTAGGGCTATAACAGCACACCTCAAAGTTCGCTTTCCCCATCTAGATAACCCCACAATGTCACCTTGAGCACTAGATGGTTCCAACAAACACATAATTTCATAGAGACATCCAACTCCAAATATAACTCATAACAAGTAATTGTAATTTCTAGCCTAAGTGCCACCACGGTGTGCACGCTGTCACTTTCACACACGTGGGGAGAGCAGAGATCTATTAAAGCACTTGAGTAGAAAAGTAGATCTACTTGATTACAAAGCTCATGATCACAATATGATCATGCATAGAGAGATAGATAAACACATAGCTACCGGTAGAACCCTTAGCCTCGAGAGAGAACTACTCCCTCCTCATCATGGGAATCAGCAACGTCGATGGGGATGGTGGTGGAGATCGATGGAAATGGATCCGGGGGCACTTCCCCATCCCGGTAGGGTGCCGAAACAGAGACTTTCTGTCCCCCGAATCTCCCCTTGGGTGGCGGCAGCGCTGCGGAAATTTTCGTGGATTTGTGATTGACGATTTAGGGTTTTTGCATCGGGAGGCATCTTATAGGCGAAGAGGCAAGGTCGGTGGGCTGCCAGGGGGCCCACACCACCTGGTGGTGCGGGCAGGGCTAGCCCGCGCCACCATATGGTGTGGCCACCCTGTGGCCCCTCTCCGTCTCGTCTTCTGGCTCCCTGAGTCTTCCGGTAAAATATCGACTTTGGCTTTTGTCCGGTCCAATTCCGAGAATATTGATTTTCCGACTTTCCTAGAACCAAAAACAGCAGAAAACAGGCAACTAGCACTGTGGCACTTGTTAATAGGTTAGTCCAAGAAAGTGTATAGAAAGTACTCCAAAGTTGTAACAAACACAAAAAAGTAGATAAAACCAAGCATGGAACATCAAAAATTATGGATACGTTAGCAACGTATCAACATCCCCAAGCTTAACTCCTACTCGTCCTCGAGTAGGTAAGTGATAAAAAGAAAGAATAATTTTTTGAGGTGACATGCACCATCATAAACTTGATCAAAGTATTTGTAAAACATTGATAGCTTAGATCATAGTACTTCAATCATAACATGAAAGACAAAGTTCTAACAATAAGGCAAAGCAACTAAGTTGGAACATGAAAAGGCACAAACAAAAGATTCATGAATAACAATGCTTTGCAAGACGTTTGTTTGTTTCACATAAAGAAAACATAGCATAGTAGTATTCAGGTTGTCCCTCATAGAGTAGCAAATATAAATGCATAGGACACCTTCAAAGTTTATAAGAGTGAATAGATACAAATAGTTTAAAACAAGCAATATCAAGGTATGCATCAATCAACAAGTCTTGGGACAATGCACATAGAACTAAGAATGGCCACTATGCTCTCAAAGTAGGTGCATAAGGATAAAAGGTGGAGACTCAATATATAAGTGGAAGAAAGGCCTTCATAGAAGGAAGCAGAGATTCAAGTTTCATAAAGAGCTTCCAAAAATTATGGTACTTAATAGCTTTCAACTCTCATTGCCCCTATCATAAGCATCTTGAAGTGATTAAGGTTAAAGTGAACAAACTATGGTGTACATGCTTGACGAAGTATAAGTTAGAAATCTCATGTCCCTTGAATACGAGGGCGGCTCCTCATGCTACTCAAGTTTAGTCACCGGTAAGTTCTTGTCATCGTAAGTACTTATGTATCATAGAGAACCGCCAACGGGGTACCCCTTGCCTGATGATACGGAAGAATCCCCATATCAAAATGACAAGGCAAGCAGACAACAAGCATCTCAGCATTCTTCTTATTTACCATGGGAATATGGTGCTTTTTTCTCTCTTTCCTCTTTTCATAATCTTTTTTTCTTTTTCTCTTTTTTCTCAATATAGGACTCTTTTTTTATAAGAAGAGTGCTTCCTAGACAGCTCATTATGGTTATGCTACAGGTTTCCACCATGTTAGCATGGATTAGACCAGCGGCCCAGGCGTTTCTCTAACACATATACATAACTCGATGGACTTACAAGCTCCCCTTTCATTTCACACCGACGACATCCATAGACAAAAGAGCATGATATCAACTAGGTACAAAGTACCAGTGCAATGTTCAAAGCGTTCCCCATGACAGCATGGTTCTGCTAATCCCCAACAAATAAGTGCAAGAATATACAACATAGATGACACAATGGTTCAAGTTTATTAAGGGCAAGAAAAGTAAAGTGTGCCATCAAGTTCGTGAGAGCTTTAATCACTAGTTTTCTCATAACAAGTTTAATTTGGAAGGTAAACAAAAACATGAATATACTTGGAATAGCATATGCTAGTAGGTAGGTATGGTGGACTCTTTGGAATAACTTGGTTTTAGGAGTTGGATGCATGAGTGGAACTCATACTTGGTTGTGGAGGCTAGCAAAAGACTGGGAGCGACAAACTAAGAGAGCAATAATGGCCATAATCATGTAGAGCGACAAAACATCATTGATCAAAGCATAAAGTGATACTACAAGTTGAAAACTAAAGGATCATAAAGGCTATGGTGACTTTAGATAGTCATAACATGGTGTGAGCATGCGCCAAGTCAACCCAAATAAAGCATCAAAGGAGAATACCACAATACTATGCTTTAATATGCTAAAACAATGCATGATTCATCCAAGGCACATTAAGCAATCTCAATTGTTTATAACAAGTCATGCTACAGCAAAGAATACTAAGCATAAAGCCAAAACAATATCAAGCATGGCATGACAAAGCATAGGCCACAGTCAAAAACAAGCTCTCTTTACCACTTAAGCATGAACTTTCCTACTCTTTTCCAATCCAAACCAAACTATTTGAAAACCAATGTATGAAAGAGGGGGTCCAACCAATTTATTCAAGAAAACTAAGAAAACCAAGCAAACAAAAAATCAAAAACGAAAACAAAGATGCTCCAAGAACAACACAACTGTGCATGAAACAATAAAAATGAAGTGTTTGGAAGAAACCTGAGATTTTTATTGATGAAGAAGGGGATGCCTTGGGCATCCCCAAGCTTTGACGCTTGTACTTCTTGGATATTTCTTGGGGTGACACGCGTGGAATCCCCAAGCTTGAGCTTTAGTCCATCCTTCATCTCATTACTCATTCCTTCCATACACCTGAAAATTTTCCCTTATACAAAACTTCACACAATCTTTATTAGCAACATTAGTGCACTCAAGATAATAAGTCTTTAGGTTCAGTTCCAACACCAATAAAACTTCCAGTAAAACACAATGTACTGTAGCACTTCCCTCAAAAATCCCAATTCCCCAAAAGAACTCAAAAAGGAACCAACAAGAAGCAAATGCAAATAATGGCGGAAATCTGTCAAAATAGACCAGCAAGTAAAAACCAATTTTTTTGAAGACCTTATGTTGCTCAAATCAAAAAGTGTTGAACTGACGAAAGTTAGATAACAACCTGGGGCAGAAGCAAAGAAATTCACGCCTCAAAAGGACGAATAGAGATTTTACACGAATTTTTATGGTGAAGCACAGAAATCTTTTTCGGGACAGCAACTTTCCCAATCATTACTTCTCTCTCATTAGAGGTTACTCGGAACAAAAAGCAAATAAAAAGGATAAGGAGAGGTTATTACTGAAGCAATAACTTCCAAGACTCAACTAAAACTTTTGGGTTATCTCCCAATAAGTACTTTTCTTTAACGCCTTTAAGTTAGGCATGATAGTTTGAGAAGATGCTCACATAGGAAATATGAATTGAAGTAAAAGAGAGCATCAAGAAGCAAATTCAAAACACATTTAAGTCTAACCCACTTCCTATGCACAGGAATCTTGTAAAGAAACAAGTCATGAAAGCACAAAACAACAAGCATATGAAAGCAAAACAAGTGCAACTTCAAGACTTTCAACGTAAAGAGGGGAAACCTAATATTATTGAGATGCATAAAACCATGTTTCCCTCTCTCATAATAACTTTCAGTAGCAACATGAATAAACTTAACAATATAACTATCACATGGAACATTCTTATCATGAGCCATATGCATAAAAGGATTAATACTCTCCACATAAACATAGTCACTCTTATTAATTGTGGTGGGAGCAAATTCAACAAAATAGCTATCATTATTATTCTCATCACCATAATCATCAAATATAGGAGGCATATTGTAATCATAATTAATTTTTTCCTCAATAGTAGGTGGACTAAAAATATCATATTCATCAATCATCATATATTGGAGGCATAGTATCATCAAAGTAATTTTTCTCCTCCATGCTTGGGGGACTAAAAATATCATGCTCATCACAACCAGCTTCCCCAAGCTTAGACTTTTCCATAGCATTAGCAATAATGGTGTCCAAAGAATTCATACTAACAACATTACTATTAGCATGCAAATAAAGTTCCATGGGTTTTTTAATTTTCTCTTCAAACACTTCATGTCCTAACTCAAGATAAAAACTATAAAGCTCTCTAATTTTGTTGTTGTTTTCCATTAAGCCTAACTAGTGAAAACAAGAAACAAAAAGACAAAATTGCAGAATCTAAAGGAAATAACTTCGAGCACTCACACTAGAGGATGTGAGTACCTTTTACCTTACCTCCCTGGCAACGGCGCTAGAAAATAGCTTAATGTCTACGCACTTCTATTCTTGTAGACAGTTGTTGGGCCTCCAAGTGCAGAGGTTTGTAGAACAGCAGCAAGTTTTCTCTTAACTGGATCACCCAAGGTTTATCGAACTCAAGGAGGAAGTGGTCAAAGGTATCCCCTTTCAAGCAACCCTGCAATCAAGAGACAAGAAGTCTCTTGTGTCCCCAACACATCCAGTACACTTGTCAGGTGTATAGGAGCACTAGTTCGGCGAAGAGATAGTGAAATACAAGTGGTATGGATAATTATAAGTGGTAAAGGTGCCAGAAAATAGCTTGCTAGCATGGAAGAGACTAAAGGCAAACTGAAATAAAGATGGAAACAAGCAAACATGTAACAGATCTAGATGCAAACGGTGTTTCAATGTTTAGAAACAAGGCCTAGGGATCATACTTTCGCTAGTGAACACTCTCATATAAATATATTCTTCTTTATGATACTACACTGAACTACTCTCCGGTTGGACACTCTAATCCATGGTAGGGCTATAACAGCACACCTCAAAGTAAGCCTTTCCCATGTAGATAACCCCACACTGTCACCTTGAGCACTAGATGGTTCAAACAAACACCACAATTTCATAAAGACATCCAACTCCAAATATAACTCATAACAAGTATTTGTAATCTCTAGCCTAAGTGCCACCATGGTGTGCACGCTGTCACTTTCACACACATGGGGAGAGCAGAGATCTATTAAAGCACTTGAGTAGCAAGGTAGATCTATAGATTACAAGCTCATGATCTCAATAGGATCATACATAGAGAGAGAGATGAACACATAGCTACCGGTAAAACCCTTAGCCTCGAGAGAGAACTACTTCCTCCTCATCATGGGAATCAACAACGACAATGGAGATGGTGGTGGAGATCGATGGAGATTACTCCGGGGGCACTTCCCTGTCCTGGCAGGGTGCCGGAACAGAGACTTTCTGTCCCCCGAATCTCCCCTTGGGTGGCGGCAGCGCTGCGGAAATTTTCGTGGATTTGTGATTGACGATTTAGGGTTTTTGCATCGGGAGGCATCTTATAGGCAAAGAGGCAAGGTCGGTGGGCGGCCAGGGGGCCCACACTACCTGGTGGCGCGGCTAGGGCTAGCTCATGCAACCATATGGTGTGGCCACCCTGTGGCCCCTCTCCGTCTCGTCATCTGGCTTCGTGAGTCTTCTGGTAAAATATCGACTTTGGCTTTTGTCCGGTCCAATTCCGAGAATATTGATTTTCTGACTTTCCTGGAACCAAAAACAGCCGAAAACAGGCAACTAGCACTGTGGCACTTGTTAATAGGTTAGTCCAAGAAAGTGTATAGAAAGTACTCCAAAGTTGGAACAAAACACAAGAAAGTAGATAAAACCAAGCATGGAACATCAAAAATTATGGATACGTTAGCAACGTATCAGAGAGCCACCACTAGTGAACTATGGACCCCGGTCCTTTCTTTTATCATCAATCTACAACTTTTTACTGCTTTCTGTTTACTTTATGCAAGATATTACTTTATTCCACACAATACGTTTAATCCTTTGTTTACCGGTGAGATTGATAACCTCACTGTAAGTTGGGGGCAAAGTTATGTGGTTGTGTTGTGCAGGTTTCCACGTTGCTGATAGCACCGGTAGTGCGCCCTATCAAAGGCCAGCTAGCAACACCTTGGAGGTGTTTCCTTGCTCCTACTGGTTCGATAACCTTGGTTTCATAACCGAGAGAAAACTTGCTAATGTGCTCATCAGACCTTCCTCTTGGGGTTCCCTAACAAGCTCGATATATTTTGGGCCATCGGTGACTTGCACCATCACAATCAAGATCAAACCATTTGCAAGCATTGAAAGCTAGGATCAAAGTACTCTAAACATAAGCATGAAAGATGAAGTTCTAACAATAAGACATAGTGACTATGCATGCAACATGAAAGGATACAAACAAAGATCATGAATAACAATGCATTGAAAGACGTTTGTTTGTTTCACATATAGAAAACATAATGAGAATGGTATTCATCTTGTCCCTCATAGTGTAGCAAACATAAATGCATAGGACACCTTCAAATTTCATAAGGGTGACTAGATACAAATAGTTTAAGAACAAGAAATATCAAAGTTATGCATCAATCAACAAGTCTTGGGACAATGCACATAGAACTAAGAATGGCCACTATGCTCTCTTAATATGTGCATAAAGATAAAAGATGGAGACTCAACATAAAAGTAAAAGAAAGGTCTTCATAGAAGGAAGCAGGGATTCAAGTCACATAAAGAGCTTCCAAAAATTATGGTACTTATTAGCTTTCAGCTCTCATTGCCCCTATCATAAGCATCTTGAAGTGATTAAAGTTAAAGTGAACAAACTATGGAGTATATGCTTGACAAAGTATAAGTTGACAATCTCATGTCCCTTGAATACGAGGGCCGCTCCTCATGCTACTCAAGTTTAGTTACCGGTAAGTTTTTGTCATAGTAAGTACATGTGTATCATAGAGAACCACCAACGGGGTAGCCCTTGCCCGATGATACGGAAGAATCCCCATATTAAAATGACAAGGCAAACAGACAATGAGCATCTCAGCAATCTTCTTATTTACCATGGGAAAATGGTGTTTTTTCTCTATTTCCTCTTTTCTCGTCTCTTTTTTTCTTTTTCTCAATCTCTTTTTTTCTATCTCTCGTTTTTTATAAGAAGAATGCTTCATAGATTGCTCACTATGGTGATGCTGCAAGTTTCCACCATGATTAGGCATGGCTTAGGCTAGCGGCTCAGGCGTTTCTCTAACACACATACATAACTCCATGGACTTACAAGCTCCCCTTTCATTTCACACCGACGACATCCATAAACAAAAGATCATGATATCAACAGGGTACAATGTACAAGTGCAATGTTGAAAGCGTTCCCCATGACAGCATGGTTCTGCTAATTCCCAACGTATAAGTGCAAGCATATACAACATAGATGACACAATGGTTCAAGTTTATTAGGGGCAAGAAAAGTAAAGTGTGCCATCAAATTCGTGAGAGCTTTAACCACTAATTTTCACATGACAAGTTTAATTCGGAAGGTAGATAAAAACATGAATATACTTGGAATAGCAAATGCTAATAGGTAGGTATGGTGGACTCTTTGGTATAACTTGATTTTATTTGGAGTTGGATGCATGAGTGGAACTCATACTTGGTATGTAGGCTAGCAAAAGACTAGGAGCGACCAACTAAGAGAGCAATAATGTCCATAATCATGCAAATCGACAAAAAATCATTAATTAAAGCATAAAGTGATATTACAAGTCGAAAACTAAATGATCATAGAGGCTATGGTGACTTGGTATGGTCTTAGCATGGTGTGAGCATGTGCCAAGTCAACCCAAATAAAGCATTAAAGGAGAATACTACAATATTATGCTTTTATATGCTAAAACAACGCATGATTGTTTCAAGGCACATTAAGCAATCTCAATTATTTATAACAAGTCATGCTACAGCAATAATCACTAAGCATAAATCTAAAACAATATCAAGCATGACACGACAAAGCATAGGCCACAGTCAAAAACAAGCTCCTTTTTACCACTTATAAGCATGAAACTTCCTACTCTTTTCCAACACCAATCGAAAACTAAAGCTAAACGCAGTGCTAGCAAAAGAGAACACTCGCAGAACAATAAGAGTGAAAACTGGAGTGTTCTAGGCAATGAATAACGGGGTGTGTCTCTCTCCAAAAGAAGTATTGGGATATAACCAACTTATTTAAGCAAACCAAATAAAATAAAACTAAAAGAAAAACGAAGACGCTCCAAGAACAACACAACAGTGCATGAAACAATAAAAACAAAGTGTCTAGAAATACCTGAGATTTTTATTGATGAAGAAGGGGATGCCTTGGGCATCCCCAAGCTTTGACGCTTGTAACTCTTGAATATTTCTTAGGGTGACACGGGGTGGTATCCCCAAGATTGAGCTTTTGTCCATTCTTCATCTCATTACATCATTCTTTCCCTACACCTGAAAATTTTCTTCATACAAAACTTCACACAGTCTTCATTAGCAACATTAGTGCATTCAAAAGATAATAAACCTTTGGGTTTTAGTTTTAATACAGCAAAACTTTCATTAAAAACATAAGATACTGTAGTAATTCCCTCAAAAAGCTCAATTCACCAAAAAGAACCCAAAAAGAAATCGATAAAGAGGGAAATGCAAATAATGACAGAAATCTGTCAAAACAGACCAGCAGGTGAAAACCGATTTTTTCATAGACCTTATGTTGCTCAAATCGAAAAGTATTGAACTAACAAAAGTTAGCTAACAACCTGGTGGATTTATTCAGAAAATTATAGCTCAATCCGACATACAGAGATTGTTCATGAATTTTTATAGTGAAGCACAAAAATCTGTTTCGGGACAGCACTTCCCCAAATCTTACTTCCCTCTCATAAGAGGTTATTCTTGGCACAAAAATCAATTAAAAAAAGAATAAAGAGAGGTTATTACAAAAGTAATAACTTCCAAGACTCAGAAAACTATTGGGTTATTGATACATTGCAAATGTATCTATAATTTTTGATGATCCATGCTTGGTTTTATCCACTTTCTTGTGTTTTGTCCACACTTTGGAGTATTTTTCATATGATTTCTTGGACTAACCTATTAACAAGGGCCATAGTGCCAGCTGCCTGTTTTCTGCTATTTTTGGTTCCAGGAAAGTCAGAAAATGAATATTCTCGGAATTGGAAGGGACAAAAGCCAAAGTGCCTATTTTTCTAGAAGACTCTAGGAGCCAGAATACGAGACGGGGGAGGGCCAGGGGCTGGCCACACCCCCCAGGCGCGGGCTGGGCCTGGCCGCGCCAGGGCATGGTGTGGTGGCCCCAGGCACCCCCTCGGTCTCCCTCTTTGCCTATAAGAAGCCTTCTGACCTAAAAACTCCGGGGGGTTCGACGTTTTTCCAGAAGGAGTTCTACTCCGCCGCCACCACCAGATTCCACGAAATAGCACCAGAAACTCCGTTCTGGCACCCTTCCGGGACGGGGAATTAGAGGAGATCATCGCCATCATCATCACCATCTCTTCTCCATCGACCATCCATGTTTCCCCCATCTATGAGTGAGTAATCCCCCGTTGTAGGCTATGGGGATGGTAGGGATTGGATGAGATCGTTCATGTAATGGCATCAGATTGTTAGGGCATGGTGTCTAGTATCTTTTATTAGTGCTTTATGACTTTGTTGCGACTTGTTGTGTTTAATGCTTATCACTAGGGCCCGAGTGCCATGATTTCAGATCTGAACATGTTATTGATTCATTATGATAGTATTGTTTTTGGTCTTATCTGCAAGTTGTATACACACGTTGATGTCCGGAACCTATGGTCCCGAAGTGACAGAAATCGGGATAACCGGAAGGGAATGGCTTTGTAGGCTATGGGGATGGTAGGGATTGGATGAGATCGTTCATGTAATGGCATCAGATTGTTAGGGCATGGTGTCTAGTATCTTTTATTAGTGCTTTATGACTTTGTTGCGACTTGTTGTGTTTAATGCTTATCACTAGGGCCCGAGTGCCATGATTTCAGATCTGAACATGTTATTGATTCATTATGATAGTATTGTTTTTGGTCTTATCTGCAAGTTGTATACACACGTTGATGTCCGGAACCTATGGCCCCGAAGTGACAGAAATCGGGATAACCGGAAGGGAATGGCTTTGATGTGAGGATCACATGTGTTCACGGAGTGTTAATGCTTTGCTCCGGTGCTCTATTAAAAGGAGCACCTTAATTGCCAGTAGTTCCCTAGAGGCCCCACTGCAAATGGGCTGGCAGGACAAAAGATGTTGTGCAAGTTCTCATTGCGAGCACGTATGACTATATATGGAACACATGCCTAGGATTATCTAGTACTTGGATGCTTTATCTTATTTATCTGCAATTGCCCTATGTTCTGATTGCTATGTGAATTGTCTTGTCCATGCAACGCCCGTCCATCCATCCCTATGCCTACCGCACTCGAATCCCACTGTTACTGCTTTTGTCACTACTGTCTTTACTTTACTACTGCTGTTACTTTGATATTCCTACTACAAAATTGTTGCTACTGATAAACTGTTGTGAGCAAGATTGTTTCCAGGTGCAGCTGAATTGACAACTCAGTTGTTAAGGCTTATAAATATTCTTTGGCTCCCTTTGTGTTGAATCAATAAATTGGGTTTCACTTCCCTCAAAAATACTGCGATACACCCCCTATACTTGTGGGTCATCAAGACTATTTTCTGGCGCCGTTGCCGGGGATCATAGCTTTATTTATCAAGTTCACTTGGATTCTCTATTGTTCGCTGATATCCATCCATCATGAGTAAGTCTCATGATGGAAAGGTTCCTATTTTACCACCCACTACAAGAAGAGGTACGGTTCTGAACACGTTTGTTGCTCTTGATTCACCGTCTATTTTTAGTAAGTTCCTTACACCACCACATACACATGCTACACACACTGCTACTACTGCTGAATCTGAAACTTCTGATGCTGCTTCTACTGTGCTTGATAAGAGTGGTTCATTAGGCCCTTTCCTAGATGCTATGATTGCTAGAACTATAGCTGGAAATACCGAAACTCCTAATGAAGACATTGCCACACCTGTTAGCTCACCTGAGTCAAGCGAGAGTTATGATATTGAAGATGGTTATGTTGAGATGACCGATGAGTTTATTAAAGAATGTAAGAACACCCATGATAGGAGCGCTGCTAAGAGTCTCCTTGAGAGGCGTACTATTAGACCCAAATTATCTCCTGCTGCTAAGTTTGCTGCTTCTCCCATAAACATTATAGATTATGATTTCTCTCTCGATCTATCTTACATAGCTATTGTCGAGAAAGAACCTTTTTGTGGGACTAAGAATGAAAGTGCGGTAGCACATATGAATGAACTTTCTACCATGAGTGGCTTGTTTTCTGATGATATTAAGATGCGTACTTACTTTGTTGCTAAGATTTTCCCTTTTCACTGAAAGGAGAAGCTAAAATTTGATTTAGTAATTTACCTCCTAGATCTATTGATAACCCTGAGTGCTTGATTAGTACTTTCCTGCAGAAATATTTTCCTCCCAGTGCTAGACATGCTATTTTGCAGGAACTTTTTGATTTTAAACAGGGAGAAAAAGAGGTATTGCCCGAACCTTGGGCAAGGTTTTGTGCTTTGATTCACGCACAGGCTAGAAGTCCATTACCTAAGAATGAGCTTCTTGATATATTTTATAATGGAGTAACCGAAGAATCTAGGACATACCTAGATAGTTGTGCTGATTGTGTTCTTAGGAATAGGACTCCTAAGGAAGCTGAGGAATTAATGGCTAAAATAAGCAAGAATTATGAAGATTGGACTCCTCCTAAACAAGCTATACCTGAAGTAATTGTACCTGAACCATCTATTCCTGTGCCTATTCCAACATCAAAGAAGAGGGGAGTTATTGAATTAAATGATGAAGTGATGAAGGAAGCTAAGAAATGTCTTAAGGAGAAGGGAATTAAAGCTGCAGATGTCAAGAATTTACCTCCTATAGAAGAATTATGTAAGCCTATTCCCTACTTATCCACTATTGAGGTATACTCTCTCCAACACTTTGATGAAGGTGATATCCCTTACTCTAAACCTCCTGATCAATGCTTAGAAGAATTTGATATCTTTATTGTTAAGCAAGATAACTTTAATAAAAGGGTGCAGAATCATCTAATGGAAAACACTAGAGCTATTGTTGAGTTGAAAGATATTGTGGAAAGAACCTCTAATGATGTTAAAATGGTTGTTAAGCACTTTCAAATGGTTCAAACTCAAATAGATCAACTCGTTAAAGTGCAAAACGACTTGCTAGTTAATGCTGCTAAAGAAAAACATGCTTATGAAATTAGAACTAGAAGTGGTGCTGCTACCCAGGATCCTCTATATCCTGAGGGGCATCCCAAAAGAATTGAGCAGGATTCTCAACAAGCTGAAAATAGTGGTTCTACTCATAAGAAAAGGAAAAAGAAACATAAAACTGTTGTAGAACCCTCTGAACCTGCTATAGATCCTAATAGTATATCTATCTCTGATGCTGAAACTGAAAGTGGTAATGAAGAAAATGTTGTTCCTAATGAAGAAAAAGTTGAAGAAGAACCTGAAAACCACACTAAGAATACTAAATACACCAAAGAAGATTTTATTGCTAAGAAACATGGTAGTGAAAGAGAACCTTGGGTCCAAAAACCTATGCCTTTCCCTGATAAGAAACACAAGTCAAAGGAAGATGAACACTATAATAAGTTTTGTGAGTGGATGAAGCCTTTATTCTTGCAAATTCCTTTGACTGATGCTATTAAATTGCCTCCTTACTCAAAGTATATGAAGGACATTGTCTCGAATAAAAGGAAGATCCCTAATGAAGAAATTTCTACTTTGCTTGCTAATTATTCCTTCAATGGTAAGGTTCCTAAGAAACTTGGAGACCTAGGGATTCCAACTATCCCTTTCTCTATTAAGAATAGTTATGTTAGAACTGCTTTGTGTGATTTGGGAGTTGGAGTTAGTGTTATGCCTTTCTCTCTCTATAAGAGGCTTCAGCTTGAAAAATTAATACCAACTGATATATCTTTGCAAATGGCTGATAAATCTACCACTATTCCTATGGGTATATGTGAGGATGTACCTATTCAAGTGGCTCATAATTGCTTGATATTAACTGATTTTGTTGTGCTTGAAATGCCTGAAGATGATAATATGTCTATTATTCTTGGGAGACCCTTTCTTAATACTGCAGGAGCTGTTATTAATTGTAATCAAGGAAAGGTGACATTCAATGTTAATGACAAGGAACATATTGTCTATTTCCCCAAGAAGATTGAGAGGACTTATGGTTTGAATTCAATTGAACATGTTGAGGGCATTCAAGTTGGAGAAATATATTGTCCCATACCAAGAGAAAACTTTGAAACTATTATGATTGGGACTATTGCTATCAAGGTTGAGGTAA
Organism: Avena insularis; assembly: GCA_023614405.1. NCBI lineage: Eukaryota > Viridiplantae > Streptophyta > Magnoliopsida > Poales > Poaceae > Avena > Avena insularis. Next base: position 386,878,963 of record CM042686.1, on the reverse strand, counting down.
CATAATCATTAGTGGAATACAAAGTTTTGTCTCATATGGAATTGTTTTGGTAGCAAGACCTAAGGATTTCATTGAACAAAACAATGTTTTCACCATGATTATCTCCGCTTACTTCTATTCTATCCATTTTAGTTTTTGCTTTTGCCTAACTTAAAGGCGTTAAAGAAAAGTACTTATTGGGAGATAACCCAAAAGTTTTAGATGAGTCTTGGAAGTTATTAATTCGGTAATAACCGCTCCTTATCCTTTTTATTTTCTTTTTCTGCCAAGAGTAACCTCTAATCAGAGAGAAGTAATGATTGGGAAAGTTGTTGTCCTGAAACAGATTTCTGTGCTTCACCATAAACATTCGTGTAAAATCTCTGAACGTCTTTTTGAGGCGTGAATTTTTGTGCTTCTGCCCCAGGTTGTTATCTAACTTCCGTTAGTTGAACACTTTTTGATTTGAGCAACATAAGGTCTTTGAAAAAATTCGTCTTTACCTACTGGTCTGTTTTGACAGATTTCTACCATTTTCTGCATTTGCTTCTTGTTGGTTCCTTTTTGAGTTCTTTTGGGGAATTGAGATTTTTGAGGGAAGTGCTACAGTAGCTAGTGTTCTAATGGAAGTTTATTTGGTGTTAGAACTGAACTTTAAGACTTATTTATCTTGAGTGCACTAATGTTGCTAATAAAGATTGTGTGAAGTTTTGTATGAAGGAAAAAATTTAGGTGTATGGAAGGAATGAGTAATGAGATGAAGGATAGACTAAAGCTAGAGCTTGGGGATGCCACGCGTGTCACCCCAAGAAATATCCAAGAAGTACAAGCGTCAAAGCTTGGGGATTCCCAAGGCATTCCCCTCTTCATCAATAAAAATCCCAGGTTTCTTCCAAACACTTAATTTTTATTGTTTCATGCATAGTTGTGTTGTTCTTGGAGCGTCTTCTTTTTCGTTTTCGTTTTGGTTTTTAGTTTGCGTGGTTTGCTTAGTTTGCTAAATAAATTGGTTGGACCTCCTCTTTCATACATTGGTGTTCAAATAGTTTGGTTTGGATTGGAAAAGAGTAGGAAGCTTAAGTGGTAAAGAGAGCTTGTTTTTTACTATGGCCTATGCTTTGTCATGCCATGCTTGATATTGTTTTGGATTTATGCTTAGTATTCTTTGCTATAGCATGACTTGTTATAAACAATTGAGATTGCTTAATGTGCTTTGGAAGAATCATGTGTTGTTTTAGCATATTAAAGCATAGTATTGTGGTATTCTCCTTTGATGCTTTATTTGGGTTGACTTGGCACATGCTCTCACCGTGTTATGACTATCCCAAGTCACCATAAGCCTTTATGATCCTTTAGTTTTCAACTTGTAGTATCACCTTATGCTTTGATCAATGATGTTTTGTCGCTCTGCATGATTATGGCCATTATTGCTCTCTCGTTTGTCGCTCCCTTACTATTGCTAGCCTTCACTTACACTGAGTGTTTTACTCATGTTTCCAACTCCCTTAAACCAAATATTGCCAAAGTGTCCACCATACCTACCTATTAGCATCATTTGCTACTTCCGTGCATATTCAATATGCCTTGTTTTCTTCCGAATAAAATGTTTGCTTATTATGAGAAAGTTAGTTAGTAAAGCTCTCACGAACTTGATGGCACACTTTATTTCCTGCATTTAATAAACCTGAACCATTGCGTCCTTCTTTGTTGCGTATATGCTTGCGCTTTATAAGTTGAAGTTAGCAGAACCATGTATCATGGGGAACGCTTTCAACATTGTACTGGTACTTAGTACCTCGTTGATATCATGTTCTTTTGCTTATGGATCCCGGCGGTGTGAAATAAAAGTGGAACTTGTAAGATCATGGAGTTTGTATGTATGTTAGAGAAACGCCTGGGCCGCTAGCCTAAGCCATGCCTAATCATGGTGGAAACTTGCAGCATAACCATAATGAGCATTCTATGAAGCATCCTCAATAAAAATCTATGCACATAGTAAATAAAAAGATCGCCGAGATGCTCATTGTCTGCTTGCCTTGTTATTTTGATTATGAGATAGCTCCCGTGTCATGTGCAAGGGGTACCCTGTTGGCGGTTCTCTATGATACGTATATACTTACAATGACAAGAGCTTACTTGTGACTGAAGTTGAGTAGGATGAGGATCAGTCTTTGTAAGTAAGGGGCATGAGACTTCGATTTATAACTTGTCAAGCATATCCTCTTAGTTGTGTCACTTTAACCTTAACCATTTAAAGATGCTTATGACAGGGGCAATGAGAGCTCAAAGCTAATGAGTACCATACTTTCAGCATTTGGAAGCCTTTCAAACTTTTCAAAACCTGTCCATTTCCTTGTTGAGTCTCCACACATTCTATGAGCACTTTCTTGAGAGCATAGTGGCCATTCTTAGTTCTATGTGCATTGTCCCAAGACTTGTTGATTGGTGCATACCTTGATATTGCTTGTTTTAAACTATTTGTATCTAGTCACTCTTGTCAACTTTGAAGGTGTCCTATGCATTTTTGTTTGCTACTCTATGAGGGACAAGCTGAATGCCACTATGCTATGTTTTCTTTATGTGAAACAAACAAACGTCTTGCAAAGCATTGTTATTCATGAATCTTTTGTTTGTGCCTTTTCATGTTGCATCATAGTTTCTTTGTCCTATTGTTAGAACTTTGTCTTTCATGATTATGATTGAAGTACTATGATCCCAGTTTTGAATGTTTTACAAATGCTTTGATCAAGTTTATGATGGTGCATGTCACCTAAAAAATTATTCTTTCTTTTTATCACTTACCTACTCGAGGACGAGCAGGAGTTAAGCTTGGGGATGTTGATACATTGCAAATGTATCTATAATTTTTGATGATCCATGCTTAGTTTTATCCACTTTCTTGTGTTTTGTCCACACTTTGGAGTACTTTTCATATGATTTCTTGGACTAACCTGTTAACAAGAGCCACAGTGCCAGCTGCCTGTTTTCTGCTGTTTTTGGTTCCAGGAAAGTTAGAAAATGAATATTCTCGGAATTGGACGGGACAAAAGCCAAAGTGCCTATTTTTCCAGAAGACTCTAGGAGTCAGAATACGAGACGGAGGAGGGCCAGGGGCTGGCCACACCCCCCAGGCGCGGGCTGGGCCTGGCCGCGCCAGGGCATGGTGTGGTGGCCCTAGGCACCCCCTCGGTCTCCCTCTTCGCCTATAAGAAGCCTTCTGACCTAAAAACTCCGGGGGGGTTGACGTTTTTCTAGAAGTAGTTCCGCTCCATCGCCAGCACCAGATTCCACGAAACAACACCAGAAACTCCGTTCTGGCACCCTTCCGGGACGGGGAATTAGAGGAGATCATCGCCATCATCATCACCATCTCTTCTCCATCGACCATCCATGTTTCCCCCATCTATGAGTGAGTAATCCCTCGCTGTAGGCTATGGGGATGGTAGGGATTGGATGAGATTGTTCATGTAATGGCATCAGATTGTTAGGGCATGGTGCCTAGTATCTTTTATTAGTGCTTTATGACTTTGTTGCGACTTGTTGTGCTTAATGCTTATCACTAGGGCCCGAGTGCCATGATTTCAGATCTGAACATGTTATTGATTCATTATGATAGTATTGTTTTTGGTCTTATCTGCAAGTTGTATACACACGTTGATGTCCGGAACCTATGGTCCCGAAGTGACAGAAATCGGGATAACCGGAAGGGAATGGCTTTGATATGAGGATCACATGTGTTCACGGAGTGTTAATGCTTTGCTCTGGTGCTCTATTAAAAGGAGCACCTTAATTGCTAGTAGTTCCCTAGAGGCCCCGCTGCAAACGGGCTGGTAGGACAAAAGATGTTGTGCAAGTTCTTATTGCGAGCACGTATGACTATATATGGAACACATGCCTAGGATTATCTAGTACTTGGATGCTTTATCTTATTTATCTGCAATTTCCCTATGTTCTGATTGCTATGTGAATTGCCTTGTCCATGCAACGCCTGTCCATCCATCCCTATGCCTACCGCACTCGAATCCCACTGTTACTGCTTTTCTCACTACTATCTTTACTTTACTACTGATGTTACTTTGCTATTCCTACTACAAAACTGTTGCTACTGATAAACTGCTGTGAGCAAGATTGTTTCCAGGTGCAGCTGAATTGACAACTCAGTTGTTAAGGCTTATAAATATTCTTTGGCTCCCCTTGTGTCGAATCAATAAATTGGGTTTCACTTCTCAAAATACGATACACCCCTATACTTGTGGGTCATCAAGACTATTTTCTGGCGCCGTTGCCAGGGAGCATAACTTTATTTATCAAGTTCACTTGGATTCTCTATTGTTTGCTGCTATCCATCCATCATGGGTAAGTTTCGTGATGGCAAGGTTCCTATTTTACCATCCACTACAAGAAGAGGTACGGTTCTTAACACCTCTGTTGCTCTTGATTCACCGTCTGTTTTGAGTAAGTTCCTTACACCACCACATACACATGCTACACACACTGCTACTACTGCTGAATCTGAAACTTCTAATGCTTATGATGCTGCTTCTACTGTGCTTGATAAGAGTGGTTCATTAGGTCCTTTCCTAGATGCTACGATTGCTAGAACTATAGCTGGAAATACCGAAACTCCTAATGAAGACACTGCCACACCTGTTAGCTCACCTAAGTCTAGTGAGAGTTATGATATTGAAGATGGTTATGTTGAGATGACCGATGAGTTTACTAAAGAATGTAAGAACACCCATGATAGGAGCGCTGCTAAGAGTATCCATGAGAGGCGTACTATTAGACCCAAATTATCTGAATTGAAGTAAAAGAGAGCATCAAGAAGCAAATTTAAAGCACATTTAAGTCTAACCCACTTCCTATGAAAAATAATCTTGTAAATAAACAGGTCATGAAAGCACAAAGCAACAAGCATAGAAAAGCAAAACAAGTGTAACTTCAAAAATTTCAACATAAAGAGGAGAAACTTAATATTATTGAGATACATAAAACCATGTTTACCTCTCTCATAATAACTTTCAGTAGCATCATGAATAAAATTAACAATATAACTATCACATAAAACATTCTTATCATGAGCCACATGCATAAAAGAATTAATACTCCCTACATAAACATAATCATTCTTATTAATTATAGTGGGAGCAAATTCAACAAAATAGCTATTATTATTATTCTCATCACCATAATCATCAAATATAGGAGGCATATTGTAGTCATAATTAATTTTCTCCTCGATAGTAGGTGGACTGGAAATATCATATTCATCATTGTAATCATCATATATTGGAGGTATAGTATCATCAAAGCAAATTTTCTCCTCTAAAGATGGGGGGCTAAAAAGATCATTTTCATCAAAACTAGCTTCCCCAAGCTTAGACTTTTCCATAGCATTAGCAATAATGGTGTCCAAAGAATTCATACTAACAATATTGCTATTAGCATACAAATAAAGTTCCATAGGTTTTTTAATTTTCTCTTCAAACACTTTATGTCCTAACTCAAGATAAATACTATAAAGCTCTCTAATTTTGTTGTTGTTTTCCATTAAACCTAACTAGTGAAAACAAGAAACAAAAAGACAAAATTGCAGAATCTAAAGGAAATAACTTCGAGGACTCACACACCGGCAACAGTGCTAGAAGATAGCTTAGTAGCCAGAAGATGTGAGTACCTTTTACCTTACCTCCCCGGCAACGGCACTAGAAAATAGCTTGATGTCTACACACTTCTATTTTTGTAGACAGTTGTTGGGCCTCCAAGTGCAGAGATTTGTAGAACAGCAGCAAGTTTTCCCTTAAGTGGATTAACCAAGGTTTATCGAACTCAGGGAGGAAGTGGTCAAAGGTATCCCTCTCAAGCAACCCTGCAATCAAGATACAAGAAGTCTCTTGTGTCCCCAATACAACCAATACACTTGTCAGGTGCATAGGTGCACTAGTTCGGCGAAGAGATAGTGAAATACAAGTGGTATAGATAATTATAAGTGGTAACGGTTCCAGAAAATAGCTTTGATGGAGTGTGGTTGACGTGGGAAGAGACTAAAGGCAATCTGAAATAAAGATGGAAGCAAGCAAACATGTAACAGATCTAGTTGCAAACGGTGTTTCAATGCTTAGAAACAAGCCCTAGGGATCATACTTTCACTAGTGAACACTCTCATATAAATATCTTCTCTTCATGATACTACTCTGAACTACTCTCCGGTTGGACACTCTAATCCATGGTAGGGTTATAACAACACTCCTCAAAGTTCGTATTCCCCATCTAGATAACCCCACACTGTCACCTTGAGCGCTAGATGGTTCCAACAAACACCACAATTTCATAGAGACATCTAACTCCAAATATAACTCATAACAAGTATTTATGTAACCTTAGCCAAAGTGCCACACGGTGTGCACACTGTCAACTTCACACACGTGGGGATAATCAGAGATTCATTAAAGCACTTGAGTAGTAGAATAGATCTATGGTTTACAAAGCTCATGATCTCAATAAGATCATGCATAGAGAGAGATGAACACATAGATACCGGTAGAACCCTTAGCCTCGAGGAAGAACTACTCCCTCCTCATCATGGGAATCAACAACGGCGATGGAGATGGTGGTGGAGATCGATGGAGATGGCTCCGGGGGCACTTCCCTGTCCCGACAGGATGCCAGAACAGAGACTTTCTGTCCCCTGAATCTCCCCTTCGGTGGCGGCGGCACTGTGGAACTTTTCGTGGCTGGAGGCTCGATTATTTAGGGTTTCTGCATCAGAGGATTCTTATAGGCGAAAGGGCGATGTTAGAGGGTGGACCAGGGGCCCACACCACCTGGTGGCGCGGCCAGGGGGACCCGCTCCACCACATGGTGTGGCCAACCCCTGGCCCCTCTCCGTATTGTCTTCTGGCTCCGTGAGTCTTCCGGTAAAATATCGACTTTGGCTTTTGTCCGGTCCAATTCTGAGAATATTTCTTTTCCAGCTTTTCTGAAACCAAAAGCAGAAAACAACAATCGGCTTCGTGGCATCTTGTCAATAGGTTAGTTCCAGAAAATGTGTAAAAATACTCCAAAGTGTGGACAAAACATAAGAAAGTAGATATAAAACAAGCATGGAATATCAAAAATTATAGATACGTTTCCAACATATAAGCAAGTTTCACAGGAGAATAGGGTGAGGCCTCCTGTGGTGCAGGTGGTCTTAGTACCACCCACCCCTCTAATGAGACGTACTCCCTTTATGGGAGGAACTTGGTAATACATCGTCGTCTTCGAGTGCCTCGGTTATTTCTATACCTGAGCTATTTACTTATGCACTTTACTTTTTAATAGCCTCCGTGCTTCAAGTCATATATCTTGCTATCACACAGTTACTTGTCTTGCTTAGCATACGTTGTTGGTGCACATAGGTGAACCGAGTATATATAGGTTTTGTGTTGGACAAGAAAACGCTATTTTTATTCCGTTTTTGTTAAGATCATCTCGTAAAAGTTTCAAATCGCCTATTCACCCCCCCTCTAGGCGACATATGTGTCCTTTCACCTAGCGTTATCGAACGTTAAGTGTGTGATCTTGTGGTTCGAAAATGTTCAAAATCTTATAGGGGAACATAATTAGGGGCGCAAAAAATAGTAGCATGCCACTGGTATTTACTAGAGGCATGTAAATATCTCCACGCCGCTAATAACAAGCTATTAGTGGCATGCATGCCTTCTAAAAAGTACACACCCCTACTGTATGCACACCGCTAGTACCCGATTACAGGGGGCATAATTCATGCTTAGCTTGCTGGCACACTGCACATTGTTTCACAAAGGTTTCCACATCTACCTTAAGACCTTTCTAGTGGAAGCGATTTTGCAGTCTTTGATAGGTAGCCTGTGCACCAGAGTGACCTCCCATTGCTGAAGCATGAAAAGCAGAGATGATTTGAGTTTGGAGGCCAACATTAGCCCCTATCCAGACCTTGTCATGATGTCTGATAATACCATCTTGTAAAGTCAAACCTTGAGCATTAGAACCACTGATAGCTAAATCATGTAACAAGCCTTGGGCATGTGGATCCACAACATAAGAATGAATGACTTCTTGCATCCAGACTGGTTGCACCACAGAGAGAGCTTGGAGTTGCATATTGTGTGCTACTCTAGACAGAGCATCAGCAGGCTTATTGTCTGAGACCTTCTTATATTGGAACTTGTATTGAAGACCAATCAACTTGGTCATTGCCTTCTTTTGAAGTTCAGATGTGAGGGACTGATCATTGAGATGGACTTCCCTATTAGAACAGGTTGTTCAAAGGGGTCTCCTCTTCTTCCATCAAATATTCTGCTTTTTCCCGGGTACTCGGGTTCAAATACCCATGGATTTTTTTTTCTTTACTGGCTTCATATAATTCTGAAAACACAAGTTTTCTTGAAGCCTCTTGCTCATATCTCTCATCAAAGGGTGCTATTCTATAATGTTTCTTTAGCAGATCCCCCGCTAATCCGAGCGAGCTTTCAAATATTTGTCCCACATTCATTCGGGAGGGTACTCCTAAGGGATTGAAGACCATATCAACATGTGTTCCATCTTGCAAATAGGGCATACCTTGCCTAGGCAAAATTTTGGAAATGATCCCCTTATTCCCATGTCTTCCGGCTACTTTATCCCCAACTTTGATTTCACGTTTCTGTAAAATGTATACAGGAACCGTTATGTCGAGGGGGTCCCTCTGGATCTATTTCACATCGATAACGCGCCCTCTTCCACCTATAGGTAATTTGAGAGAAGTTTCTTGGGCGTGGAGTAGCACACCTCTGATAGTAAATATCAGCGGTGTCATATTAGTAGCTTACCATGTGCACGCCCCTAGTAGAAAAGATAGTACACCCCTACTAAGATATTTTGTTATAGTCTGTAGATATGATCGAGGCACCTTTTCAATCAATAATCATTAGCGGGACATAGATGCTGCGTAATGACTGTCCACATATTCAATAAAGATCTTTATCGATTGAACCACAGTATCGAGGATTAAAACAATATCGTATTCCATTTCCTTCGTCTCGTGATATTTTACTTGTCCAAGCTTTGATTGTCGGTATCTCTAAACCTAGTTCAATCTCGTTTCCGTCAAGTACTCTTTACCCGTTCTATGATACAATATTCCACGTGATTAATCTCATTAGTCGCGTGCTTGTAAGAGATATAGAATGTGCATTACCGAGTGGGCCCAGAGTATATCTCTCTGTCACATAGATGGACAAATTCCAGTCTCGATTCATGCAGCTCAACAAGTACTTGCCAAGATAACTGAAAGGCACACTTATGATCACCCTGTTACGAAGTTACGATTGATGCCCCTAGAATATTCTTACAGTACTAGGGAGTAAAATAGTCTCATGGTCTAAGGATTAGTATTGGCGAACCGAGTCTTCATAGTGTTAAGAACTCAGCTTGGTGTTTCTTGACTTGTAGCAATGATATCGGTAAGCGGGGGTAATGGCACAAGAGGAGTTTAGAGTTCTTTCTTTCAGGGTGAAAACTCAAGGTCTGACCTTAAGTGGTTGTACCCGATAATGATCTTGTTGAAGGCATTTTTTGAGAGTACGAACTTTCTCCAGGGTGAAAACCTAAGGTCTATGATCAGATGAGGATGGCGTTTGTGCACTATTTTCTTCTTGGAGACGTTGCTTTATGAAGAATTTAGACTCAGGGTGCTGTTTTGGTGGTATTTTGTGTTCCAGCTACAATGTTTTGATCACTGTAGCATGATCTTTTATTTTTTATTTTTTTGTCTAGGGTGTGTGTATCCGTAATGTTGGACATTTCGTTGTTGCAGAGGCCTGGTGTAATTGGTATATACGCGATATTAATATATTTTCTTTGTAAAAAATGTGACACTTGTGGCTAAAATGGTCCAAACAAAAATAAAAATTACAAAAAGTCCGATCAGTTAAGGAAACAAGAAAACAGTATAATGAACACTCTATTATTTTTTGCTAGGTAACTACATTAACAGAAAATAATTTTTAAAACCTATTTTAACCCTAATAGATTTTCTAACACCAAAGGAACTATATTAATATACCATGTGACATTATGCAGCCAACAACGTCATAACCGGTTAGGTTGATGTGCTTGTGTCTCACTAAGTAAAATTACCATTAATTTAATTGTAGGCGATCATAGCCAGACGTCAATGCTCACTTTGATATTCTTAATGTGTCTCAACTCCTGTCTTTAACATGTTGTGTCAATGTGTGCGCATGTTTGTGGTGTATCTATGTTGTTGTTTGACTTGGTAAAATTTACCATGAATCAAGAAACATAAATCATATAAATTCTTGCAACAACTATGAAAACACAAAAATTTCTCATACGTCTTCTTTAGAAACGAATTTCATTCGTTAGCTTATAGCAATGTTGCAATCATGCTCTGTAAGTGAGGGATAATGATATGATGTGTTGTGGCTACCCACATACACCAATATCTATATTTTTCACTTCTTAAGCATACATGTAGGTACGGTAGCACTACCCAGTTAGCATGAGGAATTTTGAAACCATGAAATGACTGCTGGTTAATCTTCCATTTTACTAGGAATAATTAAGCTATTTAATATGACTAGGAGGATGTCGAGGAGGTCGGTCCCCGGCCGCGGGGTCTCCACGAGGGCCTGCCCACCATCAATCGGTTGACTACAGCAGCCAAAGGATGCTACTAGACAAACGACTGCGTGCTGAGCATCTCCCAGCGCATCCCCTTCATATCCGCCTGCCAAGGTATGCGAGTGCCCGACTGTTAGTGCCTCCAAATCCTAAACCATAGTTGTCGTTGCTTGCCTGCTTTCTTAATCCGTAGTCTAGCCATCAATGATCTGAGTCGACTTTTGGAGAAAGAGAGCTGACACACTAGCTTCTACTCTGATACTATTATATTATTTATGGTTAGCGATTGAGTGTAGCTTCTTAACGTAGCAAATTAAGGAGCGTACTTTCTCATAGAGAATTAGGGAGTGGAGCTTTGGCTACTTAATTAGGCATGTTGTTTGCTGGGTATTAGTAGTAACTGTTCAGATCTTTAAGGTCTCAAATGAGGGTGCTAATGCTTGTGCAAGTTTGTTTCATTTAAATTATGGACAGCTTATAAGACTTTTTTCTAATGCGTTCTGCAAAAAATATGTTTCTTTTACACAGCTTGATCTTAGTTCCTTGTAGGACAATTGATACCAGATTGTTCCTACTCATTTTATTTAATTCTGTAGTGCAATGGCGCTTAAGATTCAGAAGAAAACATTGTCCAAAAAAATTTACTCTTACTATTGCATCTAAACACTATTAATATACTTTGTAGAAGTGGGAATCAAATGTTTAGGTCACACTATCCTGCCTAGGCATGTTGACGAAGAGTTAAAGAAAGCTTTAAAGGCCCTTGAAAGGGCCATAACATCTTGATGTGTTTCTTGGAGTAAATTGGTGTGCAAACACAATTAATCCTTTTATTTGTCACAGAACTATGGTTGAATTCAAAGGGGTGTCTTGCAAGGTGAAAGAGGCATATTGTTTTATCTATAAGATGTACCATTTTATTGTTTTATCTATAAGATGTACCATTTTTGTGATCTCTATTTCAGTTTGTTCAAAATACATACACACCTGCCAAGCTTGAATGTTACTTCTGAAATTTATATTGTTTTATCTATAAGATGTACCATTGTTGTGATTTTTATTTCAGTTTGTTCAAATACATGCGCACTTGCAAAGTTTGAATGTTACTTCTGAAATCTTAGACTTTAACCAATAATAGGGAATACTACGAGGTGTTGAAACGAGTTAGTGGTTGACGACAGGTGGAGGCGAGATGAAGGCTACCGTCATACAACAAGGTTACCAAGTCGGTGGTCTTCTCCAAGAAACACAAGGCCAAGGTCTCCAACAGGTTAGTGCACCTTCTGTTCCTAATTAATCGTTTATCCATACTTGTTTATTTTTAATTACTTGCAATTGCTACTGGCACCTTGCATGCCTCACACTATTTGAGAAATATATTATTGGAATGAGGCAAAATTAATTTCTTCGTACTTGTGTCCACTCCTCGAGGATTTGGATCCTCATGAATATGAGTATATGATAATGATGGATCTTATGAAATTGGTGCGGGTTTTCTAAAAAGAAAATGTGTATCATGAAGAATTGTTTCATTTCTACCAATCAATCAACTTATAGAAAATTGTCTAATCTAAAAGTCATATGGATGGAGAACTTATCTGAGCTAGAGTACACTGCATGTAGTTTTTGACTTCTTTTATTTGTCGAACATGGATGTATGCCAGTTGTGTGCATCAGCCCTTGTTAAACTTAAAGTATCACTATCTGATTTTTATGTTTATGTTGGACTCTAAAGCACGGAATATAACCAAATTAAGCTAACCAGTAACATTTTGAAGTACCTTGCTTTTCAGGTATAGTCAGAGATTATGGCTTGAACTTATTTCAGAGACATGTTAATTTTGTAGCCACATGTATTTTATTTTAAAGGTATGAAATTACTGGTACTCAAGTATAAAATCCTCTTTTGATTTAATGTACGAAATCACTTAATCTTGTAGACTAATGACCAAGTAATTCTTAATATACTTGTGCATCCTCACATTTTAATTAATTTCACACTTTTAACTATCGTGAAGTTATTTTATTCCTTCACTGCCAGTTCTCCAAAAGTGACGTATTCCGTGAAATTTTCAAGAATTTTGGTTGTTCTATTGTGTGTGTTGGATAGTTGTGCATAATCTATTGATGCAGTGTTACATGTTTACCGTTTCCTGTAAATCTGGCTACTATATAATGAAGGAATTTAGCGTACTCATCGGTACTCTCTCCTATTGGACTCTATGGTATTCTGATTGTGGTTCGTGCTTTCCTATGATTTGGTGATGCTTACAGATCTCAGGTATAAGGGGTGTCATAGGATCTAGAGGAGCTCGAGTGAGAAACAATGTGAGCAAGGACCCTCTTGCCCTCTCGAAATTTCTTAGACTTTCCTTCCTAAAATGTATAGTCTTGATCTGATATTTGCGATTTCATGTACTGTACAAAAGATCGGGCTAATGAGACGCATATGACATGGAGAAATTATCTTCCCACAGAGGCATCAACAAATCACAGGTAGCGGATTGTTTTCATTCGGATTATCAAAAGAAGAGTTTTCACTTTTATGATATTTGCTCAAATGTGTGTACTGCTTGTATATGCTTGTGTAAATAAGTTGGAATGAGGAGGAAAACTGGATCTTGTTATTTTAGGATAAGAAACAAGCTTGCAAATTACTGCCTATGGACCAATGTTATTGGCAAATTATATATATTATGATTTGCTACAGGAAGTCTTATAATGGTTCCCAATGCCAAGCTATAGTTTTTAAGCTTTACTTTATTGTAACTCTTAGAGAAGAGTCATCCTCCTTACTAATGTCTGAGAACTATTTACCAATAATAATAAAAACACTTTCTGTAGTTTTAACTTCTGTAGTAAGTATGATGATTCTCCACTCTAAGACTTATTTGTAGGCTTATTTCTTATCCTGGGATCATACCTTTCTCAGATAAGCATTTACTATTGTTATTGGAAAATCCAATGTTTAATTAGAAAAAATAATACTTTACAGGATACTAGAATTGACAAAGTTATATGAGTGATGTTTACATGTCATACGGGAACATACTTTATAGGCTATTGGAATTGACAAAGTTATATCAATGGTCTTAGTCCTAATCATGATGATTTTTTCTCTGGTCTATAAGGCCTCATTTACTTATCCGGATTTTGCAGGGTTCAAAGGGGATTTTCCCGGCGCACTCCACGATCCCGGAAAATCCCCGATGGCCCATTTACCTCTCCGGTATTTCCGAGTTTCTTCCCAGCCCATCCCAGAAATTCTACCACCAAACCCGTGTTAGCTCGTGTATTCCCACAAACGACCCGACCCTCGTGTGTCATCGAGGAAGACATGAGCACAGATCGGAGGCAAAGATGCAGACCAGAGGCGAGGACCTAAACGCTAACCTGGGAACACTACCGACGGACACCTCCTCCGGCTTCAGTAAGCCCTTCTCGTTGGTATTTTCGAGTTTCTTCCCAGCCCATCCCAGAAATTCCACCACCAAACCCCTGTTAGCTCGTGTATTCCCACAAACGACCCGACCCTCATGTTTCGTCGAGGACCTGTTACCTCGTGTATTCCCACAAACGACCTGACCCTCATGTTTTGCCGAGGAAGACGCGAGCATAGATCGGAGGCAACGATGTAGACCGGAGGCGACGACCTAAACGCCGCCCTAGGAACACTACCGACAGACACCTCCTCTGGCTTTAGTAATCCCTTCTCTCTGGTGAGTCCCACCCATGCCTCCTCCCTTCCCTAGGGTTTCAGAGGGAGGGAGGGACACTGGCCTGGTCTTCCCGTGGCCATGCTCGCGGATCCGACGAGCTGGCCTCCATGGCCAAGCTCCTTAAGCAGTACGAGATCTTGCTGGAGAGAAACAACATAGTGGAGGTGCATGTTTTGTCATTGCGCTTGTAGATATACAAGTTCCTGTATGAATACTCTCGGCTCTATGTTTTCCTAAACAGTGAACACAGGAGGAGCGGAGTAGTCTTGCTGACATGGGTATGCCCAATAGGCACTCAACTACAGCGTACCTGGTGCAGCTCGACGGAAAGCCTACTCGACGAATCGCCAAGGTCCATGACGCCTATGACGGTTCGACTGGTATGAAGCCCATATGGATACGGACTCCCAAACGCACAAGACAAGGAAAGCTCAAGACTAGAGTTCTAATCCAACTTGTAACTAGCTCGTATTGGTACCTGAGACCTAGCCTCTCCATATATAAAGGCTAGGAGGGTCCAACGAGAAGACATCCTCACCTCTAACCTCTCAATCGCAACACGCTACGCCACAATAGATCTAGACATCGCGACTCCCTCAATAAGATAGATCTACGATCTCCCATATGCCAGATCCAATCTGCGCATCCACCGCCATCGGCGATATTGTAATCCTTCGGATCCTTCATCAATCAAGAGCAGACAAGCAGGAGTAGGGTCCTCTACGAGGCCTGAACCTGGGTAAACCTTGCACCCCTGTGTGCTTGTTTGCTAGCCGTACTGAGATTTCCAGCGCTCCTCAATTCCTCGAACCTAAGTCCATAACAATGGGCATTGATGAGTTAAACCCTCGTCAATTGGCGCCGTCTGTGGGAACTAGGGTAGTAGCATCGCCTTCCAAGTCGCTTTATGCAAAATCACGTTATCATGAGAACGGAAGCCACGTCAATTGGCAGTCGCGTCTAAAGCTTCCCCGTGATCCAGCAACTCACGGCACCGAGTCGTACTAATATTGGACGACGTCACCAGGCTGCTTGTGTTTTTGCAAAACTCGGTTGATTGAGACTTGGACACGGCGGACCGGTCCGAACTGCAAAAGGAAAGCAACATCCGAATCAACTACTACATTGCATGGCAGGTTATTCAAATAATAAGGTCAAGTACTACGTACTACTTCACGTGATTCAATCAAAGGACAAAGAAGAAGAAAAAAAGACCTACAAGTTTTATTGCTAGATCAAGACCAAGACGCAGATTCCTGAAAAACAAAAGCAAAAGAAGAAATTCAGGGCTTCTACTTCATCACTGATGCACCAACTCCGCCGCTTCGACCCTTGTCCGCCGCGTTGAGTACGCGTCCGCCACGTCGACTCCGTCTGTCGCGCGACTCCGTCGACTTCGATCACACGTCCACCGCATGACTACTCATCCACCACGCCATTCGCCGTCACATCGACTCCAACACACATCGACTCATCCGACCTACGGTCGCGCGCCGGCTTCCGCAACCACGATCCGTGGCTGCCATCGGTGACGGCGACCCGCTGAGTCTTCGACACAGTGACCTACTACAATTTTCGGTTGCGGCAACGTGTTGTCGCCATCGGCATTGGCGACCCATTGCGGTCATCGGGTCCACCGACTCGGGGGCTCCCTCGGTATTGATCACCTGCTAAAGTCTTCAACTTCGACAAACTCGCTGCGATCTTCGGCTCCAGCGACTCGGGGGCTCCTTCGACTCCGTCGTACGACCCGCTTCAGTCCTCGGCTCCAGCGACTTGGGGGCTCCCTCCTCTACGGTGACCCGCCGTGTCCTTCGACTCCGGCAACCTTCGCGATCTTCGGATGAGGCGACCCAATGCGGTCTTCTCCTCCGGTGACCCGTCGTGGCTTTCGACTTGGGTGACCCACAGGTTGAATCGGCTCCCGTGATCGCGACCCATCACCGCCATCGTCCAGCAACCCGCTGCAGTCTTCGACTGCGGCTACCCACTACAATCTTCGGTTGGTGGTGAGTCCCGCGACCACGAGCCGCTACAATCTTCGACTCCCGCGACCCGCCGATCGCATCGGATCTTGCGACTCGTTCACCATGACAACTACCAATAAAGCTAAGTTTTCTCTCTACTTAGAGCTGATTTCTTTATTACCTTAATCGCACTCGAAATACTCGGGGGTTGCGCCCTCATCGAGTAACCTAATGTGTCATTGACTCCACGCACTCGGGCACCTTATACGCGACAGCCCGAGTAGCTGATTCTGCCTGACCGTCGAATCCTTGAACTCCGAGTGCCTCGGCAAGGTACTGAGACTAAGGGTAATCAGGCTAACGAAAAGGCCTAGCATACAGTGCAAAAGTGTCGACTCGATTGGCACCAGAATTTTACTTTGCAAACCAACATGCAAATATCTTTACAAGATACAAGTACTTCACAATTCTTAATGTTTTATGCAGCTTATAAGGATGTCGACTACATCGAACTATTCTATCGAGTCCTCCAACAGGAGTCGACAAAACAACTGACTACGACATACACTCAAGACCCGAGTCGAGTACCTCCTCGAATGGTTGCATCGCTTGATGCTACACACATGCAACGTTGGTCGTGCACCCGACAGAAATGACTGTGCCGACTCCATCTTCATCGTCGATTCACCCGGCTAATCGCATCATGACTTTGACTACATCGTCGACTTTTGGCTCCTTATGCGTGAGACGCTGACTCGATGCACTTCCGGGTCAGTGGTTTCTCCTCGCGTGATCGTCGACTACGCTCAGATACAATACTGAGTCTCGCCGAGTCCACGACTCCGCCAGACACTCGGGGCTACTCAAACTGAGCGCTGACGCCAGACATATACAATATCCTCGAGTGACATGCTCTGAATCCTCACTCGAATCCACGATTCGACTAAGGACTCGGGGGCTACTCCCATAGGGAGCGCTGGCCGCACACCCGAAGAAATTTGTGAAGATATCCAAACATTATGAAAACCCTTTACTCGAATGTACGATTCGATTATGGACTTCGGGTTACTCCCATAGGGAGCGCTGAAAGCAAATTCGACTGAAACCAGCAAAGACGACAGCAGTCGCAAAAGTTCTTTAGTCCCTGCCCGAGTCTTCGACTCAACCAGGCACTCGGGGGCTACTCCCATAGGGAGCGCTGGTCGCGCACCCTATGATTATTTGTACATCGTACTGTGTGTTGATAACATCCACACTCGAAGGCTATGGCGACTCCGCCTCATATTTTCCCTACAAAGAGATTACGTCTCCTGAGCCACCCGAATCATCTCCGCGATGACAAAAAATTCGGATGTCGCGCTTACAGCGTGAAGATAAGACCTGAATAAGGCCCGACAACGCATCTGCTGCGCACTACCAGAGATATATTCGTGCATGCAGGTACGATGAATATGTGGTTAGGCTCTAAATCTTGATCAAATATCAGAGAAAAAGAGAACTATTTGTCAAAAAAAACCTACAGGATAATGTTGAGGTTGTCAAATACCAAAATCAGTACACTGCGTTTAATTGTTTAAGTGAACTACTGCTATAGAAGGCTATATTCTTAATTCAGAAAGCATACAACTTATACATCTATAGGAGGCAGTACTCTTCTAATTTGTTCACTTGTTTGAATCTTGATCATTTGATGGACAAGATTGTACATTGCCTTATAGTACATAGCGCTACACGTGGTTTTGTAGTAAATATTAATACGAAAGGTCTTTTTTGTTAGTATGTAACCTACAAGCAATTTCTATTGTTTAATATCCCTCTGTTTTTTAACTGCTAGATTAATTTTACATAACTTGATTGCCGATAGCAAAGATTTTCTTGAAATATGGGATTAAACAATCCAAGTCATAGTTTGATTGATGTACACTCGTTAGATGTTTATTTATGTATTTCTTGCCTGGATCTTTCTCTCATTATCTTTATAAAAATTTATTGCACTTGCATTTATATCCTAATATTGTTCATCTTGATGCCTTATATGATCCCCTCTTTAGCCTATACTAATTGTACTATTGTTGTTGATTATATGATGTCATATCCGGGTTTGCAAGATGAACTCCGAGGACAAGGCAAGGAAGGTCGAGGGCTTCTCGTGTGTCGTTGTGATGCAATGATATGTTTAAGCCTTTGATCAGGACTTTGTAGTTGAAAATCGAAATTCTAACCCCAAAACTATGTAGTTGCTGTTTTTCTTCGTCTTGCTGTGCAAAGTTTGATAGACATTTATATGAATATTTATTGCAAAGAATAGATTTCTACATGAGTGAATATGTCCATTATGTTGTTGTGGGTGTAAAGTTTATGTTATTACCTGATCTCAATCCTCTTCCATCCCCTCCTATCCCCAAAAATCAAAGTAACAATGGGGATACAAAAGTGAGTGGAAGTAAGGGAAAATGTGAGGATTGGGTGCAAGAGAGAGATTCACCAAATCCCCTCCCATTTTCAAACCCTCGGGGGTGAAAATACCGTAGAGTTAAACAAGACCTAAGGTGTGAATATAGGCAAACTGGTCACATGTTTGCCAGATCGTAAGTGCTTCAAATTTGTATGAAATCCTCAAGAGCATGTGATGTGAGCTAGGAAAAGTATGCTCCCAATTCAGTCGAAGGACACATGATGAAGGGAGAAGCTATTTTTATTAGTCTGCCTGGTCCTTGTCATGATTTTTTGTGTGGTTGTGTTACCTTAATTTTTACATTGTTATGAGTGATATGTTATTATCCTTGAAATATAAAATATCCAACATGCACATTGTTTTGCACTTGGATTATGATATATGAGGGCAAAAAATGAGATGAATTCTAGAAGACAGGAACCAGTGGAGACAAGTCATAAAGCAGCAATGGTATCTGCTACCATTATCATTGTGTGGTTTGTAAGTTCAGGTGGTGAGCTGAACTAAGGATGAGAAGAACCTAAAAATCTTGTGGTGCGTGGCGAGAAAATAAATTTGATGGAGTAGCATCTTTTGAATTTTAAAATAACACATAGTTATATTATTTTATAAACACAATTTTTATATCTATTATTTTTATTACATATGCAATAAAAGAAACTCATTGAACCGTGGCAATGTATGGGCATTGTACTAGTCTTTCTTAATGTCATCTCATCAGATTTGTACACTCCTATAAATACTTATTTGTTCTTACAATTAAACTAAAAATTAATTGACTGTAATATTTATCTACATTCGGATGTATCTAGACATGTTTTAGCACTAGATACATCCGAATCTAGAAAAACTTGAGTCAAATAATTTGGATCAGAGGAAGTATCTTTCTTCGTGTCAGTGTTTCCCTTATCTGTAAGAAATTGTTACAAGAAGAGCGGGAGAGGTGGTAGACTGGTAGAGAAACAGAGGGCAGATGTAAGAAATTGTTACAAGAAGAGCAGGAGAGGTGCGTGACGACATACATGGCCTCGTAATTGCCGTTTTACTGCTCCCAATTTGTCCCCCCACTTCCGCGTCGCCCCCGGCAATCCCCCGACCTCCACCTCTCCGTTCCGCCGCGCCGCCGATCTCCCCATCTTTTAGGAGACGGCGCCGCCTCCTACCCCACGGGATGGCCTCCGGAAGCTCGGCTGGACGCGAGCCGTACGACGAGGAGGCCGCATCCCGCCGCCCGCTCGAGCTTGGGCCCCGCGACTCCGCCTCCGCTTCCGCCTCCGACCACCGGTCTGGTGAGCGCCTGTTCTCTTGTATGCAGGAACGTTTTCCTAAATTTAAGGATCCGGTGCAGCAATGGGTCGATGGGTGTTGAAATTGGGGAAATCCGAACGGGGCGTAGTTTTTTGTTGCGTGTTAGCTAAATTTGATCACTAGTCGTCGATCTAGAGAGAATAGGGATTAGAGAAGACATACCGTCGGCCTTCGAGGTTGACGACGAGCTCGTCATGGAGCTCGACGGAGTGGTGGCGGTGAGGTGGGTGATTCCCGCCGCTACAGCGCTAGCCTGATCGGAGGCTCTAGGGTTTAGTGTTGTGCGGTGGGCGAGTCGGCAGACGAACCTTGGGGTTCGTGTCTCCGGACCCCACCTCTTTATATGCGCTGCGCGACGGGGGCCCACCAACGACGGTGACGTTGGGCGCCCCCGATCGAAGCTGAGACCGAGTCGGTCACCCGTTGGGGTGACCGTGGAGATCAATCTAACATTCTCCCCCTTGATCTCATCTTCCATTCAACTTACACTTTTGCATCCATTTCATCACAGATCAGCATATAGAGCATGTTTCATCATAATGGTCAGTTACGCACCATAGATTCAACAGCCACTATACACCTCTCTATTTTGAAACAGACTCTTGTTCTTAGGCCCTTAATATCCAGGTATCATAGGCTTTCCCTTAAACCCATGCCGGCTAAGTGTTCTCTGAACACACTGGGTGGTAAGCCTTTTGTGAGCGGATCCGCGAGTATTTCTTTTGTACTTATATGCTCCAAACTTATGGTATGATCCTGGATTCTTTCTTTCACAACATAAAACTTAATGTTAATGTGTTTGGCAGCAACACTTGACTTATTGTTGTGAGCATAGAATACTGCTGGCTCATTGTCGCAGTACATTCTGAGTGGTCTTTGAATGCTGTCCACCACTCTTAATCCGGGTACGAACTTCTTTAACCAGTTTGCCTGTCCCGTGGCCTCATAACATGCTACATACTCAGCTACCATCGTGGATGATGCCGTGATGGTTTGCTTGGAGCTTTTTCACGATATAGCCCCCTTTGCGAGAGTAAATATGTATCCTGACGTGGATTTTCTTTCGTCTATATCTCCCGCATAGTCTGCATCCGAATACCCTTCTATCTCAAGGGATTCAGATCTTTTGTATGTTAATATGAGGCCTTTTGTGCCTTTTGCATAACGCAATGCCTTCTTTACCATTTTCCAATGGTCTATTCCTGGATTACTCTGAAATCTGCCAAGTACCCTGGTAACAAAAGCTAAGTCAGGGCATGTACATACTTGAGCATACATCAAGCTTCCGACAGCAGAAGCATATGGAACCGCTTTCATTTGATCGATCTCATATTGGTTCCTGGGACATTGAAAATTCCCAAATCTATCACCCTTGACTATAGGAGCAGGCGAGGATTACTCGCATGCATACTATACTTCTTCAGAATCTTCTCTAAGTATGCCTTCTGCGATAGCCCTAAGACCCTCTTTTCTCTATCTCGGAGAATCTCAATTCCTAGAACGAATGAAGCTTCACCGAGATCTTTCATATCAAAGTTCGAGGACAAAAACTTCTTTGTTTCCAATAGTAGACTAACATCACTATTGGCAAGTAGAATGTCATCCACATACAGGATAAGGAAAATGAATTTCCCATTCTTGAACTTTGCATATATGCAATTGTCCTCTTCATTCTCACCGAAACCAAACTTTCTTATTGTTTCATGGAACTTTAAGTACCATTGCCTAGAGGCCTGTTTTAACCCATAAATGGATTTCTTCAGACGACATTCCATACGTTCTTTTCCTTCCACAACAAAACCCTTCGGTTGTGCCATGTAAACTTTTTCTTCTAGGTCTCCATTTAGGAAAGCCGTCTTTACATCCATCTGATGCAGTTCTAAATCATAGTGTGCCACTAAAGCCATTATGATTCTGAAAGAATCCTTACTTGAGACTGGAGAAAATGTCTCATTATAATCTATTCCCTCTCTTTGGGTGAAACCTTTAGCAACAAGTCGTGCTTTATATCTTTCAATATTCCCTCTAGAGTCACATTTTGTTTTGTAGACCCATTTACAGCCTACTGTTTTGGCTCCTTTAGGAATTTCTTCTAAATCCCAGACTTTGTTACTACTCATGGATCTCATTTCATCTTCCATGGCTTCAAGCCACTTCGAGGAGTGAGCACCTTTGATTGCTTCTTCAAATGTGGTGGGATCACCCTCCATTTGAACTTCTTCACTAGCATAGACTTCAAAATCATTCGGAATAGCTGGCTTTCTAGTTCTTTGAGACCTTCTGAGGGTCTCGCCTTCTGGTACATTCTCTGTATGGGGCTGTTCCAGCTCCCCCTCTTGTGTGACAACAGGGTCTTCATTTTCATTCATTGTTGCCGCAGGAGAACTAACAACAGGTGGCACATCGACATATTCACCGTGGTGTGCAGCGGCGGTATCAAAAAAATGGTTCTTGAATCATCGGAGTGGGTGCATGCACCCGCTTCTCCTCAAGGTTGATTTCTCGCGATACTGTGCTCCCCCTGATCATCTGATCCTCCAGAAACACAGCGTGTCTCGTTTCCACAAACTTAGTAAATCTGTCTGGACAATAGAAACGATAACCTTTTGACTTGTCTGGATAGCCAATGAAATGGCAACTTACTGTTTTAGGATCTAACTTCCCAAGGTTTGGGTTGAAGAGCTTAGCCTCAGCTGGACAGCCCCACACTCGCAAATAATTGAGTGAAGGTTCGCGACTAGTCCATAACTCATATGGTGTTTTAGACACCGACTTACTAGGAACTCGATTAAGTATGTGAATGGCGGTTTTCAACGCCTCCATCCAAAAGACAACCGGTAAGATGGAGTAACTTAACATGCTTCTTACCATATCCATCAAGGTACGGTTACGTCTTTCAGCTACTCCATTCTGCTGAGGCTCGCCCGGCGTTGAATACTGGGCTACTATACCATGTTCCTGTAGAAACCTTGCAAAGGGTCCAGGAACCTGGCCATATGGGGTGTGCCGACCGTAGTATTCGCCTCCACGATCGGACCTTACTACTTTAATCTTTAAACTATGCTGATTTTCAACTTCAGCCTTAAATATCTTAAACTTATCCAATGCTTCAGAACGCTCTCTAATTGGATAATGTAACCATAACGCGAATAATCATCCGTGAATGTTATGAAAGAATCATATCCATCCACAGATGTCACAGGAAACGGACCGCATATATCCGTATGAATTATTTCTAAGACTCATGTGCTTCTTTTGGCGCCCTTTTTAATGTTCTTTACGAACTTTCCTTTAATGCAATCGATGCATTGCTCTAAATTTGAAAATTCTAAGGGCGGTAGAATTGATTCTTTTACTAAACGTTCTATTCTCCCCCTTGAAATATGGCCTAAACGACAGTGCCATAATTTCGAAGAGACATCATCAATTCTTTTCCTTTTATTCTTTCCATTCAGGGATGAGGAGGCATTCTCATTCTCAGCGCTTAATGCATGCACATTCTCACAAAGTGATAACAAATAAAGCTTGTCTTGTCTGAAGGCAAGACCAACAATCTCATTATTACGCTTGATTTTACATTGTCCATCACCAAAATGGCAAGCAAAACCATCATCATCTAAGCGCGATACACTTATTAAGTTTCGATGCAAAGAGGGTACATAAAGTACATCTACTAGTAAAAGTACAAAGCCATTTGATAATTCTAATGGGAGATCTCCAATAGCTTTGACTTCAGCTTGGACGCCATTTGCCACCTTAATTCTTCTTTCTCCTATTTGCAGGGTCCTTCTCATACGGAATCCCTGTAATGAATTTGCAACGTGGACAGTTGCACCTGAGTCAATCCACCAAGTAGATTTTGCATAACTTAAAAATAGTGATTCATCAACAAAAGTAATTAAATCCTCACCTTTCTTGCACAGATGCTTTAGGAAGCTCACACAGTCACTCATGTAGTGGCCCTTCTCCTTGCACCACCTGCAGGTGTCCTTGTCCACCTCTTGCTGTCGGTGATCATCATCCTTTCCATGAGGCTTAGAAGGAGGGGGAGGCCCCTGAGGTTTCCCTTGTGGCCTCCCTTGTGGCCTGGAACCCTGAAAGTTCCTCTTCTTGGTTGGGCTCAGGTAGTTCACATAATCACCAGATTGCCCCTTGAGCCTCTCTTCTTGTACACACATGGCCATCATCTTCTCAATGCCCCACTTTTCTGGCTGTGCGTTGTAGTTCACAGCAAAAGTCTCAAATTGGTTTGGTAGTGAGGCAAAGATCAGGTGGATGATGAACTCGACTGGGAGCTCCATGCCCATGGGCTTAAGCTTGGAAGACATGTTGCTCATTCGCAATATGTGGTCCCTTACTCCACCACCAGTGTACCTTGTAGTAACAAGTTTCTTAATGAGAGAGCTCGCATAGGCCTTTGAAGATCCAGTAAACTGACTCTCTACCTTCTTCAGGTACTCACTGGCAGTGCTACACTCTAGGATTGCTCCCCTTATTGCTTCCATAATGGAGCCCTTAATGACCATCAAGCACTTTCTGTTGGACGAGTCCCACTTTGCACGATCAAGGTCGTACTTCATTCTTATTGGTCCATGGTCATGGATCCTTTTGTTGAAGTCATCTTCACTTTCTTTTTCGCCCCTCACGGGGTCCTCAGGTTCTTTGGGACAGGTCTCAATCAGTGCCAAGTCGAGGTCAAGCAAAGCAAACCCTATCTCAACCTTCTCTCGCCATGAGCCGTAGTTCCCTCCATTGAGGGGCTCAATGGCCGAGATGAAACTCATAGGATTGCCGTCGGCCTTCGAGGTTGACGACGAGCTCGTCATGGAGCTCGACGAGGTGGTGGCGGTGAGATGGGTGATTCCCGCCGCTACAGCGCTAGCCTGATCGGAGGCTCTAGGGTTTAGTGTTGTGCGGTGGGCGAGTCGGCAGACGAACCTTGGGGTTCGTGCCTCCGGACCCCACCTTTTTATATGCGCTGCGCGACGGGGGCCCACCAACGACGGTGACGTTGGGCGCCCCCGATCAAGGCGCGAGACCGAGTCGGTCACCCGTTGGGGTGACCGTGGAGATCAATCTAACATTGCGAGGTAGAAGCGGCGATCGAGTTGAACTGTGAAGAGTAAGCTGCGATTAACCGACAACGTAATTGGATGTATTAGCTAGTTTTAATTTTCATGCTTAGCTGTGTGTGTGTGTGTGCCTGCACCCCTGTGTATACTGGTTGGTGAAAATGTGCAATGCAGCTGATGTGTGCAGCTGCAATAGGTAAATTACAGCTAGGTGAGCCCCTTTCAGATAGCCGTGAAACCCTGGCTGCTATTTGCCTATGATGTCTAATGTGTCGATATTTGTCAGAAAAGGAGTAAGGCAATTTATCGTACACTAGCACGTGGAGAAGAAACATAGCGACGAACCAAAACAAGCTGCATACTGGAGAGCAAATCATGTGTATCACTGGGTACTAGTGGCAAAACAGTGCCTGTTTATAATAAGAAGACAACGTTAGTGTGTGTGGTACTTCATCACCTTCCCGTCCTTGTGTGTGCCAGTATTGTCACTATTCTATTCTTCTTATGGCGTGTCAATAACTATGTTGTTGCCATATGCCACTTTTAGTAGCTCAAGCTTACCAATTTGCTCCATGCAACAGTACGGAATTCACCTTTTGTTTCTGTTCATCTGGTGTACGGAATCATGTTAGAGCTTTTCTATAGATGTGGTGCTACGGGTGTCAGCTGTTTGAGAAATGCATTGATCATTTTAGGAAAGCAACACATCGATTTTCAATACTGCAGTTAATAGCGAGTTGATTCCCTGGGTTTTGTGATAAGAAAAAGATTCATGGAAGCATAAAAATACAGTACCCAGTACCATGATAGCAAACATTGTTTATGTGAGAAGTGCCATAGACCTATTCATGGAACTGTTTCCACATGGATCGCATTCTGACTAATAATCATGAGAAAATAGTATTAACATCCTACGGATCCAATTCTCATCTGCATTCAGTGTTGTATACATGTTGGATAAGGAGTTGTTGATTAAATTACGTTCTTTGTTTGAAGCGAAAACATCAAAGGATGCAGTAGAATGGAGACTAGGTGACTGTGTGACCGCTTCTGATTCCAAAACTTTTTGTCTTGTTAGACATGCACATATGGTCACTCCTAGCCTATGCTACATAAGTTTATAGGCTATTCGAGAGTTCTCTACGTTGTACTTTGTCTTAGAAAATGGAAGCTTCATTGTCCCCGTCCTCTGCACCGACTAAGGATGCATACTGCCAACTTATTACAAATCCAATATAATTGAAAAAAAGTAGAGAAAAGGACATGTCATGGCAGGTTGCCAAACACAGTACAAGCAGTAGCTGAGTCCCTTTTAACCCCTATGCCCGAGGCTACCAAGAGATCGTCTACATGCTAACAGCAATGTCACCCATTTCAACCTTTTTTCCACATTCTCTCTTCCCCCGCATTCTTGGCATGATATTTCCATTAGATCAACAAAAAAAATCTCGAAGGTGGACAACGATGATGCAAGATGAAGAATTTACCTGCTTACCTGCATATTCATTCCCTTCATGGTACCTACTGTAGGAAATATCGTGCCTAGACATCAGGTGGGCTCAAATAAAGCTGATACAAGTAAGAAATACTCAGAGGGATGGCATAAGAAGCAATCCAGTTCAGATGATATACGCAAGAGCAAGTCGGGATACTTCACGGCATTCGGGGTGGACCTATCTCCTGATAATATGGCAGTTGCCATTGTATATTTTGTGCAAGGGGTTTTAGGCCTTGCCCGACTTGCTGTGAGCTTTTACTTAAAAGACGACCTTCACCTTGATCCGGCTGAGGTACCTTGTGCTTATATTTTCCCCTTCATATATTATCTTAGTGGTCTTGATATTGTGCATGTAGTTTTACCTCGTAAGCATTATATGTTAATAAGTGACTAAGATGGTTTATGTAATAGACTGCAGTTATATCTGGATTCTCATCTTTGCCCTGGTTTATCAAGCCCATCTATGGCTTTATCAGGTCTCACAAAAGTTCTCTATACACTCTTTCTGTTGTATTGTATTTGTACACCTGATGGAGCTCACTGTGCTTCCCTTGCCTTCCAGCGATTCCATTCCACTCTTTGGGTATCGAAGAAGGTCATATCTTATTTTGTCAGGATTTCTTGGAGCACTTTCATGGAGTTTGATGGCTACAGTAGTGGACAGTAAATATGGTGCAGCATTGTCTATTCTTCTTGGATCACTTTCTGTTGCCTTCTCAGATGTTGTAAGTGAGCTAATTATTCTGCAAGCGAATTTATCATTTTCAACTGTTCAGTTGAAGTATTAAGTTAGGCGTGACATATTTTGTTTATAGAATTGAATTCATTAGAGTGCTCATGTGCTCCATACCTGAATTTGAATCAGCATTGGTGCTCTCTCCTGTGTCATGGAGGTCACCTTTCTTATGATTGATTAGCATCAAGTACTTTCTCTTATCGGTTACAAACTTATATATGTGGCTATGTGTCAAGTGTAAACCTTATCTTACGGCATACTGCGACTGAATCCTTGATGCTATTAAAATAGTTAGATTTCATAATCTGTAAAGTATAGGCGTCAACAATCCTTTCGAAATATTACTCAAGGTTCCAGTTATATTTTGGTACAGTGCAACCAATGAACAGCTCGTCTCTATACTCAAAACTAGTACAAAGGGACAAGCTCATGCCCTACTTCCTCACTAATCACTACCAAAATTTCCTATGTTGCTATTGTTGGAGATTGGCATTTTAAGTTGAGTTGTTGTAGTGATGGTCATGCTGTGCTGGATCACACTCATCAGAGTATCCATGAGTTTTTGTTCTAGCTTATTTGCAGACTAAAGATGCAACCGTGTAATGCCACCTTTGTTCAGGAGGATATTGCGATTACTCAACATTTATCTATATCTAGTTGAATATTGCACTAGACTTACTGTTTGTATACATATTTGTTCTGGAGGATATTGCGATTACTAAACATTTATCTATATCTTGTTGAATATTGCACTAGCCTTACTGTTTGTATACATATTTCCTTTGTTATTTAAAGTTGTCAAATTGTTATTGTCCACATCAGTCTGTAAATTGGAAAGATTTAGCCAAGGCTGTCAGTATGCATTGAAAATAATCAAATATATTTTAATGAAGATTACCTTTTGAACAGAAAACATCACCAGTTAATCTTTCATCACATGTTGGAGCTGTTGCTGCATGAATTAGGACAAGAGTACTATCGAGTTTCATATATATTGTTGCCTCCTGGATTTCTTTCAACCTCAGCTGTGAAAACAATGCAGGTGGTAGATTCTATGGTTGTTGAGAGAGCTCGTGGCGAATCACAAAGTACATCTGGATCTCTCCAGTCTCTGTGTTGGGGATCCTCCGCATTTGGTGGAATTGTGAGCGCATATTTCAGTGGCTCGCTTGTAGATACTTATGGAGTAAGGTTTGTCCCATGACTTCACTGTTATCTATTGTGGCCCTACATATTTTCTATTGTGGTACACTGATTAAAACGTTCCTGTAAACGCAGATTTGTCTTTGGTGTTACAGCATTTTTACCCTTGATGACATCTGCTGTTGCAGTTCTTGTAAATGAACATCGTTTGACTCCTGGAGAATATGCTATGTCAGTTTCTGGTTCAGGATTCATTGAGAGTTCAACACAGCACATCAAGCAGCTATGGGCTTCTGTAAAGCAACCTCAAATTTTTTTGCCGACCTTGTTTATATTCCTCTGGCAAGCAACACCACACTCAGAGTCCGCCATGTTTTTCTTCATGTATGTATCAGGTTACTACAATTTAACATCAGTTTGTAATTACAGTGTCTCTTTTATTGCGTACATGATTATTGTTTACTGTTGTGCTAGACTTAGTTGTAAATGCAGAAACAGCAGTTTTACAAAATACAAACAGCATCAGGTTACCAGATTCTCCTCTAGCTCATCTTTGATTGGATCGATTTGATTACCATAGCTTTAATAAAATATCAGCTTAATTGCAACAAATGACGATCCTAGTTAAGCTCCATACGATCATCATTGCAACTGGTTGCATTATAGGCTATAGCGGACCTGTAGCATAGGCACAGCTTTTCATTATGTATTCGAAAATGCATGACTACTGTTTATCTTTGTAATATTTCTTTGAATTGATTGAACTTTCATGCCCCTGTTATTATTAATCTCAGCACAAATAAACTTGGATTCACTCCAGAGTTTCTAGGACGTGTAAAGCTTGTTACTTCCATTGCATCCTTGCTCGGTGTCGGAATTTATAACTATTTTCTGAAGGCAGTTCATCTGAGGAAAATATTTCTTGTGACAACCATCATAGGTTCAGCCCTTGGAATGACACAGGTGCTCCTTTTGCTTTTATTTCAGTGCAGCAGAAGTTATTTTCCATCCTTAAGATCTTAGTGTGTTGTATGTCTTCAGGTTCTCCTTGTCACTGGGCTTAATAGGCAGTTTGGGATCAGTGATGAGTGGTTCTCCATTGGAGATTCGTTAATCATCACAGTCCTTGGCCAGGTATGTAACGATACTACTTTTGCTGATTGATGGCAAACTCTTCTACAATGTTAGGTTATTTAGCATAACAACCACTCTCGAGGAAAGTATTCTAATGATATAATATTGTCGCACCATAGTATTGCTGAAATTTTGACGTCAACATTTCTGGCTTACAACTTTATTTAAGACTTCCTCCTGTTTTCAGTCGTTCTCGTTGTATGTAACCTTATATAACCTGAAATATATGGCAGGCTGCATTTATGCCGGTGTTAGTGTTAGCTGCAAAATTGTGCCCTCCAGGAATGGAAGCAACTTTGTTTGCCACACTGATGTCTGTTTCTAATGCTGGAAGTGTTACTGGTGGTCTGGTTGGTGCTGGTCTAACAAAGCTTTTGGGAGTCACTAGGGAAAGCTTTGGAAATCTACCTCTACTAATTATCATATGCAACCTCAGTTCCTTGCTGCCCCTGCCTCTTCTGGGTCTCCTTCCAGATGAAGAGGATTCAGATAATGAAGGAACAAAACACAGCTGACTTACGGAGGTTTAATGTGTTCTAGTCCTCAAGTGTATTATGGCCTGCTCAGTTTCAACCTAGGTAAATAGATATGGCGGTCCCCCAGTATGAGTTCCTTGCTGTCATGTAAGCACCAAGATCAATATGGCCATCAGAAAATGCTATGGAGCACAGGTACTTAATATTTCTTCCCTGTGGGAAGCTGTAGTAGGGAAAGTGTGAATTGTGAAGAAACAAACACCTTTCTGCACGTGGCTTGTGTTACAGTACCAGATTTTTGAACATCATCTTTGCAACTGTGTGCTCCCTCCGTTTCAAAATATAAGACTTTTTGAAAGAAGTGTACCTAGACCCCTTTTAGTGTCTAGTATAAGAGAGGGAGAGAGATTGGCGGAATATGTTGGATATATTATTGAGCCTCATGGGCGAGTATATATAGGCGTACGAGGATTATCTTAGAGTACGAGTCAAGTTAGGCTAGAGTCCTAACTATCCTAAACTATCATAATAACCGTATCCGTACCATACTCTAACATCCCCCCGCAGTCGTAGCGGTAGCGTCGTGAACAACTGGAACGTCGTGGACGGTCAGACTGGAGATAAACTGAAGTAGCATCCAATAGCTTGAAGTAGCATCCAATAGCTGACATCCTCCCGCAGTCGTAGCGGGAACGTCGTGGACGGTGTCGCGGTTGCTTGGACTGTAGAGGAAGCTGGTGATGCTCAAGTGAGGTGGTAGCCCTTGTGCCAATGTCGAGGGAGCCGAGAGCGTGAGGTAGTGCCATGGTCGAGGCTGCCATGCGAGGGGTCGCCGTGGTCGATGTCGTGGTCGGAGATGCCGGTGTCGAGGTAGCCGCACGTGAAGCCGCATGCGCATAGTGCGTGAGGAGGATGACGGAGACGCGTCGAGGCAGTCATAGAGGGTGTCGATGCCGAAGCCGATGCAATCTGAGCCGTCGAGGACGAGGTGCGGCCATAGTTTTGCCAGAACTAGGCGCACGTCGGGGACGAACACACACTCCGGTTTTGCCAGAACCGAGTGTGCAAAGAAGAACTCGTCGGTGCACGACGTTTTGCCAGAACTAGGCGCACGTCTCGTGGACGGTGTCGCGTCGCGGTTGCTTGGACTGTAAAGGAAGCTGGTGATGCTCAAGCGAGGTGGTAGCCCTTGTGCCAATGTCGAGGGAGCCGAGAGCGTGAGGTAGTGCCATGGTCGAGGCTGCCGTGCGAGGGGTCGCCGTGGTCGATGTCGTGGTATCCGCACATGAAGTCGCATGCGCATAGTGCGCGAGGAGGATGACGGAGACGCGTCGAGGCAGTCGTAAAGGGTGTCGATACCAAAGCCGATGCAATCCGAGCCGTCGAGGACAAGGTGCGGCCATAGTTTTGCCAGAACTAGGCGCACGTCGGGAACGAACGCACACTCCGGTTTTGCCAAAACCGAGTGTGCAAAGAAGAACTTGTCGGTGACGCAGTCGAGGCAGTCGTAGAGAGGTTGATGCTGAAGAAGACGAGGTGTTGATCCGAACTTGCCAGACTCGGGAACACGTCAAGGACGAAGGCACTTTCGGTGTTGCCAGTACCAGGCGTGCGGGGGCAGGGACCATCATGAACTTGCCGCCATGTCAGAAAGACTAGCAGAGGAAGCCTCCAGAGCGGTTGCGACGCGCAGAGCGGCGAAGGGAGAGATGCCGCGGCTGTCCGCGGTTGTCGGAGTAGAGTAGCAGGTGGTGTAGTCGGGGATGAGGCGATGACGCTGACGGCAAAGTTGTAGTGGACGAAGACGTAGAAGGCGACGAAAACAGCAGCGATCTGGGGTAGTCATGCTGGATGCCTAGAGTGGCGATGGGGTAGTCGGCGGGACCTGCGACAGCAAGAGGGCGCCCTGCAGGTTACCTTGTGAAGCGCGGCAGCGGTGCTCGAAGTAGGCGAGGAAGACCCGGCGA
Source organism: Avena insularis (assembly GCA_023614405.1). Lineage (NCBI taxonomy): Eukaryota > Viridiplantae > Streptophyta > Magnoliopsida > Poales > Poaceae > Avena > Avena insularis. The sequence continues at coordinate 386,846,862 of CM042686.1, read as the reverse complement.
CGTGACGAAGACCATGTGCAGATGGCGGCGATCCGCGCCGTAGGAGATGGCGCAGTGAAAGCCGAGGTTGTCAATGCACGAGGACGACGAAGTAGACTGCGTGCAGCCACGCTACGATCCAGGGGCGGCATAGCTGCAGGGCGCAAGTCGGTGTAGCGGCTGGGAGACCACCAGCGACGTACACGTCAAGGAAGGCGCGTTGGAAGCCGGTAGCGTGGACCAAAGGCGGCGGCGCTGTGGCCCGACGGGGCGACACAACGGCAACCCGTAGCTCGATCGGTGGTAGGCGCGTGCTTCGCGTAGACAGGCGCGGGATAGGTTGATCAGACCGACGGTGCACTGTATGCGCCATGGCGTGGACGACGCGTAGATCGGATTCGATGGCGGCGTTGTCGGTGAAGTCCCGGACGATGACGACGAAGACGATCCGAGGGTGGGCGGCCGCGGCAGCCTTCCAAGAAAGGTGGAGCAGCCGTCCGCGGTGCGCGGCAGCATGCCCTGAGGCTGCGATAGCCTGCCGAGGCAGGAGCAACAGCGGAGGAGGCAGGCGCACGAGCGCGGTGTAGATCCTCGATGCCGATGGTCGGAGTAGCGGCGCGACGATGACGACGGCGGTGGGCGACTCAATCTGATCTAAGGTCGGTAAACCAAAAAAGAAAACCGATCAAGAGATCGGAAAAAAAGACTTACAGGGTAGCTGACCACGGATCGGCGGACGAACCCTGCGTACGGGTTGCACGGCTGTCAACACCTGGATTTTTAATCCCAGATGCCTGTTATGTCATTCATCGCAATCCCAGGATTGCCATTTTTGCGAGACATAACAGATTGGATATCACAGTACATCATCCATTACAAACCATACATAAGGTATTACACAAATAAGGATCTCATGATCCAGTCTTAATACAACAAGCAACGGAATAAATAATAAGCGTAGCGGTGGGGTCCATCTTCAGGGGCACAGGCAATGCTGACGAAGGCAGATAGTCCTATTTATCATAGCCGTCCTGCTGGCCATCATCTTGGTAATCTCCTCCATAGTCTGGCCATGAGAATAGCCAGGGACAAAAGCCATGAGTACTCTTTAAATACTCGCAAACTACCACTAACAAGTAGTATAGTTCTAATGTAAAGTGCTAACTCTAAGTTTAACTATAAAGTTAAGTTTGAAGCCTAAGCTGAGTTCAGAAGCAAAGAAAGATAAAATAAAGTTCTAGAATCACTTAAGTTGAGAAGCTAGTGTCATAAATACAACCCTGTTGTGGTCAAGTCAAGATTCATCATTCGTTTCATAAGTTATTTTGAAAACATCTGACAACGAAACAGTATGATCACTCCAACTGTCCATAACCGCGGACGCGGCTATTCGAATAGTTTGACACTCTGCAGAGGTGGTACACTTTCACCAGAAGATTCGATACATCTGTCAGGGATAACCCTAAATCATGATACTTAGTATGCAGATAATCAAACATAACCTTTCCTTTACACACCCTAGTATAAGTACCTCTCCTATGAGCATGGCCTCCCAACCATGACCATCTGTCATCTTGGGCACTGCATAGGTGGACAACATTGAGAGGTAGCCTCAGCTCAAACCTCTCCCACGAGGGAACTAATACTAATGCATATAAACTTTCGGCTAAGCCTTACCCAATTCAGGTAGTGTGGTTGTACGATAAATTTGGAATGGTATCGCATCCGAATCCCAACCATCAGTTTTGTAAAAGGGGTTAAGGCTCATGCCTCAACATTTTCACCATCATAAACCATTTGTGTTTCTCAACACATGTCAAAACATCTCAATAGAATGACTCATCATTCCAAGGTTTTCATAATTCATTTTCACCAAGTATTCCCATCTAAAGTGACTCAAGTTTTTATCTACTCTAAACTATTAAGTTAAGAGTGTTCACAAAGGTGGAAAGATGGGATCAATCTCATGCCATAGAATGACATCTAAAGTTATCTATATAGGTCAAGTTTTATACTCTTTATGCTACCTTCAAAACAAGTAAAAGACTTTGGATAAAGTAAAGGAAGTAAAGCTTGAAAATAATACTTGGGGTAAGTAATAGTCAAAGTGGTATAACCAAAGCATGCCTAAAGCATCTTTGCTCAATCATCTAGCTTAATTCTAGCTTGCTAATCATTATACTTGCAAGTGTTAGCTTGCATTGTTAATGGTGGCTTGCCTTGTGCAGTGCAGTGGTTGAAGTTTTCTTCCTCCTCTTGATAGAACTCCTCCTACTCGAAAGCTTGGTCGGTACTATCGTCTATAAATACACACAGAGTACACAATCACCAAACAATACTTAACTAGTCTAATTAGCACTCTAAGGCACACATTTGATGATCCATTATCATTACAAGCATCACAAGATTTATTAACTAGCTTCATTCCTTTTATTTAAGAAAAGTAATTTCTACTCATTGAAAAATAACTAAGATTTAATATTCACCACTTGAAATATGGGATCATGTGGACACATGTCCTCACCACATATTCTAACATGTGGGAATGTGATTTAAGGGTGGGATCACATTTACTTAAGTTTAAGTTTATTATTTAATGATTTAAAGTGACTAGAAATGCCTAAATAGCATTATTTTGGTACTAGTCCAAAGTCACTGCATGTAAACCCTAATATTATTACATATTCAGATAGGTATGGTTAAATGTGATTTTTGAGAGTTGGAATCAACTCAAAAGCTAACATGGTTGATTTTAGAAAAATATTTGAATGTGCAAAAGCTTATGTCTTGTTATTTTTACTAGGAGAGATCTCTAACTCTAAATGAATTAAATCCAACGGGCTTGGGTAGATCCTTTCAGTAGCTTTCTAACAAAATTTGAATCACTCCATTTGGATTTGTAAATCTCTCTGAATTGATTTTCAAACTAGGGGATAGAACTAAGTTCAAACCTAAATAGAAAAATCTAAGTTTGAATTAAATGGGTCGCGCGGGAAAGAAAACGGCCGGCCCAGTGGCGTTTCGCGGCACAGAGAACAGCTGATAGGGGGATCCACCGGTCAGCGGCTCTTTACACGCGAAGCGGTACGGGGCGATGTGGGCCGTTAGATTAGAAGGGAGATCTACGACTGTGGCTTATCATCGACGACGAACAGGTCGCCAACGAGGTCTAACCCTAGCGGCTCGGTGGGGGTGCTCAGGGGGCATACCAAGGCTCCAGCTACTGCGGCGATGGGGGCGATCGAACGTGCTGTCGACGGCGGACTCAGGGATGGACGAAATCGACGGCGCCTTCTCCTCCTCTGCATCGGGCTCCTCCGGCCAAATTCTGGCAAACCCAGGCTCGAGCGGCTCCGGCGAGAGGTGGGGAAGGATTAGTGAGGAGAGGGGAGTGGAATGGTGTGAGTAGTTGGTGTGGGGAAGGGCTCCTTTTATAGGCGCGACTAAGCGGCAGAGAAGCATGGGCGGTGCTCGCTGGTGACGACGGCACAACGAGCTAGAGGCGTGGGCGGTGCGCTAGGACGGTGGGCGGTGCCCTGGCGAGTGTCACGGCGATGAGTGTGCAGTGGTTTGCGGTCGAGGCGATGGAATTGCGCGCACTAAGTCTCTGCCGACGGCGAAGTTTCACGGGCGGCTACTGAGAACGCAGTGGGGAAAAGGGCGTGTCGGTTAGCTTGCTAGGCTGGTGGGGATCGTGTAGACGGGCGGCTGGAGCAAGGCGAGGTCTGGCTACGCGGGGATAGTGCGCGCTCTGCGGGCGGCGTCGGCATGGCCGACCGTCTCCGGCGTTCCTGGGTTGTCAGCCTTGGGGTGAGGGCTGGTTTGGGCGGAGGTGGACCACGGGCTACCTCCGACATGGTGGATGGCGTGGCGGCGGTGTGGCGTCTGTCACGGTGAGGTGCCCAAATGGGGCTCGGCCTTAATGGCCATGACCATTTGGTCGGGCATTAACACGATGAGTGGCTGGGCTAGTGAGGGGTAGGGGAGTGTATGGGTTGGCTGTGGTTGCAAAATGGGGAACCAATTTGGTTCAAACACTGCTCCAAATAGTGTTTTGTGTTTTGTTTGAATTCTGTCCACCAAGTGTTTGTGAAAATGGCCGAAAGAAATCAAGTTTGGAATTTTTGGATGAATTTTGGTGGGTTTGCTATACACATGCTTAAGCTTCTGTGGTTGCTTGAGTTTTGAAAATGGAGCTCATTTGAGGGGTTTTTGAAATAGGGTGATCTTGATCCCGAGATTTACAAAGAGAACTAGGAACTAAAGAGATCTGGGAACTCTATCCTAATGTAATCTTCTCGCTCCCAAGTGGCTTCTTCTTCAGTATGGTTGCTCCATTGAATCTTGAGAAATTTTATACTTCTGGTCCTGGTGGTTCTGTACGCTTCTTCCAAGATATGGATGGGCACTTCACGATAGGTCAGGTCATTGTTGATCTCCACAGCTCTGTGATCGATGTTCTTGAAAACTTCAGTCTTCTCCGGCACTTCTAGGCATTTGCGAAGTAACGAAATATAGAACACATTATGGATGGCTGACATCTCTTCAGGCAGTTCCAATTGATACGATGCTTCTCCTCGTTGATTCAGAATCTTGAAGGGCCCGATATATCTGGGGGCTAACTTTCCTTTCAAACTAAAGCGTTGGATTCCCTTCAATGGCGAAACATTGAGATATATAAAATCTCCGACATTGAAAGTCAGGTCTCTCCTTCTCTTGTCAGCATAATTCCTCTATCTGGATTGGGCGGTCTTGAGGTGCTTACGGCCTTTGTGAACCTTCTCTTCGGCTTCCCGGAGAATGTCGGGTCCAAAGATCTGCCTCTCCCCTACTTGCGACCAATTCAAAGGGGTGCGACACTTTCTTCCGTATAGGAATTCAAATGGTGCCATTTGCAAACTAGCTTGATAACTGTTGTTATATGAAAATTCTGCGAAAGGCAGGCAGTCTTTCCATTTTGATCCGTATTCCAACACACAAGCTCTTAACATGTCCTCTAGGATCTGGTTGACTCTCTTAGTCTGTCCATCAGTTTGCGGGTGATAAGCGGTGCTGAAATTCAATTTGGTGCCTAATCCTTCCTGAACTTTCTGCCAAAATCTCGAAGTAAACTGGGTTCCTCGATCTGATACTATGGTCTTGTGGGTTCCATGCAGACTAACAATCCTAGCAATATACAGTTCTGCTAGCTTCGAACTCTGGTAGGTAGTCTTGACAAGTATGAATGAGCTGCCTTGGACAGTCTATCAACGATGACCCAGATTGAGTCATTTCCCCTACTAGAAGTAGGCAAACCAGTGATAAAGTCCATTCCGACGGAATCCCATTTCCATTCCGGAATCTGCAATGGTTGCAACAGTCCCGCGGGTCTCTGATGCTCTGCTTTGACTCTTTGACATATGTCACATTTGGCGATGTAGCTTTCGATTTCTCTCTTCATCTTGCGCCACCAAAATTGCTCTTCTCTTGATACATCATCGTTCCTCCAGGGTGGATAGAATAAAGAGTATCATGAGCTTCCTGCATGATAACCTGCTTAAGCTCCGAATCTGCTGGCACATAGATGCATCCTTTGTACCACATAACTGCTTCTTCGTCTTCAGTGAATCCAGGTACCTTTCCTGTACCCATACGACGTTTGATTCCGTTGATACTTTCATTTCCCTTCTGGGCTTCCTTGATTTGGCTAATCAAGGTGGGTTGAAGTTCAATGATAGCTAAGAATCCTTTGCTAACCAATTCAGTTCTGAACTTCTCCAACTCTTCATACAAACTTGGCTGCTTCTCCTGGATCATGGTGTTTAGCCTACACGGCAATCTGCTAAGAGCGTCCGCTACCACATTGGCTTTGCCGGGGTGATAGTGAATGTCAAGGTCATAATCCTTGATTAACTCTATCCATCTCCTTTGTCTCATATTCAGCTCCTTCTGAGTGAAAATATACTTCAAGCTCTTGTGATCTGAGTAAATCTCACAGCAATTACCCATCAGAAAATGACGCCATGTCTTCAATGCCAAAACTACGGCTGCTAGCTCAAGATCATGGGTCAGATAGTTCTGCTCATGCTGCTTCAGTTGTCGAGACAGATAGGCGATAACCTTGCCTTCTTGCATCAATAGACATCCGAGACCAATCTTGGATGCATCACAATATACATCAAACGTCTTCTTGATGTCTGGCATGATCAATATTGGGGCTGATATCAATCTCTTCTTCAGCTCTTGGAAACTGGCTTCACATTTGTTGGTCCATTCAAACTTATTGTCCTTCTTCAACAATTGGGTCATGGGTCTGGCAATGCTCGAGAATCCCTCTACGAACTTGTGGTAATATCCCGCTAATCCGAGAAATGCACGGACTTGGGTTTGAGTGGTTGGGGCTTCCCATTCTTCGACATCTTTGATCTTGGCGGGATCAACAGAAACTCCTTCGGCAGACACAATATGTCCTAGGAATCCTACTTCTTTCAGCCAAAACTCACACTTGCTGAACTTGGCATATAACCGATGCTCTCTTAGGGTTTCTAGGATGATTCTCAGATGTTGCTCATGCTCTTCTTCTGACTTGGAGTAGATAAGGATATCATCGATAAACACAACTACAAACTTATCTAGGAAATTCATAAAGATCTTATTCATGAGATTCATGAAATAAGCAGGGGCATTGGTTAATCCAAAAGACATAACCGTATACTCGTATAAACCATAGCGAGTAGTAAAGGCGGTCTTCGGAATATCCGTTGCACGAATCTTAAGTTGGTGATAACCAGTCCTAAGATCAATCTTTGAGAATACCATGCTCCGATCAAGCGATCAAATAGATCCTCTATCTTTGGCAAGGGGTACTTGTTCTTGATGGTGACGTCATTCAGCTTCCTGTAATCTGTGCACAGACGGTTGCCTCCATCTTTCTTGTTGACGAATAACACTGGTGATCTCCATGACGATGCTCTGGGTTGAATCAAGCCTGTTGCTAACATGGCGTCCAACTGCTTCTTCAGTTCCACTAACTCTGAGGGGTTCATGCTATGGGGTCTCTGGGCTATGGGTCCGGTTCCGGGAACTAGTTCGATAATGAACTCAATATCCCTATCCGGGGGCATACCTAACAATTCATCTGGAAATACGTCGGGGTATTCACAGACTACTCTGACTTGGTCTATGGTGGGTAGGGCTAGACTCTTGTTGCACTTGAATTGGCGAGGTAAGGTTTCAGATATATGCTCTACTGTGACTCCAGAGCTACTGGTCATGGTGATGGATTTCTTAGCACAGTCTATTAGTCCTTTATGCCTTGACATCCAGTCCATACCTAGTACTACTTCCAATCCTTTGGTTCCAAGTACAATTAGGTTGGCATAAAAATCTATTCCATGTATTCTGATAGGCACGGCTTTGCAAATTTTTCTAGCTTTTGTAGTTGACCCGGGGATTTGAACTATCATGACATGTTTTAAGTTGGTTGGGTGAATCTTACTAGTGCATGCAAATTCTTCGGTGACAAATGAATGTGATGCTCCCGAATCAAACAATACCCTTGCTAAAACTGAGTTGACAGAAAACATACCCAACACTACATCTAGCGCTTATTGGGCTTCTTCGGCGTTCATGTGGAAGAGACGGCCGTTGTGGTTGTGAGGGTTCCCTGGAGCAAACCTTCTCCCAGGTTGAACATGACGCTGCTGTTGAGCTGGGGCATTCACATTGGTAGTGGTGGCAGTCTTCTTGGGACACTCATTGGAATAGTGACCCTTCACTCCACACTCGAAACAAGTGATCTGAGACTTGTCCTTTGCTGCGACGGGCACAACATTGCTGCCAGTTCTGGGTGCAGTGTTGTTGTTGTTGTTGTTCTTGGGAGGTGCACGGTTGAAGTTGTTGGCGTTGCCGGAGTTGTGATTGTTTTCTCCGGACTTCACATTGCCTCCGCTACGGTTGGGGTAGCTTGGGCGAGACATTGGGGGTCGATTGTTAATTGGTGCATATCCTAGTGAGGGGTTGGGACGGTACTTCTGGTGACTAATGGATCCGGATTGCTGCATCATACGACGTTTGCGGTTGTCGTTTGCCTGATTAATCTTCCCTTCCATCTGAATGGCAGAGTCGACTAGCTTTTCGAGATCCTCGAAGCGGATGTTGACGAGGACAGTCCGCATCTCGTCATGTAGTCAGTTCAGGAATCTCTCTTTCTTCTTGACCTCTGCGTTGATCTCATCAGGGGCGTACCTTGCAAGCGACAGGAATCGGTCACGGTATTCCACCACAATCATTCTGCCTTGCTTCAAATCGCGAAACTCATCCCTTAGTCGGGTGACTAGACCTTGTGGCACGTGGGTGCGGCTGAACTTGGTTTTGAAGGCTTCCCATGTCATCACCTGACCATGGTTCATATTACGGATACTAGTCCACCAAGCTCTTGTGTCTCCCGCCAGGTAGTGGGTGGCGAAGAGATCTTTCTCGTTGTCATCAACTCCTGCAACTTCTAAGTTGTTTTCCATTGTCTGTAACCAGTCATCAGCATCTAGTGGGTTTTCAGCTTGGTTAAAGATTGGGGGATTGGTATTCTGAAAGTTTTTGAGTTTGGACCCATGGTGATCCTGATTTCCATGCCCTTGGTTGTTTTGGGCCATCTGAGCTATCTGCTGCAATGTTGCTAAGTTGGCCTGGCGCTCTGCCCTGCTTGCTTCACGGTCTGCAACTAACATCTGCATAATCTGTAGCATTGGGTCTTGCGACGAGCTGCTCCCTCCTTGGTTTCCACGAGTCATCTGAAGATTGATGTAGATAAAGGGGTAAGAGGGAAAGTTCTAAGGTTCATGGTTTTGATTTCAAAGCTAAAACTTTGAGTTTGACTCGGGTTTTGCAACTAACTCCATTTCATTCACTCAAACAAGCACACGGTACAAACACACACCACAACAATAAAGGAAAACATATAGTTTGAAGAACCATTCTACAAGCTACGATACAGTGGGACCGATACATCTCATGCTACGACAATGCTCTAGTGCATCTACTCATCGTCGATGAAGTCGGAGTCCTCATCGTCAGTGTAGAAGTCCACATCATCCTCCTCCAGGAAGTCATCATCATTGCTGAGGTAAGAATCCATGTCTCCCTGGATGTCTTCACCCTCCTCTTCTTCCTCCTTTGTTGTAAGCTGAGCTTCTTGCTCCTTGACGGTCTTCTCGAGGTCGGCCACCTTCTTGCGAAGACGGGCGATGGTGCGATCCTTCTTCTCGCGCTGGAGGCGAAGAGACTGACGGTCCTTGACTAGCAGTGAGAAAGTCTGGGCCTTCTGGTCGGCAATTGCACGGTTATGGTTGGCGAACTCTCTAGCATTGTCCAATTCCTTCTGGCGATCGTACAGTAGGAACTCAAGGTTCTCCACTTGACGCTTCAGCTCTAGGTGACTTGGCATCTCCATCGGCATTCCCATGAAGTCACGTCTTGCGTAGTGAGCAAAACGGGTTCCTTGGATTTGGTTGACGCTAAGAGCACATAGACGTGCGAGAGCTTCATGCATTGCCCTGGCTAATCCATCTAGCCAGTTGTTCTCTCTCACGGAGAACTGGATTCTCCCGGACGTTGGTGCTTCTATGCTCCCTCTAAGATCATGGGTGAGTAGCGGCGCGACGATGACGACGGCGGTGGGCGACTCAATCCGATCTAAGGTCGGTAAACCAAAAAAGAAAACCGATCAAGAGATCGGAAAAAAAGACTTACAGGGTAGCTGACCACGGATCGGCGGACGAACCCTGCATACGGGTTGCGCGGCTGTCAACACCAAGATTTTTAATCCCAGATGCCTGTTATGTCATTCATTGCAATCCCAGGATTGCCATTTTTGCGAGACATAACAGATTGGATATCACAGTACATCATCCATTACAAACCATTCATAAGGTATTACACAAATAAGGATCTCATGATCCAGTCTTAATACAACAAGCAACGGAATAAATAATAAGCGTAGCGGTGGGGTCCATCTTCAGGGGCACAGGCAATTCTGACGAAGGCAGATAGTCCTATTTATCATAGCCGTCCTGCTGGCCATCATCTTGGTAATCTCCTCCATAAGTCTGGCCATGAGAATAGCCAGGGACAAAAGCCATGAGTACTCTTTAAATACTCGCAAACTACCACTAACAAGTAGTATATTTCTAATGTAAAGTGCTAACTCTAAGTTTAACTATAAAGTTAAGTTTGAAGCCTAAGCTGAGTTCAGAAGCAAAGAAAGATAAAATAAAGTTCTAGAATCACTTAAGTTGAGAAGCTAGTGTCGTAAACACAACCATGTTGTGGTCAAGTCAAGATTCATCATTCATTTCATAAGTTATTTTGAAAACATCTGACAACGAAACAGTATGGTCACTCCAATCGCCCATAACATGACGCGTCTATTCGAATAGTTTGACACTCTGCAGAGGTGGTACACTTTCACCAGAAGATTCGATACATCTGTCAGGGATAACCCTGAATCATGATACTTAGTATGCAGATAATCAAACATAACCTTTCCTTTACACACCCTAGTATAAGCACCTCTCCTATGAGCATGGCCTCCCAACCATGACCATCTGTCATCTTGGGCACTGCATAGGTGGACAACATTGAGAGGTAGCCTCAGCTCAAACCTCTCCCACGAGGGAACTAATACTAATGCATATAAACTTCTGGCTAAGCCTTACCCAATTCAGGTAGTGTGGTTGTACGGTAAATTTGGAATGGTATCGCATCCGAATCCCAACCATCAGTTTTGTAAAAGGGGTTAAGGCTCATGCCTCAACATTTTCACCATCATAAACCATTTGTGTTTCTCAACATATGTCAAAACATCTCAATAGAATGACTCATCATTCTAAGGTTTTCATAATTCATTTTCACCAAGTATTCCCATCTAAAGTGACTCAAGTTTTTATCTACTCTAAACTATTAAGTTAAGAGTGTTCACAAAGGTGGAAAGATGGGATCAATCTCATGCCATAGAATGACATCTAAAGTTATCTATATAGGTCAAGTTTTATACTCTTTATGCTACCTTCAAAACAAGTAAAAGACTTTGGATAAAGTAAAGGAAGTAAAGCTTGAAAATAATACTTGGGGTAAGTAATAGTCAAAGTGGTATAACCAAAGAATGCCTAAAGCATCTTTGCTCAATCATCTAGCTTAATTCTAGCTTGCTAAGCATTATACTTGCAAGTGTTAGCTTGCATTGTTAATGGTGGCTTGCCTTGTGCAGTGCAGTGGTTGAAGTTTTCTTCCTCCTCTTGATAGAACTCCTCCTCCTCGAAAGCTTGGTCGGTACTATCGTCTATAAATATACACGGAGTGCACAATCACCAAACCATACTTAACTAGTCTAATTAGCACTCTAAGGCACACATTTGATGATCCATTATCATTACAAGCATCACAAGATTTATTAACTAGCTTCATTCCTTTTATTTAAGAAAAGTAATTTCTACTCATTGAAAAAAATAACTAAGCTTTAATATTCACCACTTGAAATATGGGATCATGTGGACACATGTCCTCACCACACATTCTAACATGTGGGAATGTGATTTAAGGGTGGGATCACATTTACTTAAGTTTAAGTTTATTATGTAATAATTTAAAGTGACGAGAATGCCTAAATAGCATTATTTTGGTACTAGTCCAAAGTCACTGCATGTAAACCCTAATATTATTACATATTCAGATAGATATGGTTAAATGTGATTTTTGAGAGTTGGAATCAACTCAAAAGCTAACATGGTTGATTTTAGAAAAATGTTTGAATGTGCAAAAGCTTCTGTCTTGTTATTTTTACTAGGAGAGATCTCTAACTCTAAATGAATTAAATCCAATGGGCTTGGGTAGATCCTTTTAGTAGCTTTCTAACAAAATTTGATTCACTCCATTTGGATTTGTAAATCTCTCTGAATTGATTTTCAAACTAGGGGACAGAACTAAGTTCAAACCTAAATAGAAAAATCTAAGTTTGAATTAAATGGGTCGCGCGGGGAAGAAAACGGGCCGGCCCAGTGGCGTTCCGTGGCACAAAGAACAGCTGACAGGGGGGTCCACCAGTCAGCGACTCTTTACACGTGAAGCGGTACGGGGCGACGTGGGTCGTTAGATTAGAAGGGAGTTCTACGGCTGTGGCTTGTCGTCGACGACGGACAGGTCGCTGGCGAGGTCTAACCCTAGCGGCTCGGTGGGGGTGCTCAGGGGGCATACCAGGGCTCCAGCTACTGCGGCGATGGGGGCGATCGAACGTGCTGTCGACGGCGGACTCAGGGATGGTCACGGCAGCTCCTGGGATGGACGAAATCGACGGCGCCTTCTCCTCCTCTGCAGCGGGCTCCTCCGGCCAAATTCTGGCGACCCAGGCTCGAGCGGCTCCGGCGAGAGGTGGGGAAGGATCAGTGAGGAGAGGGGAGTGGAATGGTGTGAGTAGTTGGTGTGGGGAAGGGCTCCTTTTATAGGCGCGGCTAAGCGGCAGAGAAGCATGGGCGGTGCTCGCCGGTGACGACGGCACAACGAGCTAGAGGCGTGGGCGGTGCGCTAGGACGGTGGGTGGTGCCCTGGAGAGTGTCACGGCAGTGAGTGTGCAGTGGTTTGCGGTCGGTGGCAGTGAATGGCGCGACGCGCACTAAGTCTCTGCCGACGACGAGTTTCACGGCGGCCGGCGACTACGGGGCACGGTCGGGGAAAAGGGCGTGTCCGTTAGCTTGCTAGGCCGGTGGGGATCGTGTAGACGGGCGGCTGGAGCGAGGCGAGGTCTGGCTACGCGGGGACAGTGCGCGCTCTGCGGGCGGCGTCGGCATGGCCGACCGTCTCCGGGCGCGGCGGTTCCTGGCCGTTCTGGTCGCTGTCCTCGGGCTGGGGCTGGTTGGGCGGTGGAGGTGGACCACGGGCTACCTCCTGGACATGGTGGATGGCGCTGGCGGCGGCCGTGGCGTGCTGTCGCTGGTGAGGTGCCCAAATGGGGGCTCGACCTTAATGGCCATGACCATTTGGTTGTGGCACAGTGAGTGGCTAGGCTAGTGAGGGGTAGGGGAGTGTATGGGTTGGCTGTGGTTGCAAAATGGAGAACCAATTTGGTTCAAACACTGCTCCAAATAGTGTTTTGTGTTTTGTTTGAATTCTGTCCACCAAGTGTTTGTGAAAATGGCCGAAAGAAATCAAGATTGGAATTTTTGGATGAATTTTGGTGGGTTTGCTATACACATGCTTAAGCTTCTGTGGTTGCTTGGGTTTTGAAAATGGAGCTCATTTGAGGGGTTTTTGAAATAGGGTGATCTTGATACCTACACTAGATTCAATTTTTAATTGTCATTTAAAATTAGTGTTTGAAACTTTTTGGCAGATCACAAAGTGGGCCTTGGTACACTACTATATGTACTAGCAAGGGGTGCAAAGATCCATATTTATTTCTGTTAAGAATTGAGTCCTAGAAATAGCCAAAGTAGGCATGGTAGTTAAAATGGCACAAATGACCATTTCTTTCTTTTATTTATTTTGATTTCTTTTTCTTTGGGAACGATCTAGATGATGTTTATTTCACCTAAGAATCATTTTACAAGTAATGGATCACTTAATCATGTCAATTCAAAACAACTTCTATTTAAATGCACACACATATGAATGCTTTAATAATTTTAATTGGAAATGTTTTTGTTAACCCTAATTTTGATGATTTGGATCTTAATAACCTTGGATTAGAGTTTTGGGATGTTACAGTGGCCCCCGGCGGAGATCATGGAGATCGACCTCCCCGGGGGCGGCGCGGCGCGGAAGTGTGTGCGGCGGCTAGCGTGGTGCCATGGGGACGGCGGCGCTAGGGTTTGGGGGCGGGGGAGCCGGCGGCGCCTGGGAGGAGGGACGACGGCTAGGGTAGGAGAATCGTGGTTAGGCTGATACCATGTAAGAGAGGGAGAGAGATTGGCGGAATATGTTGGATATATTATTGAGCCTTATAAGCGAGTATATATAGGCGTACAGAGGATTATCTTCGAGTACGAGTCAAGTTAGGGTAGAGTCCTAACTATCATAATAACCGTACCCGTATCATACTCTAACATGTAGTTTTACTCCAAACCAAGATGAACCTACACACTAAGAGGATCTAGATACACTCTTTTTACAAAGCTAAAACATCTTATATTTTAAAACGAAGGGAGTATATCCCGTTAGTCACGTAACAGATAGGAACCGCAGAGACACATATTGAGCAGTAAAAAGAATACATAAATTTACATATGGTTGTAGTTCCATTGGAGTTTGCAATAGCAGCTGTTTGTAATAGAGTAAAAACCACGGATGATTGCCCTTGAGTTGACTTGTGCTTTGAGGTCGTCTTTGGGACATGATTCTAGTTTCTCCACACATCAAATCACAAATAAAGCTACGATCTCATTATTTCAGAGAAAGCTATATTTCCAATTAGTGGAGTGGACACAGTGGAAGACCGACCTCAAAAGCTTTAGTGCTGTGTATTAGCATAGCTTGCTTTATTTCTTTGAGAGCATAATATGGTGTAGTACTACTATATGTTTTGTCTGAGGTGCTGCTCTGAAACGCTGCTGCTCAAATTCTGTTTGCTGCCATGTATTCTCTCACGAGAACATACATAAAAATCAGTTGTTAGGCGTGGCACACCATGTCCAAAGAGGTCCATCCAATATGTTTATCTTCTTCTGTCGCCATCATGGGCTTCTCTTTTTGGTAATCTCATAAGCTTCTTAGTCCTCTGACTAATGAGCTTGGTACTAAATGTTATCTTAACTTGCTACTACTCTCGTTAGCCTACTACTAGTACATCACACATTCAGGTTTCTGTCAAAATCACATCTGCGTCCTCTCCAAGACAATAGCAATCACATCTACATCGTGCATTCGTGTCAGCCTCCTAGTGTCCGGTCTCCATAACATAATATTCAAGTGCTCGTCTAATCAGCATGCATGGCTGGACTATTATCCTCCTCGCACATGACACATTTCTGACCGTGAGACTTGTTGGGGTTGGTTGCGACTGTGCATCATGTGGGGTCGCCTCGTCGCTGCATTACTTTTCCCTCCCTCCGAACGATTCTTTATATATATACGGAGATTGTATTCCGCTGGAATCCGATCCAGCCTTTCCTGTCTTCCGGATCCGGATCATCGTCACCGTTCACCCCCACCGGCAGCATATTTGGGCCATGCTGGCATGCTAGCTGCGTATGATTGTTCTTTCACAAGTCTATATACTCAACTCCCGTAATGAGGGAGCAGAATTATGAAGCTGAGTACGAATTGTGGTACTTGTGTGCGCTGCCTCCCATGCATGCCCTGATGGTGACAAATGGATAGCATCTACTCCCTCTGTTTCAAAATATAAGACGTTTTAGTTTTCTGAATGAAGTGTATCTAGACCTCTTTTAGTGTCTAAGTTCATCTAGATTTGAAGTGAACCTAGACACTAAAAGGTGTCTAGATACACTCCTTCATAAAGCTAAAACATCTTATATTTTGAAACGAGGGAGTAGTAGACAGGATATGCTTATTATTTGATTTATTCTGTACGGAAGTTTTTTTTTCGAATTAGAAGTGGGTTATGTTTAATGTACTAGTATTAGTGTTAGAGTGATGTGTTGACTTGGCTAGGCAGTGATCCAGCAAGTCATCGTAATATACTATACTACTTTTCATTTCACATCTTTGTAATGTCAGTGATTATTAATAGATCGGTGGAATTTTTGCCAAAAAAAACTTGTTAACTGGTTTGGCTACAAGCGTGAAAGAAATCATAATGTCTTGCGAACGAAAAACCTCACGAGAATTTATCAAAAGAATTCAACACTAGAATAAGTGATAGAAGTATTTATACCACATTGTAGAAATAAGCTACTATAATGCGATGATTCTTGATTTGAGTGAAAAGTATATACAACATATTAAAACTCTCAAAGGAATTTGTCCTTGAAACTGCATTGATTGTAGTTGCTCCTTTGAAGTACGAGTAATTCAAGTGCCCTTCACATCAACTTTGTTCTATTTGTATTTTTCTTAAGGGGTCCAATTATGACTAATGTGACTAGGAAACCAGAGAGTATGGGTACAAATACGTTGAACATTAGTACATCGGGTAAGATACTCGAAGTTTTATGAAATATAGTAAAATTCGCTTTGAATAAATATTTGTGACATTATCGCACTTATTATAGCCATATTTTATTTTATTGGATACTTTTTGAATTGACAATTTCCACGTCGAACTATATTTAATGGTTAGCTTTGTTGTGATGACAATGAGTTGGCACTGCAATTCACTAAAACATATCGGAGGTGTAATACTCCAAAGGTACCATCCACGTTTACAACAACCACAAACATGATTTTCATAATTTAAGTTAGCTTAGTCATTGTCATTGATAATGTAGAGAACCTTTCTCTTTAGCTCTCTCGAAAATGGTTCAAAAGTTGGGAACGCACAGTGTGTACCCCCCCCCCCCCCAACCCCCACGCACGCACACACGGGTTCGGGTTGGATGATTTCACTTGTAAACGTGAAATTTGTTGCAAAACTATATGCGTTGGGGATATATTTTCTGGATATACCCACTGTGACTCGCTTACCAGGGTGGCCCACTTCAGGTTAGATCTATGCTTCACAGGCAGCCCAGTTAGGGAGAGAAGTTGGAAGCACATCCGGCTACGGGAAGACCCAAAAGTACCGACTTAGGCTTGTAGGGAAACTTGTAGTCCAAGATGCTGTATCGTAGCCAGATAGGACTCTCCTGTAGCTCAAGGACTGGATGACTATATAAGTTGTCCTAGGGATCAGCCTTTAGGGCATCGACAATCAACCTCAACTCGCACAAGCGAAACCTCTCGTAATCTGTACTTTTGGCTATGTCGTATTACTGGATTGCTAGCAGGAGTAGGATCCGTCCACCGCAGGTGGATTCGAACCTAGGTAAGCTTGTGTGTGCTTACCGTCCCGGACTATCGTACGTTTCACACCCCACATATTTCCATGCCCCGAGAACCCCCTCATGGCGTACTTGTCTTCAATCTAACGACACTTGGTGCCCACCGTGGAGTATGTGACCTTCGGAGCAGCGTTCCGGGTGAAATCTGCGCAAATCGTAATCGGCGAAACAATCATCGTCAGTCGGGTCCTCTATGCCAGCGATATCCCTCTCGTCCTTATCGACGAGACCTGGATTCTGGCTAGGGAAACCGTGACTAGATACACAATCATGTCTTTTGGCGAGATCGATGTTTACCTCGGTTTCGCTGAACCTGCCTAACCCACCCTAGCGGTGATGATAGAGGCAGGAGAAACTTATGGATCTGCTTTTCCCACGGAGGCGGCAGAGTTTCGGATATCAGAAAACCCTAATCCTACCTAGCCCGCACCTGAAGCAGAGATCGTGGAGAAGATTGGATCTGAAGAAGATCTCTCACGGGAGGTCGAATCTCAGGAAGATCAAAGCTGCAACAGCTCCGTATCCGGCTGTGCTGATGCTGGAGCAGGAAAATCACTTCTGAGGCATACCGTGAAGCGGATGATAATGAGTGACATAGTCAACATGGATGCAGTTCTCAAGACCATAAAAAGTTTTGAGGAAGCAAAAGAAGAAGGCCTCACCTACCTCAGAGCACATGGATTGCACTTCGACGGTTACGTTGGCTCTGATCCGGCTCTGCTGATGCTGGAGACAACAACGACTCAGTGTTAGACACAATCAAAATGAATACCGATGCACCTGCTTCCTCAGGGGAGTCCATGACAATAGTAGATCTCTGAGCGTATCAAGCAGAATTAGAAGACGAGTTCACCTCCAAGGTTGCGGTAGAAGGAGAAGTTTTGGATCTAAGTCCCTACAACAGTATGGATGAGAGATACGACGAAAACTCTACGAACCCTCCAGATGATGTGGATCTCGGAGAAATCTCGACGTCTAGATGTTCGAAAGTACTAATAGAAGCTTGACTCCAGGAATCGGACCAAAAGTCGTCTTTTCCACGGGTACCAACAAGGCCAACAAGGCAAATAAGAGGAAGGACAAGACTCTAGCTAAAGATCTTCCAGCTAAGGAGGAAATCACTGTAGACTACGAGGAGGATTCAGACGACACTCTAATCACCTAGGAACCAACAAAGTCTCCGGTGGATGGACACGTGGTTACCCTAGGTGCTCGTGAAATCCCCGGGGAAGCACTTACAATGCCGATCCCAACCGCCTCGGAACTTACACCAGACGAGTTGGAGGAAAGGGTCTTAGCCCTAGAAGCATAGCGCTAGATACTCCTGGACGTGTCCACCCACCTCATCAAGGAGAAGCAGCGCATTGCAGGTGTAGGACAGTACAACTCCCTGCAGCACCAGAAGACCCGGAACGGCCCTGAGCTGGCAAATAAAAATCCGGAAGTTCACAAGTCCCCTTTTGAGGGGAACAACACAGACATAGTCGTGGGATAGCCTCGGATCGACAACAAAAGAAACCCGGTATATAACACGCTGGTAGAAAACACTGCTGCGACCCGAGAGATCCTAGCAAATAATCCAAGTCCAGAGCAGGTCCGGATGAGTGTAGCACTACTCAGCAAGGTCCTAGAGTAACAAAAGGCCGCCACGTCTTTCAACGGAAAACTGCTGTAGAAATCCGACCAATGTCGCACAGACACGGCTCGGCAGCATGACACAAGGCCCCGATGGGAACCGGATCGGCATCACCACCCCGACCCTCGGGATGATACTTACTCAAGAACCGGCTCTTCAGGACAGCGGCATAGAACTGCACACGATTGGAGCAACGTTTCCCCAACCGTAGAGCGAGACGCCGTAGCAGCATTGGTTCCACAACAACCTACCCGGAGGTAGTCAAATCACCGCAGGGAAGAAGATGAAGCACGGCGTCGGGAACATGATCGTCAAAGATGCCACCTCCCAGACACACAAGCCGTCAGGTTGAGCCTCGCCATAATGGTGACAACGACGGACAAAAAATGAAAATTGCACCAGATCAAGCCGACACGGTGGACGTCGCCACGAAGCCCCGGATGGAGGCCGGTGATCAGCCGGAAATAACCCACCAGCACCACCCTCTCCACCAAGCAGCGCCCATAACGACTCCCACGGGAGCCAAGGAGGACACGAGGCGGTGGCGAAGGAAGCAGAGACCCGGCTCCATGGTACCACAGCCACATCGAACATCTGAGACGGCGCTCCCTATCACCAAGTGACGTCAGGCACTAGATCAACTCAAACATAGATGCACGACGCTACAAGTCGGACACATATATGTGGGTCCAAAATGCTTCGGGCCACGGATCCAACAAACAAATTTTCTGGAGGGATTTGCTATCTCAAGACACATTCAACCCTACGGCGGTGTGGCTCGGCTAGTGGCTCCAGGATTTCTTTCAAGCCTGCTACATCACCAAAGGAGGAAACAACTTGGTCGCAGTCCGGCATATCCCACTTATGCTTTGGAAGATGGCTCGATCCTGACTCAATGAACTCCCGGAAAACACAATTCACAACTGGTATCATATGCAAAGTGCGTTCGTTCGGAATTTCGAAGGCACATACAGGAGGCCATGTGTCATCGGATTGAAGGAGAATATCATTTTGCGGCCCGAAAGTTGAGACGCCGGTGCATCACGGTACCCGAGTTCATTTTAATCACCGCGATTCGAAAAGTTGGGGCACCATTTGCTGAGAGGGGTGTTTCGAGTGAATGATGGCCAAACCCAATATTTTCAAATCGCGTCCGTTAAGTCAGGATTTTCCGATTACACTAGTTCCTGTTATGCCCCTTCTTCGTCGGTCTCTCTTCTTAGCCACCCTGCACGTGTCGTAGGGGCAAATCCATTACTGTACTTTCCTAACTCTCGACATTGAATCTGGTTGCGGTGGTGGCAGTCCTTTTTTTCCCCTTCCCCGACCCTGAATCTGCCGGCGACGGAGGTCCTCCCCCCTCCCCCCGACACTGAATCCGGCGGCGATGGCCCAACATGCCTTGCAAGGTGAAGGTTGTAGCTACGCCGCTGACTGATTCGGGTCAGTCGGGGCCAGAGTCTGAGATGATGTACTGTACTTGTTTCTATTATTTTGTTTGTTGAGAGATTGTAATGTAATGTTTTGTGAAACCATGACTGGACAAGTGATGCATAAGTACCTTGTAGTTGACATGATTTTGTTTCTTAGTTGATGTAATATACTTGTTTCTGCGATTATGTTTGTTGAGAGATTGTAATATAATGTTTTGTGAAACCATGACTGGATAAGTGATGCGTAAGTACCTTATAGTTGACATGATTTTGTCTCTTGAGTTGATGTAATATACTTGTTTCTGTGATTATGTTTGTTGAGATATTTTAATGTAATGTTTTGTGAAACCATAACTGAACAAGTGATGCATAAGTACCTTGTAGTTGACATGATTTTGTTTCTTTCAATGATGTAATATATTGGTATGTTTTCCTTAGGCAATGAAATTGGGTTGGAGGGGGTACATGTTTAATATTTGAAATAAAAATGTATGAAGAGAAACCCTATTAGGAAGGAGACAGTAATCCAGGGAAAGGGCATGGTATCCATTAAACTATTGTAACATGCCAATTTAGTCATTGTTGCAGCGGTGACACACTTCACTTTCGCCTCTCTCTCTCTCTCTCCTCACCGATGCCGACGCTGGCAACGATGCATTCGCCATGCTGTCCTAGAACGATGAGGACGACCAGTCGAGCAGCGATAGCCTTCTCACCGACATCGACTATTCCTTCCACGATGTGAGTTCCTCTGTTTTCTCGGGCTAGGGTTAGGCATTGGTAAATCCCTCGATCTAAGCTCCATATGTGCATGCAATCGTGTTCAATTCCAGCTTTGTGTTTACCTACAGGTGCCATGGATGATCTACGACTCCGAATGGGAGGGCCTAGATCTCGATGGAGAAATACCATGTGACCATGGGCTAAAACTGAGGAGATATGTTGCATTCGAAGGCAGTAACACTGGGAGAAGGTTTTTGAGTTGTACAAATTAGGTTTGTTTACATTATGTGCAATGGTGACATGAAGAAAAATGTATCATGTATGTTCATAACATGATAGTGTGTGTTTTTTTAGGTTGGCCCGGTGTGTAAAGCAGTAGAGTGGGTGGATCTTGAGTGGCCAGATGCACTTAAGAAATGTTTGGCACAATTATTAGAGATGTATGAGTTGGAAAGGTCGGGGAGATTTACTGATGCTTGTGATGCAGCTGAAAAAAATTACAAGTTGTCGGTACGAAATAAGGAGCTGGAACAAGAAATCGAGAATTTGCAGTCAGAACTAAGTGACAGAATCAATGTGAGCTTGGTTGTTGGAACTGCAAAGAAGCTTCAGGATAGTCATAGGTTGCTGATTCATAATGCAGAAAAGGAGAGGGATCAACTCAGGGAAGACAAGAAGAAGCTAGAGTACTGCATTGCAGATCTGTTGAAGGAACTGAAAAAGGCGCGCGAGGGTTAACAAGGACAGACTACAGAGGATAAAGGAAATTTGAGATAAATAATTTATGCTGTGCTAATGCCTGATACTAGTTAATTGTAAGACTTGCAGTTGCGCTTTCTTAACTAAGCCAAACTCAATCCTCGAGCAAATTAATTTCAGACGAACACACATATCGTGCATAGAGTTAAGTTCACGTTTACAAAATTACCACTACAGAGGATAAACCAGGCAGTTCAGTACTAAATAGACATATGTTGGGTTCAAGCAAGCCTGGCCCGGAGCTACTTGTTTTCCTCCCTAAGATTTGCCAGCTCCTTCAGTACTTTGCCATGCGCCAGCCGCAGGTTCTAGCGCTCCGTCACGGATTCGAGAATTTGGTCTGTAACCATACGATTTTTCTTCAAGATCCCATTCATGATCTCCGTCTGCTTACTAGCCGAGGTGCGACCTTCCCTGTGAAGCTTCTCCCAGCCGATGTTTACCTCCTTCAGTTCCTGGCACTTGTCAAAAAGGACCACGACTTCAGCGCGCAGGTGGTCAGAGGTCAGTTTCTGGGAATTTTGCTTCTCCCTTTGGATGGCTATCTTGTCATTTAACCAGGTTGCCAGGTCCTGGTTGAGCTTTCGCCTCTTTCCCCGCAACAAAAAATATATAGTATGGTTTGTTCAGTTCACCAGGACAAGCTGGTTAGTTTCCATAATTAACTGAATCGACTAGTGGCACTGTCATAATTTCAAGGAAGAAGCAATCTGGGACTAATCAACATTTTATGAATCGACTAGTGGCACTGTCATAATTTCAATTTCACAGACAAACAAGGTTTATCTGCAGTTTAGTGTGTTGTGGGTTTTTTCCCATGTCACCAAATAGTAGTGGCAAACTCATAATGCAGAAACCCATGTCCAGATACAGAATGGAAAGAGCTCATGGTGTCCATTCATGAACATGAACACCTACACATGTCCAGATAGATAAGGAGTTGCCCTAGAATTCTTATTGCACCCTATAATGGGAATCAAACTTGGGTATTGCTCCCTGAACCCTAAATATTACAAAAAGAGTGGAGCACGAACTGATATCCGTGCCCCCTCTAACGGGAATTAGACTTGGGCATTGCTCCGATACGCCTCCAGACAAGCCCTTAGCTCCTCGTTCTCTTTTTGAACACCCTCGAGTACGGTGATCCCTCTGCTCATGTCCTCCTTCATCTCTTTCACTGCATCAAGGCAACAGTTCATGTCATGGTAGGCTTGGATGGCAGCCTTGGTTTCCTCGACGCGTCCTCTAAGTGCCTCGGTGACTTCATCCTGCGGGAGGGTGCACCTTTCGTCGAGATTCTTCTTCTCCTCCATGAGCTTGTTGATTATCTTGATGGCCTGTTCTTGCCTGTTCAAGTTACGATCGAGCACTTTCTGTAGCCTCACGATGTCACGTGCAAAATCTAGCGAGATCTCCTTCTGCATAGATAATTGCTTGCGTAGGCTCTCATTAGCTTGGGTGAGGGAGCGTGCAAGCTCTTGTTGGTTGTCAATCTTGGCACTGGTCACGGCCACCTTGTCATGGTACTCGGCCTTTGATCACAGCATCGTTCATGTTAATTGAAATAGAAATTCTATAATTACACTTCAGGTTCCAGGTGAATACTAATACAAATCAAAAAATCCCCGTTGAATCTATGGACAACAATGTTAAAAATGGACATAGAGATCTATTCATAACCATGATAAACTAATCCTAATTACAAAAAATCCATATTGAATCTATGAATAGCGGTATTAAGGAAAGACCAAGAGATCTAGTCATAATCATGAAAAATAATACAACTCACAAAATAAAAGAAAAAACCAATGCGGAGCAGACACGATCTAAGAAATCCACATCACAACTCAGAGAAATAACAGTGTGGAGATTTGCTACCTCGCTAAGACGTGGAACGGGACCGAACGGGTCCTACAACGCCTCCGTCGTGGTGGATTCTGGCTCCACGGCTAGCCTGTAATACGTAGAAGAGGAAGAGCAAGAAGAAGAAGAAAAACAAGAAGAAGCAGAATAAGATCATGATGGAGAAGGAGATGGAGAAGAAGTAGAACAAGAAGACTGTATCGGGAGGAGCCCTCGCCTGCTAGAACATTCGACGCCATTGTCGGGAGAGATTGGGCCTCAGTCAGAGGGGGGCTTGAGGGGCTGGTAGAGCAAGAACTGCCTCGCGGTGAGCTCTCTCCTTTTTCTCCGCAAGGATGGTAGACCGGCCTCTCCTCAGGGGAGCCATGGCTCGCAGGGGAGGGAGGTGGTGGTAGGAGGAAGAAGATAATGATTAGTGTGGGAGAAGAGTCAAAGAGTATAGGTCGTGGTCCAGTAGTACTACTACTATTATACAAGACCACCGTGTACGGTCTACCTTCTCAAAGAAGCCAGGAAGGCAAGGATAGGGAATCGATGGGACTTGTCTTTATTGCGATGGACAGTTCAATGGTCTTCGGTGCTGCCTAAAATCCAGTATATAATAAGAGGAGTGCGAGCTTACCCTTAAAAATGAGTGGAGGCGGGTGGTAATCACGGGCATCGGCGTGCACGTCCCGCGTGCGTGTGTCACGTGTTGATGGGGCAATGACGTGTGCAACTGCTTCACGATCACGTCGGCACGTCGAACTCTGTTGAACTCCACGTCGACAGGAACGCACGGGATATTTATGAGTCTAGAATACGCTGTGCCACTTTTGTTGTGATAAAATTATATTCAGTACGCGAGATATTACTTTTTTTTAATAATCGACAAATGCATGCATGTACACGACACACGAAACCGCTGCTCGTCCCTTGATCAGATCGGCACCCAACTCTGTGTACCCGTTATCGCTCATTCCGAACAACTTCCTCGAGCACGATGCCCCCTCGCCGTGGCAATGGCAGGTCCAAGTCATCCAGTAACCGTCCTGTGTCCCCTGCTCTTTGCTGCATCATTCGTGCTCGCGAGTCGCCTACTGAGGCAGTACATCGTGTCCGATCGCGCCAGGATCCATCGACATCGACACTCGAGAACACCACGACGTCGAAGCTCGTACCGGCCGCGCGGGAGGAGCGTGGGGTACCTGCAGCGATGGACGAGCGCAAAACAGCAGCCTGGACAAGGGTGCGTGTTGCACCGGCGAGTACAGACAAGAAGAGGAACGAGAAGAAGACCATGAAGAAGAGAGGAGACAACTATTTGGACGAGTCCGACTCGGCCAATGAGGAGGCGTTCATCCATCAGTTGGAGGCAGAAGCGGATGAGAGTGACGTGGACCCGTGGGACTACGAAGAGGAGGAGGAGGACTCCGAGAAGGAGATAGCGCGCGTATACGAAGAAGGGGGTGGTGTCGAGTCATCAGAGGAGGACATCAATGGCGGCGATGGCAAGGACCATGACGTTGACGGAGACGATGACGAACCGGAAGACAAAGACGAGAGCTTCTTTGAAATATGATCATTTATTTTATTTATTTATTGAGATGTATTTTCACTTGTTTACGGAGGTAAAGTATCGGTGGCACGGATAGAGAGGTGGCACGGATATACCCTACAAAAAAGTGGAGGAGGGAGGTGGTATCCTGTCCGCTGGATCACAGAGGATCAACGGTTTGTGGGCACGATCCGTGTGACATCTGTGTCAGCCAATCAGGGCGTAGCACCTAGAGTGATCACATGTTTGGGCTTTTGTGAGATTTGTGACCGAGAGAGAGGGCAAAACTGAGTAGTATCAAAAAACCAAGGGCAAGACAGAATAAAGGATTCAAATAGAAAATATAAAGAGTAGGCATGTGTGTTCCTTTAAGAAATGGAAAATGCATGTTTCGTACTAAACCACATGGATCCACCAGTGTCATTTGCATGTTGTCTTCTTTACATAAACCATGACTAGAGTCACTGCATGTTTGTCCCTTTCATAAACCATAACTAGACTCATTGCATATGTGTTCTTTTCATAAATCACCACCAGTATCATCTGCATGTGTGTCCTTTTCATAAACCACATGGATCCATTGATGCCACTCCTGCATGTGGTTTTATTTTCATAAACCACATTGATCCACTAGATGTCATTGCATGTGTGTTCTTCATAGACCACTGATGCCACTCTAGCATGTGGTTTTCTTCTCATAAACCACACGGATCCACTAGATGTCATTTCATGTGTGTTCTTCTCATAAACCACATAGATCCACTGATGTCATTGCATGTGGTGTTCTTCTCATAAACCACATTGATCCACTAGAGTTCATTGCATGTTGATGACCCACAAGTATAGGGGGTGTATCGTAGTATTTTCGATAAGTAAGAGTGTCGAACCCAACGAGGAGCAGAAGGTGCTGGCTAGTGGTATGGATCAGGAATTCTCTACAAATACTTAGCAAACGGATTTTTAGGGGTTTTTGATAATACAAGTAAATAAAGTATGAGTGAATAAAAGACAATAATAATAAATGCAGCAAGTGGCCCAATCCTTTCTTTAGCAAAGGACAAGCGGGTTGTATTACTTAAGATGACCAAACGTTCTCGAGGACACACGGGAATTCTGTCAAGTGCTTTCGCTTCATATAGTTGATTAATCTTCTTTAGTTTGCTAAGTGTTGTGTGGGTGAACCTGTGCTAATGTACCGACCTTTCTAGGACTAATACATACTTGTGATTATACCCCTTGCAAACATCCGTAAGTACAAGAAAGTAATTAAGGTAGAAACCTAACCACAGCTTTAAACTCTAAGACCCTGACGTCCCTTGTGCAATGGTTTCCTAGCGAGGGTTCAGGTTTCTGTCACTCCGGCAACCCCTATGATTAGTAGCCAAATACACAATGCATTCCCCTAGTCCCATATAGGTGAAGTATCATGTAGTCGACATTCACATGATACCACTAGAAGAAGTACACCACAACTTAAATATCAAACTATTGAATCTTTCTCAACACAATTCCACTACTAACAACATGACTTCTCCCATGTCCTCAAGAACAAAATGAACTACTCACAAGACATCATATGGACCATGATGAGAGATGGAATAATGATGTATAACAATCTGAACATAAAGGATAATTCAATGGTTCACTCAATAGCATCAACTACAAAGAGTAATCAACACCGGGAAAGTTTCCTCTAAGAACTATGCAAGATTCAACCCAATTGTTATAGAGATATGGAGATGGTGATGAGGGTGCTGGCCGAGATGATGGTGGTGGTGATGATGATGATGATCCCGATGAAGTCCAGATTGATGGTGGTGTTGATGGCGACGATCTCCCCTCTCCGGGAAGGAATTCCCCTGGCAGAAATCTGTCTACCGGAGAGATCTTTCTCTCTCGGTGTTTTCTACCCCGCAGAGGTGGCGGAATCTTTCTGTGGTCCCTCTCTCGGTATTAGGGTTCCGTGGAGATAATATACGCCAGAGGGGAGAGCTGGAGGTGGACCATGGTGGCCACACCACCTGGTGGCGCGACCTAGGGTGGCCAGCGCCAAGGGTGGTGTGGGCCCCCTGTGGCCCATCTCCACTCCTCCTTTTGGCAGTCTTCGTCTTCTAGAAAAATAGGATTTTCCATATATTTTCTCAGATTTTCTGATCTTCGCGAATGTTGCCTCCAAACAACACCTTTTCCATCAGAATCCTGACTGTAGCGGTCCATGCTCCAAAAGTCATCAACCATGCAAAAACAGATGAAATAACATAAGTATCATCTCTTAATATGAAATATGTTAATGAATAACAGTAAATTATGATATAGAATAGTGATGCAAAATGGACGTATCAACCCCCCCAAGCATAGACTTCGCTTGTCCCCAAGCAAAACTGAGCTCAATAAACATGACCTCAGGTTTATGGAGTGAAGAGTCGATAAAAGAATATGGACAGGAAGCATCACATTCATCAATACATAGATCATAATAGAAGACAAGTCATTATTATATAACTTAATTTGCAATAAGTAAAGGAAACACAATAAAGATACATAAAGTGAATCATAATTGGTAATGGCAAACTTAGCTCTTGGTCGAAGAATAGTTGACAATTTGCTGGAGTTCACAAATAACTGATTTTCAATGATAGCTTTCAAAGTAGTAAACACTAAGATAAGAGCAATGTGCAAAACAAGGAACATAAGAAACATGATTGAATAGATCATCATATGAATGAATGAAACACATCAACTCAAAATACTTGCTGAGATAGAAGGGAATAGGTTTACTGACTCAACTAAAAGGTAAAAGATAGGCTCTTCGCAGAGGGAAGCAGGGATTTCAAGGTTCATAAAGAGCTTCCAAAAATTATGATACTTATTAGCTTTCAGCTCTCATTGCCCCTATCATAGGCATCTTTAGGTGATTAAGGTTAAAGTGACACAACTAAGAGGATATGCTTGACAAGTTATAAGTTGAAATCTCATGCCCCTTACTTACGAGTACCGAACCTCATGCTACTAAACTTCAGTCACAAGTAAGCTCTTGTCATTGTAAATACATATGTATCATAAAGAACCGCCAACGGGGTACCCCTTGCACATGATACAGGAGCTATCCTATAATCAAAATGACAAGGCAAGCAGACAATGAGCATCTCAGCGATCCTTTTATTTGGTATTTGCATAGGTTTTTATTGAGGATGCTTCATAGAGTGCTAATTATGGTTATGCTGCAAGTTTCCACCATGATTAGGCATGGCTTAGGCTAGCGGCCCAGGCGTTTCTCTAACACACATATAAACTCCATGATCTTACAAGTTCCCCTTTTATTTCACACCGCCGGGATCCATAAGCAAAAGAATCATGATATCAACGAGGTACAAAGTACCAGTGCAATGTTGAAAGCATTCCCCATGATGCATGGTTCTGCTAACTTCAACTTATAAAGCGCAAGCATATACGCAACAAAGATGGACACAATGGTTCAAGTTTATTGATTGCAAGACAGAAAAGTGTGCCATCAAGTTCGTGAGAGCTTTAATCACTAATTTTCTCATAACAAGTTTAATTTGGAAGGTAGATAAAAACATGAATTTACTTGGAATAGCAATAATGCTAATAGGTAGGTATGGTGGACACAAATGGCATAGGTTTTGGTTTAAGGATTGGATGCACGAGAAGAATTCCCTCTTAGTACAGGTTTTTGGCTAGCAAGGCTGGGTAGCAAGTGTAAGAGTTGAAGGAAACAAACAAACATAGAAGTGATAAAAACAAACATGCAATCTTCCTTGGAAGCACAAAAGATCTTAACTAGAGAATACTAGACTTATGAGCAAATCAAGAAAGAAAGATGATGAATTATATTTGTTTAGGAGTACTTCTATCTTTTTCATTCAATTCTCAAAAATAGAGTTGCTACTAACCGAGCCAGGTTTGCCAAAACAAACTAAATTAACTCAATGATCCCAAAGTGATACCAATACTAACAACAAGATCAATCATATAACCACGAATTGAAAACTAATATAAGATATGCAAAAGAGTAAATGATAGAACTTCTCATTAATATTCCATAACGACAACTCATACCAAGGGATACATATCTAACGAGAGAGGGGACACTTCCATAATGCAAACCATCCTACATGATAACTTCTCTATTCATGATATGACTCTACTATAAAGGTAAAAAGATAGAAGATAGTGATGTGATACCGCGGCACTCCCCCAAGCTTGGAACAAACCAAGGGGATGCCAAAACCTGATGACGAATTACTCCTTCGGTGGTGGTTGTATTCTCTCGATGAGCTCTTTGATCAGTTTCCCCAAGTCCTCGATCTCGAAGGTGAGATTACGAATCAGCTGTGAGTTTTGCTCAATGCGGCTCATGATCATGTCGGGTTGAGAATTCCAGCTCTTGCGATTCTTTCCCCACTCTTCCTCCTTGAAGTCTTCTTTTCCTGCATGGCGTGGAGCCAAACAATGACGCGGAGGTTTCCCTCCAGTTGACATTCGTGCAGTCCTCCTGACCCTGGCAGATCTTGTCAACACTCCAATGCTTGCAATGGTAGTGCCA
The DNA here is from genome assembly GCA_023614405.1 of Avena insularis. Taxonomy (NCBI): domain Eukaryota; kingdom Viridiplantae; phylum Streptophyta; class Magnoliopsida; order Poales; family Poaceae; genus Avena; species Avena insularis. The sequence continues at coordinate 386,817,401 of CM042686.1, read as the reverse complement.
GTGTGCGGATGTTGGCCTTGCTTTGTCTCCTCTTCACCTTCACTCTTGATCTCCTTCTCCTGCCCGGGGTCTTGGAGATCTTCCTCCATAGGCTCCTTTCCCTTATCCTTGGCGGACACCATTGTGATTCTAAGCTTTCAAAAATAGTTCCTGGCAGAAACAGATCGAAACAAAAACACGCCGAGAACACAATATACGAACCTCGAGGGATCCATGGGATTATATATTACGAAGTTTTACAACAAAAGGAAGGTACTGAGAGAAAACGGGTCGGAGACGGAGTTCGAGGTGGCCACACCACCTGGTGGTGCGGCCAGGGGTGGGCCCACGCCACAGGGTGGTGTGAGCCACCCTGGCTTCGTTTCCGTCCCTCTTTCGCTTCGTAGCTTTCCTTGTTGGCTAAAAACTGCAAAAATATAACTGGACAGATCTTTCGCGGAACTTTTCTTACCAGAACTATTAGCTATTCGAAAACGGACTCTGCAGGTCTCTGAATTTGGTATTTAGTAGATTCTTCCAGAGTCACTACTTGAATGATATCAATATCTTCATCTTCATACTCATATTGCTTGAGTAATGAAACCTTTCACTTTCTCATTACACCATTTTCTCCACTAACTTGGAAATTTCTTTCACACAAAACTTCATACAACTCTCATTAGCAACATTAGTATAAGTGAAGTGATAAAACCTTTTGAGTCCAATTTCAACTGAAAACCATCAAAACAAGAGCTACTGTAAATGCAAGAGTGGCAAAATCGATTAAAGAATTCAAAAAGGAAATCGATTAAAGAAGCAAATGCAAGAGTGGCAAAATCTATCAAAACAGACCAGCAGGTAAAGATCATTTTTTTCGAAAATCTTCTGTTGCTCAAATCAAAAAGTGCAAAACTAACAAAAGTTAAATAACAACCTGGGGCAGAAGCACAAAAAATTTACAGCTCAATCCCACATACAGAGATCTCTAACGAATTTTTATGGCGAAGCACGAAAATCTGTTTTGGGACAGCAACTTCCCCAAATCTTACTTCTCTCTCATTAGAGGTTGATCTTGACACAAAAACCAAACAAAAAGGATAAGGAGCGGTTATTACCGAGGTAATAACTTCCAATACTCAAAGAAAAAGAAAAAGAAACTGGAAACAAGAATAAACTGGGTTGTCTCCCAAAAAGCTCTTTCTTTATAGCCATTAAGATGGGCATGATAATTTTGATGATGCTCCCTTAGGAATATGAATTGAAGTGAAAGAGAGAATTAAGAAGCAAAAATACACACATTTAAGTCTAACCCACTTCCTATGCAAGGGAATTTTGTAAACAAGCAAGTTGTTGAAACCAGAAACTGCGAGCATAGGAAGGTAAAAAAAGTGCAACATAAAAACTTTCAGCATAAAACGAGGAAACTTGATATTATTGAGATACATAAGAACACTTTCCCCTCTTTCATAGTAGCTTTCAGCATGATGCATAAACTTAACAATATAACTATCGCGAGGGCCATCGTAACAATGATCACTTATCCTAACGGAAAACACAGGAACACTAGCTCTCATAACACTACTTTGTGAAATAATATTAGAGGTATCCTTACCAAGGATAGTGTGTCCCTCTTCTACATATTTAGTGACAAAGTCTTTTACGTTTGCTATTATAGGTTCACCATCCATTTGTTTATCAGGTTCAACAGCTTTATTTGTACTTTCATTAACCATACTAGCTATCATAGAATGTTCCTTTATCTTAACTAGGAAAGGGATTTTCTCAATGTAAGGTTCAGGTAAAACATGATTAGCAGTATAAACTTCAGTATTTCTTGCAGGAACACTCTTAGCAACATCTTTATAAGGTTCATGATACTTATTCCACTTCTTTTTAGGCACTTCAATGTAGGAATCAAAAGCCTTAAAATAAGTTGCAATAGCTTGAGAGTCTAGACCATAAGCATTTTTAATATTTTGAAAGTCATCCGTTCCCATAAAAGATTCAATGCATTCATAATCATAATTTATACCTGACTTTCTTCCTTTGTCATTCTCCCATGCTTCAGCATTGTCTTGAATACGGTCTAGAAGATCCCATTTAGCTTCTTCTTCCATGCGAGTGAATGATCCATCATGACCCACAAGTATAGGGGGTGTATCGCAGTATTTTCGAGGGAAGTGAAAACCAATTTATTGATTCGACACAAGGGGAGCCAAAGAATATTTATCAGCCTTAACAACTGAGTTGTCAATTCAGCTGCACCTGGAAACAATCTTGCTCAGAGCAGTTTATCAGTAGCAACAGTTTTATAGTAGGAATAGCAAAGTAACAGCAGTAGTAAAGCAAAGACAGTAGTAACAAAAGCAGTAACAGTGGGATTCGAGTGCGGTAGGCATAGGGATGGATGGACGGGCGTTGCATGGACAAGACAATTCACATAGCAATCAGAACATAGGGCAATTGCAGATAAATAAGATAAAGCATCCAAGTACTAGACAATCCTAGGCATGTGTAACTACCTCGGTGAATTACGCTCTTAGTTACATGCCTGGATGAGCGAAAGTGGTTAAAATAGTACGGTGGGGCCTAGGGGCCACTCAGAGGTAGACCTTTCGGCCGTCCTAACCACTTTCAGATCATCGGGACAAGAACGAGCGACGTAATCGGCAGGCGAAGGGATCAACTACATACACAAGTGAGTATGTATGCAAGCCACCATACAACTGTTCACAGAGCCATTCCATCTAAAAGAAATAGAAATATTGCAACGCCATACGGCAAGATCCAAATATCCTAGATAGACATAATATTTTAGGATAGCTCCTCATACATCAAACATCAGAGTATCAGGCGGAAGCGGAAAACAAGATCCGAGTACGGATAAGAAGCAAATCGGCATAAGATGCCACATAAATAAACACATCCCGCCCACAGATCTCACGTATCCCTGTTCCCGGAATCTCTACACCGAGTGATCGTTGCCGACATCATCCGTCTCCTCCACCCAGTATCCATCTTGTGAATACACATGTTCATCTGAATCAAACAATTTATCGTGTGAGACCCTAGGGGTACTCAGCAAGTCTTTATGCCTCTAAAGGGGACATATACCTGGGGTGACGCAATTGCAGCAAAAGATAATAACTAACAAGTCTATAGATACTCGCTAACCATCCGCCTAACCAATGATAGACGGATGTCCGTTAAATAGTAACAACAGTTATAACAGTATAATTAATAGATCCATCCTCCTTCTCACTTACCAACGAGAAAGCGGACGAACATCCCATCCGTTGGTAGTTTTATTAACCATTCCATGAGTATTGCACTATTTACTAGTCAAGTACTTAGTCAAATTAAAAGCGGTACTTTAGTTATACTTGTCTATGATCGAGAAACTATGCTCCGAGTCGTCCATAACCGCGGACACGGCTTTCAGAAAGATTTACCCTACAGGGGTGCACAAATAGCAACACACACTCGATCAACCTCGGAAAAACCAACTCAAAACCCAACGAGGCCTTCACGACAAAGCGATCATAGGATTCATAAAATATTTCAGGGGGCCACCCCACTAAGCTACCCGCAACGAAGTTGGCCGGCTCCGGAACGGACCCAGGGTTTGCGACGACGCCTGTAAACGACTGGGAACCCGAAAGTGTGACTGGGCTTGTCGATACCGCGAAAAAGTGGCGCGGTCCAAAATAGTACAGGTGCTCCATGCACAATCTTAAATAAAGCAGTAAAGCATGGCATAAGTACAGGATAGTAATAAAGCCCCAAACTACTTTGTGGCCCCAAATAATAGAAATAGATCAAGATCTGGCTCAGGGGGGTCCATAAGGCCTCCCGGATGTGGATAGTGCGAATAGTCAAGGAATAGGAATCAAGTACTCGGGGTCCTACGGGACACAAGTGAGCATGAAAAACCAAATAGCAGATATTGCTCAACAGTGCCACTTTCATTAGTTATCCCATTACTACTCAGGTTAAGTTGTTTAGGTACCTCGTTATCCATCAGACACTCACATACCCTACACATGCTGTTCTACGACCCGCATGGCTCAAACAACTCCTGTAGTAATGGCTCATGGGATGGAGGAACAAGCTTCGGTGGGGTGTTAAAAGTAAAGGCTATGCAGTACTTGGGATTCAATTTAATGCAATCGCGACTCAATGATGCAAGAATAAGATAGAGGCAATAGGTACTATATGTATGCAAGCATGTGTTAGTGCTTGCCTGGCAGCTCAGTTGAAGCGAGAGACGGATCTGGGTAGTGCTCCTGGGATTCCTTATATATCCCCTACTCGGCGTCTATTCGAAGAAGAACCAAACAAACAAGGGCCAACATAAATAAAGTGCACAAGCATATGAATTAAAATGCGACAAGAAAACAAGCATGCCATGATGAATGATGCACAATTTGCATGGCAATAAAGTAGCAGGGCATGGGTGAGGTGTGGGGTACAAGATTAAAGCATTTTATGAAGTTTTTAGTCCGGTTTGCTCTCATATAAGTTGTTGTATACTTTATATTTATATGATGCATCCTGCAATTCAGAACATGGAATGCATAGATAGAACGGGCTCGTCGTGCTGATCGATTTAGACATATTATTTGTCAAATTTGGAGTTATAGATTTAAAGTTATTAATTTATTAAGAAAAGGGAATTTTATTGTAATTTTAATCATCTCGAAAATTTTAAGTGTTCAATTAATATTTTGAATAGCATATTTGAATTCCTCACATTTTTCTGATTCCAAAACATATATCATTTGTATTATTTGGAATTATAATTTAAAAGTTGTTTAAAAACAGATTTGAATTTATATTTAAACATTTTCTGAAATTGTTTTTAAAACAGATAAACAGATGGACTTTTTTTTACACCCAGACAGAACTAGCCTAAGGCACTGACGGGTGGGGCCGCTGCTGACTGGGTGGAGACAACACGCAGAAGCTTTTCTCACCACGGACACAACCAGCCTCATACACCGACCGGTGGGTCCGGCAGAAGCGCCTGTGGCAATGCATGACAGGAGGTGCCACCTGCACGGAGGCTGCGGGTTAGGGTTTACAAAAACGCAAGGGCTTTTCTGCAAAAAGGTGGAAGGGGCTGACCGGTGGGGCCTGGTGTACCGCGGGTTGAACAGCAAAAGGCTCAGGGGGTATGTGCAAAAAGGGGCGACGTCTACTGTGGATCTTCTCGCGCTGTCTGTCGAACTGACGGACGCGCGCGCGGTGCAGCGCAGTAGGGGCTCGAACCGGAGACCCGGGGCACGCGCGCGGAGGCGGTAGCCACTGCGGCTAAGGGGGGTTGATGCTGTGCTTTTGCTGTGCAGCCAGGTGTAGCATCTACAGCGCAACGTCGGGGTGACGAGCGCAAGCGCGGTGCACCGAGAGTGTTCGGCGATTCGCGCGGCGCGACTAGGGAGCAGATCGGCGAGGGGAGATGTCTGGGAGGACCGGTCGCTCACCGCGGGGAGGACGGTGGTGACGGATCGGCTTGGGGAGCAGCAAGGCGACGACGAGGCAGACGGCCGGCTGGAGCTAGGGTTTCAGCGGCGCATCGGTGTGCAGCGCGGCCTAGGGCTCCTCCTCCACGTCTGCTGTCTGAGGGCGCGTCGGAGGGGTGTTTTTTCCTCGATGCCCAACACCACACCCGCCATCGTGTGTCGTAGAGGGGAGGTGGAAGCCGAGGTGGTGGCTGGAGTGGGAGAAGAAAGGGAAGCAGGGGTGTAGCTGGGGAGGAAGGCACATCCTAGGGAAGATCTGGGCGAGGCAGAGGAGGCGTGGGGAAGGAGATAAAGCGAGGGAGAGAGAGGGGATGCCGTGGGGGATCGGGGTGGGAAAAGGTGGCTCGGCACCTTTGTCCTTCTCCATCACGTGCTCGGCGTGGTAGATCAGGGCAGGGGCATGGGTGTCTGCAGGTGGGCCAGAGAAAGAGGGTAACTCGGGTGGCCCTTTGTGGTAGAGAGAGAGAGAGAGAGAGAATGGAGAGGGGAGGCTCGGGTTTAGCTAGGTTAGCCTCGGCTAGGGTTAGAGGGAAGGCTCGGGTTAGGGTAGGGGAAGGAGGGTTAGCTAGGCAGGTTAGGGTGGTGGTAGATGATTAGGTTAGAGGGGATTAGAGAGAGAGGGTGCCTCGGCAAGGAGGAGCTAAGGTAGATTAGGGTGGCTAGGGTTAGGATTTTTAAGAGAGAGAGAGAGGGAGAAGTGTGGAGGGATTTCAACATGATGAAGAAAAACAAGATCAAGCAAGAAGGTGAAAGGGATGGAGAGGTGAGGGTGTTGTAGTTGAGCACAAGGTGATGGTGAGGAAAACACAAAAGAGAGAGAGGTGGGGTTTAAAAATAAATAAAGAGAATATCCCCCATGAACATACATGATGGGGGAAAGGGTTTTGTTGGGAACATGGGGATGGTGGAGAGGATCTCACAAAAAAAAGGATCCACTAAAACAAAGAGAAAACAAGGAGCTAAAGATGGTGGTGAAGATTTGCATGGCCCATGCAAATGCATTCAATGCCATGTTTTATTCTTGTGAAAACAAAATAGTAAACATGGCACTTATACATATGCATTCCAAAATATGGAGTACGGCCAAGCTAAAATAAAATATAATTGGATTCATCCCAACCCACATGAGCTAGATTAAATGCCAAAAGAAAGTAAAAGCTCAAGGGTAATTAGGATGGTGGAATTATAAGGTGGTGACAACGCAAGGTGATGGAGTTGAATAAAAGATATGCCCCCAACTCAACTTGGGCATCAAGCAATTATCAAGATTCAAATACAATATATCAAGAGCCAAATACAATTAATAATGCATATGAGAGAAGAACCAAATGAAAAGGGTTTTATATGATGCTCAAATGCAAGGTGGCATGATGACATGAGCATGATATAATTATGATGCAACAATTATATGTAGGAAGTAGCCATTATATTACTAGACCAAGTAGCATTACAATTGTTAGACAATTGGGATGCTACAGCATGTGTTCCATATATAGTCATACGTGCTCGCAATGAGAACTTGCACACCATCTTTTGTCCTGCCAGCCCGTTTGCAGCGAGGCCTCTAGGGAACTACTGGCAATTAAGGTGCTCCTTTTAGAGCACCGGAGCAAAGCATTAACACTCCGTGAACACATGTGATCCTCACATCAAAGCCATTCCCTTCCGGTTATCCCGATTTCTGTCACTTCAGGGCCATAGGTTCCGGACAACAACGTGTGTATACAACTTGCAGATAAGACCAAAAACAATACTATAATAATGAATCAATAACATGTTCAGATCTGAAATCATGGCACTCGGGCCCTAGTGACAAGCATTAAGCACAACAAGTCGCAACAAAGTCATAAAGCACTAATAAAAGATACTAGGCACCATGCCCTAACAATCTGATGCCATTACATGAACGATCTCATCCAATCCCTACCATCCCCATGGCCTACAGTGGGGGATTACTCACTCATAGATGGGAGAAACATGGATGGTTGATGGAGATGATGGTGGAGATCGATGGAGATGGCTCCGGGGGCACTTCCCCGTCCCGGCAGGGTGCCGGAATAGAGACTTTCTGTCCCCCGAATCTCCCCTTCGGTGGTGGCGGCTCTACGGAACTTTTTCTCGAAAAACGTCGACCCCCCCCCCCGAAGTTTTTAGGTCAGAAGGCTTCTTATAAACGAAGAGGAGATCGAGGGTGCACAGGGCCACCACACCATGTCTGGCGCTGCCTAGCCCAGCGCTGGGGGTGTGGCCAGCCTGCCCTCCTCCGCCTCGTATTACAGCTCCTGAGTCTTCTGGAAAAATAGGCACTTTAGCTTTTGTCCCGTCCAATTTCGAGAATATTCATTTTCTGACTTTCCTGGAACCAAAAACAGCAGAAAACAGGCAGCTGGCACTGTGGCTCTTGTTAATAGGTTAGTCCAAGAAATCATATGAAAAGTACTCCAAAGTGTGGACAAAACACAAGAAAGTTGATAAAACCAAGCATGGAGCATCAAAAGTTATAGATACATTTGCAATGTATTAATCCAGCACAAGAAGCATCCAATAAATCCTTATCATGAAGAGAAAGCCTTGCATAAAAGTTATTGATAATAATATTGTTGGGGAGCTCATGAATGGGACATTTGAGCATTAGTAACTTCAATCTCCCCCAAGCTTGAGATGTACTCTCTCCATCAAGTGGCCAAAAGTTATATATTTGATTCCGATCTTTATGAATCTCACTAGGAGGATAAAACTTTGAATAAAAGAGAGGCACTATTTCCTCCCATTCAAGAGCTTGACCATTCTTCAGCAGCTTATACCATTCCTCAGGTCTTCCTTTCAGTGATAATGAGAATAACTTCTTCTTAACTTGATCTGTAGTAATACCTGCACACTTGAATAACCCGCATAATTCGTGTATAAAGAGTAAATGATCACCGGGATGGACAGTTCCATCCCCAACATAGTAGTTATCCATAACACGATCAATAATTCTCGTAGGTATTTTAAAAGTATCATTCTCAGCAGGTGGTGGTTCATTTACTACCTTAGCAGTGGTAGTAGCATTACGAAATAAGAAACTGGACGAATTATCCATAATGAAAATAAAGCAACTAACAGAAATAAACAATACTCACAGTAGAAGTTTCCTTTACCAGTTCCACTCTCCAATAGCGCTTCACTCCCAACGAGGAGCAGAAGGTGCTGGCTAGCGGTATGGATCGGGAATTCTCTGCAAATACTTAGCAAACGGATTTTTAGGGGTTTTTGATAATGCAAGTAAATAAAGTACGAGTGAATAAAAGACAATAAGAATAAATGCAGCAAGTGGCCCAATCCTTTCTTTAGAAAAGGACAAGACGGTTGTATTACTTAAGATGACCAAATGTTCTCGAGGACACACGGAAATTCTATCAAGTGCTTTCGCTTCATATAGTTGATTAATCTTCTTTAGTTTGCTAAGTGTTGTGTGGGTGAACCTGTGCTAATGTACCAACCTTCCTAGGACTAATACATACTTGTGATTATACCCCTTGCAAACATCCATAAGTACAAGAAAGTAATTAAGGTAGAAACCTAACCACAACTTTAAACTCTAAGACCCTGACGTCCCTTATGCAATGGTTTCCTAACGGGGGTTCAGGTTTCTGTCACTCCGGCAACCCCTACGATTAGTAGCCAAATACACAATGCATTCCCCTAGGCCCATATAGGTGAAGTGTCATGAGGTCGACGTTCACATGACACCACTAGAAGAAGTACACCACAGCTTAAATATCAAACTATTGAATCTTTCTCAACACAATTCCACTACTAACAACATGACTTCTTCCATGTCCTCAAGAACAAAAGGAACTACTCACAAGACATCATATGGACCATGATCAGAGATGGAATAATGATGTATAACAATCTGAACATAAACGATAATTCAATGGTTCACTCAATAGCATCAACTACAAAGAGTAATCAACATCGGGAAAGTTTCCCCTAAGAACTATGCAAGACTCAACCCAATTGTTACAGCGATATGGAGATGGTGATGAGGGTGCTGGTGGAGATGATGGTGGTGATGATGATGATGATGATGATCCCGATGAAGTCCAGCTTGATGGTGGTGTTGATGGCGACGATCTCCCCTCTCTAGGAAGGAATTCCCTCGGTAGAAATCTGCCTGCCGGAGAGATCTTTCTCTCTCGGTGTTTCCACCCCGCAGAGGCGGTGGAATCTTTCTGTGGTCCCTCTCCTGGTATTAGGGATCCGTGGAGATAATATACGCCAGAGGGGAGAGTTGGAGGTGGACCAGGGCGGCCACACCACCTGGTGGCGCGGCCCAGGGTGGCCCGCGCCAGGGGGTGGTGTGTGCCCCCTATGGCCCATCTCCACTCCTCCTTCTGGCAGTCTTCGTCTTCTAGAAAAATAGGATTTTCCATATATTTTCCTAGATTTTCTGATCTTCGCGAATATTGCCTCCAAACAGCACCTTTTCCATCAGAATCCTGACTGCAGCGGTCCATGCTCCAAAAGTCATCAACCATGCAAAAACAGATGAAATAACATAAGTATCATCTCTTAATATGAAATATATCAATGAATAACAGTAAATTATGATATAGAATAGTGATGCAAAACGGACGTATCACATGTGTGTGTGTGTCAGTGTGCATCACTATGGTCTAGGAAAAGAACACATGCAATGATGCCACTCCAGCATGTGGTGTTCTTTTCATAAACCACATGGATCCACCAGTTGTCATTGCATGTGTGTCCTTTTCATAAACCACATGGATCCACTAGTGTCATTGTATGTCTTTGCATGTGTGTCTTTTCATAAACCACCACTAGTGTCATTGCATGTGTGTTCTTTTCATAAACCACAACTAGAGTCATTGCATGTGTGTTCTTTTCATAAACCACCACTTGGATCCACCAGTGTCATTACATGTGTGTCCTTTTCATAAACCACAACTAGAGTCATTGCATGTTTGTTCTTTTCATAAACCACCACTTGGATCCACTAGTGTCATTGCATGTGTGTCCTTTTCATAAACCACAACTAGAGTCATTACATGTTTGTTCTTTTCATAAACCACCTGGATCCACCAGAGTCATTGCATGTGTGTCATTTTCATAAACCACCACTAGAGTCATTGCATGTGTGTTCTTTTCATAAACCACATGGATCCACTAATGCTACTCCAGCATGTGTGTTCTTCTCATAGACCACATGGATCCACTAATGTCATTGCATGTGGTGTTCTTCTCATAAACCACATTGATCCACTAGAGTTCATTGCATGTGTGTGTGTCAGTGTCCATCACTATGGTTTTGGAAAAGAACACATGAAATGATGCCACTCCAGCATGTGGTGTTCTTTTCATAAACCACATGGATCCACCAGTTGTTATTGCATATGTGTCCTTTTCATAAACCACATGGATCCGCTGATGCCACTCCTCCATGTGGTGTTCTTTTCATAAACCACATTGATCCACTAACGCCACTCTAGCATGTGGTGTTCTTCTCACAAACCACATGGATCCACTAATGCCACTCCAGCATGTGGTGTTCTTTTAATAAACCACATGGATCCACCAGCTGTCATTGCATGTGTGTCCTTTTCATAAACCACATGGATCCACTAATGCCACTCTTGCATGTGGTGTTCTTTTCATAAACCACATTGATCCACTAGATGTCATTGCATGTGTGTTCTTCACAGAAAACACATGGATCCACGAATGCCACTCTAGCATGTGGTGTTCTTCTCATAAACCACATGGATCCACTAGATGTCATTGCATGTGTGTTTTTCTCATAAACCACATGGATCCACTGATGTCATTGCATGTGGTGTTCTTCTTATAAATCACATTGATCCACTAGAGTTCATTGCATGTGTGTGTGTTGTTGTCGGATTGATGACAAGTACGCCATGAGGGGGTCCTCGAGGCGTGTGGAAGAGAGGGGTGTGAGACGTATGGTGTTCCGGGACGGTGAGCACACAAGTTTACCCAGGTTCGAATCCGCCAGCTTTGGACAGATCCTACTCCTGCTAGCAATCCAGTAATACGGTAGAGCCGGAATATGGGTTACAAGGTTTCACCTGTGCGAGTTGAGATTGTAGACTATTGAGGTGTTGAGTGTTGCCCTAAAGGCTCTCCCTAGGACGGCTTATATAGATATCCGGCCTAGGGTTTACAGGAGAGATCTATCCGGCTATGTCTAAGAGTTGGTTATAGAGTACATCTTGAACTACAAGTAACATTATGGTCCTAAGTCGGTAAGTCTTCTGGGCCTTCCCGTAGCCGGATTGGACTCTGTCTTTCTCCCTGAATGGACCGCCCGTGAAGTAAAGCTCTAACCCGAAGTGGGCCACCCTGGTCAGTGAGGAACTGTGAGGATACCCGGAAAGTATATCCCCAACAGCAGCCCCCGGAGGCCTCCAAGATCCAAAGTCGGATTTATCATCGTCTAGCTTGATCTTTGGCTTGCAGAATCTTGAAGGGTTCCTGAAACTTCACAACAAAAGATACGATCCGGGTCTTAAAAAATAAGTCGGACCTTTCAGTTGGTTACTCAGATTTTCCAGCTTGTTTTTAAACAAAGCCGGAACTTGGTCTCTAACGCCACCTGACACAAGCATGGTCAAGTCACGTCATCTGACAGGCGTTCCGTCAGCACGACCGTTGGTGGGTCGCGTTTCATGAACCGAGACCGTTCAATGCGTGCGTGGAGATCGAGGCGACGCAATCATCACGCGGGCCCTTCCCAGTTCTTTCCACGACGCGTGGCGGTTACACTGTAGCATTTGCACGAATCTTGGAGCAGGTAGGTAGATATAAGGGGTTCAGATTTCTTCTTCTCCTTTCCACCAGTCCTTTGTCGTTTCCTTCCTTCCCAATCCTCCTGCGCGCATAGAGCCTCCTCGTCCTTCCCCCACAGAAACTCCCAGCACCGCCCCTTTAAGGTCACCCTCTCACCGGAGAAAATGGCTTCATCATCTTCTTCCTCCGGTTTGGCGGCAGCAGCGGCGGCGATGAAGGCGGAAGCTGCAGTAGAGAAAGAAAGCTATAGGGGAATCTAGATCCCCTACACCCTCGACGAAGCAGGCCTCAAGAACGTGGAGAAGGAGGGGCTCCTCGTCGCCGGCGAATGGCGGAGCGGCTCCGGCGAAACCGTCCCCAACCCGCACGAGGGAGAACGAGTCCACTTCGGCACCCATCTGGACCGAGGTCTGTCTTTTCCTCCCTCGGAGTTCTTCTCTGAGGTGATAGATCACTATGGAGTTCAACTCCACAATCTTCCTCCCAATTCACTTCTAGAAATGAGTGCATATGCTGCGCTTTGCGAGGGCTTTCTCGGCATTAGGCCCAGTTTGCTTCTCTTCCGGTTTTACTTTCATGTCCGGAGGAATTCCATCACTGCCGGTGTTCCTTACATCACCAGCACCATTAGTTTTTCTCTTAGACGAGACCGGGCATATCCCAAAATTTCTGCCAGTGACTCGGTCAAACAATGGCCAGCCACTTTTTTCTACCATAGGGATATTCCGGCTCCCGGCAAAGCTACTGCTTTGCCGGCTTTTGTTGACGGAGCTACCACGGCCTAGCCTTCCTGGGACGAGGCTGCTCCGGCTCTCACAGATGATCTGATCCTCGCTAAGAGGCGGATCGAATATCTGATCAAGCACAATGGTCTGAAGGGATCCGACTTGGTCCAGTGCTGGGTCTCACGTCGGATCCAGCCACTTCAGTACCATGGGGATAGACTGATGCACTCCATCACGTCTTCTATAACGGACTCCCTCCGCATCAGCCCCAAAGCCTACACCACTCAAGGCTACATAAGCCAAATCAAGTGGCTGATCAAGGAGCAGGTCAAAAGGCGGATTCCGGAGGTTTCTCTCGACATGCACACGGCGGAAAACCCCGTGGTGCCGGTAAGCTTTCATCATCACATCTTTTATGTGTTTCTATCTTCGTGTTATATTGCAATACTGATATGTTTTCTTGTTTTCAGCTTGTTGACATCCCCAAGTCGGAACTTGCTCCACTCGAAGGATACCCTCCAGAGTTCTCTCAGGAGGTGGAAGTAGTTCCACTGCCGGATCTTGCGCTCAAGAAGCGCAAAGCTCCGACAGTAGCGGTTGGCACAAAGGAGGTGCCTGTTGTGAAGAGGTATCCTTTCAGTCACAACTTTTCCATCTTTGTACTTTACTCAAACTTCTTTCCGAGATGTAACGTTTTCGACTTTGTTACCTTCTCAGAGCAAAATCGATCATCAAGGGCAAGGGGAAAGGGATTTCTTCAAAGCCCTTACGCCAGACGAAGCTTACCATAGCTTCACCTGCCGTGGCTCCTCTGACTCCGGCCCCTCAACCTTCTGCAAATCTGGTTATCTCATCGGATGCTGCAGAAGATCCGGCTCTTCAAATGGAGCCTGCGATCCTTGGGTTGCAAACTGACGTCACTATGGGTGCGTCAGGTCAAGATAAGGGTGAACCCTCTTTGGGTAATGATCCCTCAGCTGAAGTCTTCGCCGAAAACCTCCTCAACAATTCGGGTCTTGCCAAGTTTGGCCTGACCCGGAAATCTGCAGAGGAGATCCAGCGGCTAGCCAGGCAAGTCCTAGACAAAATCCATTTATCCCCCGAGGAGGAAGCGCAAGAAGCAGAGGACGTCAAGTTCTCTGACCTTCTCACTCAAGTCCGCCTTCGCGACGATAGGATTAGGCCTGGCGAGCTTCCAACAGCCCCAGTGATCCCTCTTACTCTTATCGAGAAGGTGGCCGCTGAAGTGAATGCGGGTTTAGATAAACTCACCCGAGAGCAATATGTAAGTCGGAATTCCAACTCTTGTTTTTTCCATTATGTTATATCATAACCTCTAGCCCCCAAGCATGAAGTAGGATATAGAATCCGAGTTTATGCTTCATTAGGATTCCAAAGAATGAACTAGTGTAGCCCCCAAGGCTCGTGCTGATATTTAGCAAAAATATTAGCCCGAGTCTTAAGTAGCTTTCTGACTTTGGGTATTCTGACTTACAGAAAGTATGTTCCTATAACCAGGAATTATTGACCAATGTCTGTGATAAGCGGGGAGAGATCATAGCTCTCCGGCTTAAAAATGATGAGCTCAAAGTAGCCAAGGATGAAGCCGAAGGTAAACATTCCGAGATTCAAACCTTGTCTTTGCTTTTTTTTTAATGTCGAATTTTTCTGAACTATTGTTCTTTTTTGTCTTACAGCGCTTGTGAAACTGTCGTGGTGGTGTCACGGCAGATGCCATGGATAGGCTGAAGGTGGGGACTAATATGCGCTAGGGGAATCCAGGGAGGGATAGTAGAGTGATTCTCTACACAGAAGCTTCGTATTGATGTTCAGTCTCCAAGATTACAAGTGCTCCTCGAGCTGTATTGACAAGAGGAGGAAGAAGAAACTCTCTTACTCTTGCCTATTAACTAGCCCAAGAACCCTAGACCCACAAGTATTTTCCTTGCTATGTATCTGAAAAGACCCAACCCCCTTACCAGAACCCCAACCCCCCTTATATAGGGGTGGTTCGGTCCTGGCCTAGGGCATACGTGGAGGCATATTCCTAAGAATATGCCTCCTCCCAAATTAGTAACCCGACAGGGGTGCTTTTCCCCCATGTCACTCTTGCTTTAGCGATGTTGCCTCTGCGGCGCCTGCGTCAGCCGACGTGAGCGTCGTCACCCTTGTCGGCCACGATCCGATGGTCCTTCCCTTGCTTTATTCGCTCATCCAGTACGCACCGGTCCTTCTTTTTGACCAGAGATATTCCTTCCTTCTCCTAGAAGCCAAACGAGGATCCGGATCACAGTTGATCCAGCCACACCTGTTCCTGCATATAAGCTAGACAAGTGTCTTCGACTTATTCCTTGAGTCGGACGAGACAATGTTAGGCGACCCCCTGGTCCGGGTTACTCCGTGATCCGGCCTGCCTTGAGGTGACTCGGCCAGCATCCGCTTTGACCCTGCCGAACCTCGGCTAACTCGGCCCTTATACCCCGGAGTGACCCTACCCGGGGTTATCCCCCCAACATTAGTCCCCGAAGCTGGTGCGGCCTTAGCGGCCTTGGTCGCTAAGGCCACATCAGGTTCATTCATACCCAAGCTTCGGACGTTTATTTCTGGGTTAACTTTTTGTCTCGGATTATATGGATTTATGTTCCCTTCGCACGCTCCAAGTTTTCACTTGCCGGCCGGGTCACCACTTTGGCTCGGATCGTTTGGTTTTACTTTCCCTCCGCACGGTTCAAGTTTTCGCTTGCCGGTCGGGTTACCGCCGTGGCTCGGATCCGGGCCTTGCTTCCTTCTCTCGTACGCCAACCCACGTAACGGTTAATCATTACGTTGCCTTATTTTAAGGGCCTGCGCAGTAACCCGACATCAGCTAACTCCGGTGGGCACATCCACGAGGATTCTCCACTTGCCACGAGCGAGCCTGTTCCGGTGGCGTCAAAGAAGAAGCACGGATCCGCGTCGAGTTCTTCTTCCGAACCTTCTCATCCTTCCAAAAGGCAAAAGAAGGCCGGAGACAAGACTGCCTCCAAACGGGCAGGCAAAGCCCCGGCACGGAGGGCCCGGAAACCTAAGGAGGCCGAGACCTCGGATGCGTAAGTTCTTTTTTACTGCGCAACACACTTCTCCCTGCTTGGGGGTAATTTCACTCCTGACATTATGTTCTCTTGCAGGGCTCCTGTAGAGGTCCCTCAGAGCGGATCGAGCATCTCCTCTCCTCTTCGGTCCAGTCCTTCCCCTCCCTGCGACGACGAGTCATGCCCGCTGAGCCCTATTCCGGAGGGCTCTGCGGCTGCTCCGGGTTCCGCAGTACCTCCTTCAGAGGGACGCGAGCTCGGATCGGGAGGGGTCGGATCAGCCGAGGCAACGGTGTCCGGCACTTTGGCATTGCCGCAACCAGCAACTACCAAGTCTACCGCAACTCCAGCACCAGCAGCAGCTCCAGCACCGAACCAGCGCTGTCCGGCTCGAAGAAACCAATAGCAGCTCCAGGCCAGCCACCAAAGCTCCGTGCCAAGTTCATCTGCCTCGTCAGTCATCTCAAGCTCGGCGAGGACCCACTCAGCGGCTTCAAGGGCAAATCCACTGGTCACTTCCTCCCAGCAGGCCAAAGGCAAGTCCACCTCCGTCGAGGCTGGGCAGCGAACCTTGTCGTCGATGCTTCCAAAGAAGTCATCAGCAGCGACGGATCCTCCCGCCGAGCCAGCTGATTCGCAGCAAATGGTTCTTCACACTAGCCCGGCTCTTGCCCTGATTGAAAGGAAAGAAGCTCACGCCAAGGGCTTGGTGGCACCTCACATGCCCACTGGTGAACGGTACCCTCCGAGCCTCATCGAGTTTGTCATGAAGTGGAATAAAGGCGGAGTTCGTCTACGACGATCTCTCGGAAAAGTTCGGCCCAGCTGAATTTTCCGCTCAGATGAATACCGCCGCCAAGGCCATTAACCTCACTGGGCGTATGATGGAGGTACGTTGTTTCTTCTTTACATGATGTAGATAATAACCATTAGTCCCGAGCCTCCGGAGTAACTTGTTATTCGGCGGATGCTCATAGAAGATCAACGTAGCTGCATGTAAACTTCAAATATGCACACACCTAGAGCGGGTTAAGTTCCTTGGCCCGGATCTCATATACTCGAATATGCACATACCTAGAGCCGGGTTAAGTTCCGCTTGGCCCGGATCTTGTACACCGAATATGCACACACCTAGAGCGGGTTAAGTTCCGCTTGGCGGATCTTGTATACTCGAATATGCACACCTAGAGCCGGGTTAAGTTCTGCTTGGCCCGGATCTTGTACACTTCGAATATGCGCACACCTAGAGCCGGGTTAAGTTCCGCTTGGCCCGGATCTCATATACTTCAAATATGCACATACCTAGAGCCGGGTTAAGTTCCGCTTGGCCCGGATCGTGTACACTTCGAATATGCACACCTAGAGCGGGTTAAGTTACGCTTGGCGGATCTTGTATACGAATATGCACACACCTAGAGCGGATTAAGTTCCGCTTGGCGGATCTTGTACACTTGAATATGCACACACCTAGAGCGGGTTAAGTTACGCTTGGCCCGGATCTTGTACTTCGAATATGCACCGAACTAACTTTACTGCACTGTGCCTTTGTCGGGTAACCACCAACCGTGCGCGAGAAGTTTCAGCGCCTGCTTGATACCCATAAGATCTTGCGCGCAAAACACGTTGCACTTGGCGCGGAGCATGAAAAGAGAGGTAATTTCCTCCCTTAACACCTCACCATTTCGTTTGCTTCTGCCGGACTAACCTCCTTATTCGGTTTTTTGCAGCTGGGGTGGAGGCTGAAAACAAGATTATGCGGAAAAACTTGGAGGAAATCCGAGGTATGTCCCCTTTCGGCCAACGTCGTTGTGTTTTCCATTTTTTTTCTTCTTGGCTCGGCAAACATTCACTCCTCGGCTTTGCCGGGTCAACACACTATTTCAGCATCGCTTGAGGATAGTGTGCCCGTGCCTGATATGATGCTGCATTTTCTCGAACAAGCAGGACAGCATCAAGCCGAGCTGAAGAAGAAGGACGATGAGCTTGCCCTCCTCCGGACCAAGGACGGCGAGATAGCCAAACTCAAGGCCGAGATGGAGAAGATGAAGGCCCAACACAAAACCGAGCTCCAGAAAGTTGGCCAGAACTTCACCGAAGAGCGTGAGCGCTTTACCCTTCAGATCTCCAAGGACCAGGATCTGCTCAAGGAATCCAAAGTCCGGCTTGGGTCGGCGCTTGCCGAGCTTGAACAACTTCAGCAGAGATGCGATAGTTGTATCAAGGAGTTGACCCGGATCCATCGCCATATCTCACGTAAGTTTCTTCGCCTTGCCCGACCTAGTTTTCCGGGTTCGCTCATATGCCTTTGCTTCAGCATCCTCCCTTTCCTTATTTTTAGATAACTTTCGAGAATACGCCATCGCCGGTCTGCCGTTGCCAAATTCCGCCAAGAGAGGGGTACTCCCATCGCTCCTGATGGTGAGAGCATCCCCTTGTACATGGAGGACTTGTTGGTTAGCGTGTGAGCTCGGGTGGAAACTATCAAGAACTATGGAAAAGATCTCCTCAACGTTGCGGTCCGGATCTTCAACACATTCTGGCCAAGCGAGGACGCTCCGGAAAGGATCACGCTCCTTGCGGAAAAACTGATGGAGATTGAGACTCAACTTGACCTCTGGAGGAATCCATTTGGGCGTGCAGCGGCGATACCCTTCTCCATCATATCCTTTCATGGTACGAGAAAATTGATCTGAGCCTCCTCACCCGTCGGCACGGATCCAAATGGACCGATGATCCGGAGTGGGTAGCTCGGCACCAGCTTCGCCTCTGCCTCATCGAATATTCTCCGATCCATGACTGGGTTGAGGCGAGCTTTACGGACTCCGGCGAGGAGGAGCAGATGGAGAACGTGGAGGATGGGTCAGCGATGATGGAGAAGATGCTGCTTTAGATATTGAAGACGGTGATGATGGCGAACTTCCTCCTGCGCTCCTTAGTTGAAAAACTTGAAAATTTATCGGATCCCGGTATGCGGGTGCAATTGTATGCTGAATACCTAATATTTTTCTACTATGCTTGTATGCTGGATTAACTTGGGCGTAGTCCCGAGTTTCATTTTCTTGTTCGTCAATTCTCCGCTCGATCCGTGTCTACCTTGATTCGGTTTCGACTTACGAACCCGAGCTTCAAGAATCGTTTTAACAATCTTGAGAAACTTTGAGGCTTGGCTCAAAATAATTCAACATAATAGCTTGAAAGTAAATCGGGTTAGTCGAAAAAAAACAAGCGTTAGCTGGAATAGGATCGTTTCCTTAGTAGTTTTCATGTGCTCATAATTCCAAACTTGTTCCCTTGCTCGCCATGAAGCCAATTCTTGTTGGACAGCGAGTCGAAGGGTTGGGTTTTGGTGCTCACACATTACTAATCCAGGTTAAGCGAAGCGAGTCATTCCAGCTAACGCATAAAAAGTAACAACAATCATTTATTAAGCGGTCCCGAGTTCTTGCTCGAGGCTCCGCTATTTCATTGATAGGCTCATTGCCGACATACATACCGACATATGAGGATGACTCGGGTACATACACTCTTTAGCTCAGTGTAGAAGGGACGAAGTAGTGCTACATTCCACGGTCGCTTGGATTCCTCTCCGGACCTGTCCGCCTTGTTCTTTTCCTGTGGCTTTGCATCTATGAGATAGTAAGAGTCATTGTGCAATGCTTTGCTCATAATAAATGGTCCTTCCCATGGGGGGATAATTTATGCATGCCAGTGGTACGCTGTACCAACCGGAGCACCAGATCGCCTTCCCGGAAGACTCGGGGGCACACTTTCCGGCTATGATAGCGTCGGAGATTTTGCTGATATATGGCGGATCTGGACAGTGCCAGTTCTCTCGCTTCTTCCAGCAGATCAACATCATTTTGCCGGGCTTCTTGCACTTCGGCTTTTGTGTATTGGGTGACTCTAGGCGAATCATGCTCTATGTCGGCTGGTAATACAACTTCTGCCCCATATACCAGAAAGAACGGCGTGTAGCCTGTTGATCGATTTGGAGTGGTTCTTAAACTCCACAATACCGCTGGTAGTTCTTCTATCCAGCACCCCGCTGATCTTTGCAGCGGCTCAATGAGCCGGGGTTTTATCCCGGATAGCACTAATCCGTTGGATCTTTCCACTTGTCCGTTCGATGCGGGGTGGGCTACCGAGGCTATGTCGAGTCGGATTTTCTTATCTCGGCAGAATCATGCAAATGCTCCTTCAGCAAAATTGGTGCCGTTATCGGTTATGATGCTATGAGGATAACCGTATCTCAAGATGATATCTTTGAGAAATGTCACAGCCGTAGCCCCATCACATTTTCTTATAGGCTTCACTTCGATCCATTTTGTAAACTTGTCCACCATGACCAGAATGTGCGTCATGTTCCCTTTTGCTGGTTTGAACGGGCCAACCATATCCAAGCACCACACAAAAAATGGCCACGTAATTGGTATGGTTTTGAGTTCGGACATAGGCATATGTGTCTTGGTGGCGTATCTTTGGCAACCATTGCATTTTCTCACCAGATCTTCGGCCTGCTCCAAGGCGCTTGGCCAGTAAAATCCATGTCGGAATTCCTTTGCCACTAAGGCCCGGGATGAGGCGTGATGCCCGCATTCTCCTTGGTGTATATCTCGGAGGATGTCAAGTCCTTCTTCCG
Organism: Avena insularis; assembly: GCA_023614405.1. Lineage (NCBI taxonomy): Eukaryota > Viridiplantae > Streptophyta > Magnoliopsida > Poales > Poaceae > Avena > Avena insularis. Next base: position 386,796,652 of record CM042686.1, on the reverse strand, counting down.
GACCAACACACCGCTGGAGGACACTGGTTACACTTCGTTTTTATAGCTCGGAATTGATGATGGTGTAAGCTTTGGCTCTCCTCTGAGTTTGCCTGGCTAGCACTTCCTCAGTGGGTAACGTTCCATCTTTCAAGAACTGATATATAGGCAGTGCCCAAGCTGGTCTGCTCTGCTCTCGAGAACATCTCCTCATCAATTTCCATCTGATCCACCGGCATAACTTCAGCCGGATCACGCTGAACAGTCCCCGGGTCTGGTGATGTAGTCCTCGGGTTTGCCGAGGTAATCCCCGGGTTTGCCAAGGTAGTCCCCGGGTTCGGCGTACTACTTCCCATGACAATGTCCATGGGCTCAGCTCCGGATTCCGCGTTTTCCGGGACATAGATTAAATTGGTTCCTGGGGACGGCCTGATAGATGGCTTTCTGAGGTGCTCCAATGCAACACCCGGTGGAATTGCCTGTCGGGTCGAGCCGAGCTTGACGACATGTCGGCACCGTTTTCCACGCGAGGTACATGATGAAACTCACATCCCTCAAAGTAACCCGAGATTTTCTGCACATGAAATCTGTATAGTGCCATGTTTGGATCCAGGGCGTCCCACACTCTGGACACTTGCTGTATTACTAGATCCGAGTCACCAAAGCAGATTATCCGACGTATGCCAATTTCCTTTGCCACTTTTAGACCATGCACAAGAGCCTCGTATTCAGCGACATTGTTCGATGCCGCGAAATGGATCTGCAATCCACTTTTAGACCATCATCACCTTCTCTGTTCATCTCGCTTATGAGGTTTCTCCCTTTTACCCTCACTGCATCAACCTTGTTCGCTTTCGCGTACTCACGCAGCGTCATGTTCAACGACTGCTGAGCCGCTGCTATTTTCTTTGCGCCCTCCAGTATCTTTCGTCGGGTCTCCTCTAGCTCGGCCTGTGCCTGAGCCGAATCTACCACTGCTGCCACCGGGTTAGCCAAGCTATCCATAGCTTCCCTCAGCATGTTCTCGGGCCTCTCTAGCGGAGGACCCCTAGCTTTCCTTGGTGCCTTGGGTATTGCCTCCGGGTCTGGCGCCGGATCCTTGCTCGCGCCCGCGCCTGGCGCAGTCATCATCACCTCTGCATGGTCCGGGGAGCGAGCGTCGCGCCCTGAGCCACGATGAGGGTGGTTCCCCGCGATCGACGCGACGCGGATGAACGCAAGACACGTCCAGGGCAACATAGACCTTGTGCGCGCCGAGCTTGACGAAGACGTCGTTGCGCGGAAGGGGGTGTGTGCCGAAGCAGCCAACGTTGTCGCTGACGTAGTCCTGCGCACCGAAGCGCTGAACGAGCCCGGAGACGATGCGTTCACCGGTGCCGATGAAATTTCCCGTCCAGATCTTCACCCCTGCTAGCGCCGCTATCCCCAGTGGCGCCAAGCTAAGTGGTGGTGTCACGGCAGATGCCATGGATAGGCTGAAGGTGGGGACTAATATGCGCTAGGGGAATCCAGGGAGGGATAGTAGAGTGATTCTCTACACAGAAGCTTCGTATTGATGTTCAGTCTCCAAGATTACAAGTGCTCCTCGAGCTGTATTGACAAGAGGAGGAAGAAGAAACTCTCTTACTCTTGCCTATTAACTAGCCCAAGAACCCTAGACCCACAAGTATTTTCCTTGCTATGTATCTGAAAAGACCCAACCCCCTTACCAGAACCCCAACCCCCCCTTATATAGGGGTGGTTCGGTCCTAGCCTAGGGCATACGTAGAGGCATATTCCTAAGAATATGCCTCCCCTCCTCCCAAATTAGTAACCCGACAGGGGTGCTTTTCCCCCACGTCACTCTTGCTTTAGCGACATTGCCTCTGCGGCGCCTGCGTCAGCCGACGTGAGCGTCGTCACCCTTGTCGGCCACGATCCGGTGGTCTTGCCCTTGCTTTATTCGCTCATCCAGTATGCACCGGGCCTTCTTTTTGACCAGAGATATTCCTTCCTTCTCCTAGAAGCCAAACGAGGATCCGGATCATAGTTGATCCGGCCACACCTGTTCCTGCATATAAGCTAGACAAGTGTCTCCGACTTATTCCTTGAGTCGGACGAGACAATGTTAGGCGACCCCCCTGGTCCGGGTTACTCCGTGATCCGGCCTGCCTTGAGGTGACTCGGCCAGCATCCGCTTTGACCCTGCCGAACCTCGGCTAACTCGGCCCTTATACCCTGGAGTGACCCTACTCGGGGTTATCCCCCCAACGGAAACAATCCATCACTATGATTGAAGAGGCCGAGAACCTCAAGACCCTGGTGGTGGAGAATAAGGGACTTCGCCAAGAGCTGGATAATCTCAAGGTAGATCATGAAAAGAGCATAGCTCAAGTCCTTGAATCCTCCTCCATGGCCACTGATGAGCGTGATCGCAAGATTGCTGCTCAGGATAAAATAATCTCGGACCTCAAGAATGAGCTTGGAAGAGAGAAGGCATGTCCCAGGCGCTCCGGGCTGAACTCCAGAGTCTCCGGGAGGAGAAGACCAAGATGGACGACGTCATTTTTGGTACGTTCCACCTCTCTGAATTATCTTTTTCTTCGACTTCTATCAATGTCGGTTTTTCTTGACTTGTTTTGTGTATAGGTCCTCTGAAGTTGACGGGCTCTTCCTCGTCCAAGCCCCGCACTCACCGGCTTACCCAAGTTGGTGATCTTCTTCATGACTACCGCCAGTCCCTTGAGGACATTGGCGAGTCTCTCAGGATTCCGGACATGCCAAGCATGTCGGATTTTGAGGTGCGGGATAGGGCCAAGGGGATGTCGCAGCTTGTTCGGGACTGGAACATGTCCTACACGCGGACTGCTGCGCAGAACGCTCTCACCATGGTCATGAGCCACCATGGAAACATGGAGATATGGCAAGTGACCAGAGGGTACTGCAAGATGGACGAAGACGGCCAGGAGCAGGACCTTCAAGCTATCATGCACTCCTGTGCCGGATACGGGTGCCACGTAGCTGATCTGACCAGCTACGAGATCCCCTTCTTCACCCGCGTGGCTACTCTGCCTCCTCCTGCAGAAGAAGCCAAAGAAGTTTCCGACGATGAACGCACCAACTCGGATGCGGACATCTCAGAAAGATATCAAGGCGGAGTGACCAGCGAGCCGGCAGATCCTTCATCTCCTCCATAGACCAGAAATTTATGTATTATTCCTGAAAAAACCTGATGCGATTATAAATATTAAGTACTATTTATCTTTGCAAGTGCTAAGCTTTTGATCTATTCAGCACTTTTTGACTTTTGAAATTTTTGCGTGCCTGAAATATTTACACAAGCACTTATATTTTTTCGTCTCTACTTATCGTTTATCTGGCTTTCCGCCTCGTCCCTTTCGTGAGCCGGTTAAACCTTCAGCCGGAAACTTTGCCGAGCAACGGAGCTCAATTGCTAAACCAGTTTAAACTCGGAAACAAAGCCGGCTTCCAGTACCAACAATTCACTACTCGGAAAATGCCCGCATCTAGCAATTAGACAAATAACCAAAGTAAAGACTAGAAATTTTAGAGTTATACCCGAAGGTAGCAGTTTTAGAATCGCAAATCTAGACCAGAACGAACATGAGCATAAAGTACTTTCAAGCATTCTGGGATTTTCGACTATGACATGATCATTCGAAAATAAGATGGTTTTAAGAACTTCTCAGAAAAAACTTGAGGCAACCAAAACTTTTATTTCTCATAGAACATGTACATATGTATGATTACAAAGAAGGATAAACTAAGAATAAAAGGGACGTAGATGAGCAATATTCCACGGTCTGTCTGAGTCATCCGGATTTGTACTGCCTCCAGCTCTCTTTCTCTTCTTAGTAGCAGGTATTTCTTTGACTGGCCTCATGTCAGTTAAGTAGTACGATCCATTATGCAATACTCGACTAACTAAAAAGGGCCCTTCCCATACTGGGGAAAGTTTGTGCTTTCTTTGTTGCACAAGCTGGAGAACCAAATCACCTTTATTGAAAGATCTATTTCGGACTCTCTGGCTATGATACTTGCGTAACCTGGCGATAGGCTGTAGATCTCATTTCAGCAATGACGAACTTCTTGACTAAGTCGAGATCATTTTGTCAAGAAATCTCGGCATCCTCTTTGATATCTGTGGCCACTCTAGGAGAAGTATGAATTAAATCACTAGGAAGAAGCGCCTGCGCCATAGACCAAGAAGAAAGGTGTATCCTGTTGACTGTTCGGAGTTGTTCAGTAAACTCCAAATTACGAGGTAGTTCCTCTGCCCAAGCCCCATGACCGCCGTAGTGGTGCTTCGAGTCTTGGTTTCAAGCCTTGTAGAATTAAACCATTTGCTCTTTCGACTTGTCCGTTAGCCTGTGGATGTGCGACTGACGCAATGTCAAACCGGATATTTTTCTCATCGCAGATTTCGGCCAATTCTCCCATAGAAAAGTAACTCCCGTTGTCCATGATAATGCTATGCGGATAACCATACCGGATTATAACATCCTCGACAAATCTTTTGGTTGTTGCTCCATCACAACTAGTGACAGGTTTAGCCTCGATCCACTTGGTGAATTTATCCACCATCACTAAGAGGTGAGTAAATCCACTTGGAGCTCATTTAAAAGGTCCTACCATATCAAGCCCAGACATAAAGTCCATGTTATAGGTATTGTTCGCAGCTGATCAGCCGGAACATGAGCTTGCTTGGCGTACTTTTGGCAGCCTTTGCATGTCTTGACTAATCGTTCGGCATCTGCCTGAGCTATAAGCCAGAAAAATCCATGTCGAAAAGCTTTTTCCACTAAAGATTTGGCTACAGCGTGGTGACCACACTCGCCTTCATGGATTTCCCTTAAGATTTCCACTCCTTCTTCTGGAGATACACAGCGCTGAAAACCCCTAGAAACACTCCGTTTATGGAGCTCACCCTTAACAATAGTATAGGCTTTTGCTCGTCGGATAATCTGCCAGCTCAGCACCTCGTCTTCGGGTAATTTGCCATCTACCAAATAATCGAGGTAGGGTTGAGTCTAGATGGGAATTACAGCCAGAACTGCTATTAAAGGTGAGTCGGATTTGGTCGGATATTCCTCATCTACTCCCTTTATCGAGGGAACTTTGAGGTGCTCTAAAAATGCGCCATCCGGGACCTCTTTCCGCGCAGAGCCAATTCGAGATAGTGCATCTGCTTCCTCATTTTCGGCTCGAGGGATGTGCTGAACTTCAAACCCTTCGAATGATTTAGATAGATCATCCACGACGGCTTTATATGCTGCCATGTGCTTATTTGCATTACAAATATCCGAGACTTGCTGAGCAACAAGATCCGAATCTCCGTAACACATCAAACATCGGATGCCAATATCCTTGGCAATCCGGATTCCATGCAGCAGTGCTTCATACTCGGCAATATTGTTTGTCGTTGTGAAGTGGATCTGCAACACGTATAATAGTTTATCTCCTTGGGGTGATTTGAGTACCACGCCAGCCCCCGAGCCCTCTCGAGCCTTAGACCCATCGAAAAAGAGGGTCCAGTATTCCGACTTAGGGAGGACCATGTTCTCCTTCGTCTCTGTCCAATCAACGACAAAGTCGGCAAGGATCTGGGATTTGATTGCTATCCGAGGTTCATACTCAATATCGAAAGCTGAGAGCTCTATGCCCCATTTAGCGACACGTCCTGTGGCGTCGCTATTGTTGATTATGTCTCTCATGGGAGCTTTGCTCACCACGGTAATTGGATGCTCCTAAAAATAGTGTCGTAACTTACGAGATGCTAGAAAAACACCATAAGCCAACTTTTGATAGTGTGGATATCGTTGTTTTGATTCTGTCAAGACCTCGCTGACAAAGTAAGTCGGGTGCTGCACCAAGTGTTCCTGATTTTCCTCTAGTCTCTCCACCACCATGACGATACTAACGACCTTATTTGTCGCAGCAATATAAAGCAACATCGGTTCCTGAGGTTCCGGCGCTGCGAGGATAGGAGCAGATGAGAGTACTTTCTTTAGGTCTTGCAGTGTCGCTTCAGCTTCATCAGTCCAGACAAAATCTTTGGTCTTCTTCAGGAGTTTGTATAATGGTGCGGCTCTTTGACCAAGCCGGCTTACAAATTGACTGACCGCAGCAATGCAACCAGTTAATCTTTGTACGTCCTTCAGGCGAGTTGGCCTGGAAATATTGAGTATAGCCTTGATTTTGTCACGGTTCACCTCTATGCCTTTTTGAGACACGATGAAACCTAACAATTTTCCGGCTGGTATTCCAAAGAAGCATTTCTTCGGGTTAAGCATGATGTTGTATTTTCGTAGATTGGCAAACGTTTCCTCCAAGTCGGAAATGTTTCCTTCTTTTTGGACATCATCGCGATATCATCCACGTATGCATGTACATTGCGTCCGAGTTGGTCGTGGAGGCAACGCTGCATCGTGCGCTGGTACGTAGCTCCTGCGTTCTTCAGCCCAAAGGGCATCGTAACAAAACGGAAGGTTCTGAAGGGGGTTATGAATGAAGTTTTGACTTTGTTAGATTCCTTCATCCGGATTTGGTGATAACCGGAATATGCGTCGAGAAAACAGAGGAGTTCCGAGCCTGCTGTAGAATCGATAACTTGATCAATTCTAGGCAGAGCGAACGGATCTTTTGGACAAGCCTTGTTCAAGGCAGTATAATCAACACACATCCTTAAATCAGTGGTGTCCTTTTTAGGGACCATTACAGGATTGGCCGACCACTCAGTGTGGATGACCTCTTCTATGAATCCGGCTAACTCGAGCCATGCTAGTTCCTTAGCTATTGCCTTATGCTTTTCGTCGCCAAACCATCGTAAGGACTGTTTGACGGCTTTAGCGTTCGGGTTTACATTTAGAGAGTGCTCGGCAAGTTCCCTAGGTACTCCAGTCATGTCAGATGGCTGCCATGCGAAGATATCTTGATTTGCTTGGAGGAACTTGTGAGCGTGCTTTCCTATGCGCTATCTAGGCCTACGCCTATCTGGCTCACCTTGGAGGGGTCATCATCCTTCAACGGCGCTTTCTTCGTCTCTTCTGATGCCTTGAACTCTGGATTTGGCTTGGTAACCTCCTTCTTCGTTGCGGGCATCTTAGACGGATCTATGCTCTTCTTGATCTCCTGGTACTCCTGGGCGTGCAGCACGGCTTCGGCAAAGGCGGCATTTCCATCCTCCCACTCTCGCGCTTTCTTCGAGTCTCCCTTGATGGTGATCACGTAGTTGGGACCTAGAATTTTCATCATATTGTAAATGTAACACGGACGAGCCATAAAAGCCTAGTAAGCCGGACGTCCGAATATAGTGTGGTATGCGCTCTTGAACGGGACCACTTCGAAGGAAAGTGCCTCCATTCGATAGTTCTTTGGAGTTCCAAAGGTAACATCCAAAGTGATCTCTCCCAGGGAATTAGCTTGTCTTCCTGGGACAACCCCGTGAAAGATGGGTCTCCGAGATCTTCATCTGGCGTAGTGTTTCGACATAGAGAATATTGGTGCTGCTACCACCGTCCATGAGGGTCTTGGAGAAACCATAAACGTCAATAAGTGGGTTGACGATTAAGGCATACTTTCCTCGCCTATGTAACTTAGGCGGATGATCATCGCAGTCAAACGTGATTGCCACTTCCGACCAGTCCAGATACTGGGGGACAGCCGGAACTATTGCATTGAGCTCGTGTAGAACTGCTTTCTTGACCTTTGCTGGTTGAGATCCGAGGAAGGTGACATAAGTGTCCTTCTTGGTGCGAAAAGTCTTCTTCCCTTCCGACTTGGGATTTGAAGCATCAGCTTCCTCCATGTCGGAATCTTCCTTGGTCTCCTTGTCTTTTTTGGGATTTTTCTTTCCCTTCTTCCGCTTAGCTTTGTAGCCTGCGGTATCATCTCTCTTGATGTCGTCATTAAAACGACATTCAGTGTTGGTGTGGGACGAGCCCCCATTGGCGTCCAAGTGATGCACACATGGGTTATTGGCAATGTCGGCCCAAGAGTAGGTTTTGCCTGGTTGTTGTTCTCCTCTACCTTGGACCCTTGATGTCCCACGGCCACGCCCGCGGCCTCCGCCACATCCTCCTCGTCCTCCAGACCCAGAAACAGTAGTAACTACCGCCGTTTCCGTGTTGGGTTTTTCTTCCGAGGTATTTTTGTGCTTCTGAGCTTGTTGCTTTGGTTGTTTTGCCGACTGAGGCACAACTAGGCATTGAGTAGTCCTTCTGCATTGTCGTCAGCATCTGCATACTTGCTCGCTGTTTCTATCATCTCTCCCAAATCAGTAACCTTGTCACACTTCAAGCGATGGCGCAGTAAACCAATAGGGAGACCCGCGATGAAAGCTTCAATCGCAGTTTGATCATTTACTCCTTCGCAGGAGTTCTTGGTGTCGATCCATCATCCGAGGTAATCCCGGCAAGTTTCTCCGGCTTTCTGGGTGCAACGTTGTATGTCTCCAACCGTACAGGGCCTCCGATATGTGCCTTCGAAATTCCGAAAGAACGCACTTTGCAAATCATACCAGTTATGGATGGTGTTCTCCGGAAGTTCATTGAGCCATGATCGTGCTGTCTTCCGCAACATAAGTGGGAGATATCAGGTTGCAACCAGGTTGTTTCTGCCTTTGGCGATGCAGCAAGCTTGGAAGAAATCCTGTAACCAGGTGTCTGGCCGAGCAATGCCGTCGTAGGCTTGGATATGTCTTGAGATAGCAAATCCTTCCGGGAATTTTGTAGCTCTTATGCGTGGTTCGAAGCACTTTGGGCCGACGTACACGTCATCGTTTTCATAGCACCGAGCCTCTATGTTGGAGTTGATCCTGTGCCTTGCGTCGTTCGGGGATAGAGATCGTCCCGAATGCCGGCTGTGGCTGCGGTGCCGTGGAGCCGGACTTCGGCTTCTGCCACCACCTCCTCTGCCATGTCATCCTCTTTGCCCTTCCTGGGAGCTGTTGTGATGACTGTGTGGTGGAGAGGGTGGAGCAGCTTGACTACGATGAGCCCCCTGCCAGCTTGTACCGGCATGGTTTCCGTCGTTTCTTCGTCCGTCATTCCCACCATGGTGAGGCTCAGCCGGACGGTTCTCATGTCTAGGAGGTGGCATTCTCTGACGATCCTCCTCCCGATGTTTCTCTTTATATTCTCCCCTTCGATCCTTAGATTCTCGTCGGGGAGGGTTAAATGATTCAGCAGCGATGGCGTCTTTTCGGCATTGGGCGCGTTGCTCGATTACGAAGTTTTGTGATGCTGTCCTAAAGATCCGGTTCTTGAATAATTGTCTTCCATGTGTTCGGGGTGATGGTACTACGCCCGAACGTAGTGGGATCTTACGCCAGCCCATGCCGGATCTGTGTGACATTGGTCAGAATCCGAGACCAGATTTTGACTTCCGGACAGGGTTACCTTTTGCTGCTCCAGTCCCTTGTTGAGTAGCTTGATACCCAAACAGATCTCCTCTGGTTCTGGATTAGCCGATAGAATTTCTCGGGCTGCCACGGTATTTTGTACTGGTGTTGGGTATACCCAATCTCCGTTGCTATCTTTCCGTGGCTTCCCCATCTCATCTCCAAAAAGGACGACATGGACACGTGGGAATTGGTTGTCATCTATGTGACGCTTCCGTGTCTTCTAATGTAGACGAGACATGTACTCCTTGTTCGACATGGGTTTCTTCTCCACGTCGATGTTTTTGGCTTCATCGAGGAGTTGTTGACGACGCGCTTCTAGGGCTTGCGCCCTTTCATCCAGCTCATTTGCAGTAAGTTTTGCAGCTGTAGGGATAGGTGTGGTTAGTGCGGCATCGATGAGTTTACGCGCACCTTCAGTGATCACGTGTCCACCCACCGATGCTTCTTTTTCAGCTCGTCTGGGATGAGTGCTCCATCCGAGTCTTCCTCGTATTCCTCGGCAATCACCTCCTCTATCAGAGGGTCTTTTGCTGGGGTCTTGTTTTTCTTGTTCTTCTTCTTTGCCTTCTTGGCAACGCCGGTAGCAAAGGCGGATTTGGGTCTGTTTCCCGGAGTCAAGCTCTGATCGGTACTTTTGGACATTTGGACTTCAGGATTATCTCTGACGTCCATGTCATCCTGCGCTTTGGGAGAGTGTTCCCCGGATCCTTCATCCATGGCTTCTCCATCTTCTGCAGCTTTGGAGTTGTACTCCTCTTCATATTCCGTGGAGAACTTTCGTAAATCTGCCGACGTCATCGACTCATCCGAGGATGCGGGTACGTCGGCGTTTGTTCCAATTGCCTCCAGCACCGAGTCGGTGTTTTCTCCAAGATCGGCGAGCGGATCCGGATCCGTGTCCGGCAATCGACGTGTGCTTCCTGAGGTACCTGCGGCTTTCGCGATCAGCCAGATCGAAACTTTTGATGGTCTCGGGGATTGCATCTGCGCTTTCGCCTTGCAGTATCATGCGTTTTAGTGTGTACCTTAGGAAAGGTCTGTCTGTCCCGGCGTCATCAGAGCCGGAATCAGAGTCGTTGATATGCTCCTCCTGGATTTCGACTTTCGCGGGAAGATCGATCTGGGATCTGGCTCCTCCAGGGAAATCCACTCCAGATTCGACGTGGACCGCTAGGTCTTCTTCAGGTTCGGGTTTCTCCACTATCTCCGCAACTGGTTCGGGCTGGGTGGGATTAGGGTTTTTTGAGATCCGGAACTCTGTCGCCTCCGCGGACAAAGGGGACCCAGAAAATTCTTCTGCCTCTATCATCACCGCTGGGGTGGGATGGGCAGGTTCAGCGAAACCGATGTAAACATCGATCTCACCAAAATACATGATTGTGTAGGCAGTCACGGCCTCCCTTGCCGGAATCCAAGTATCGTCGAGAACGATGAGAGGGACGTCGCTGGTGTAGAGGATGTGACCGACGGCGATAGTCTCGCCGATTCTGATTCTGCAAATTCCGCTCGGAACGCAGATCCGAAGCTCACTTGCCCCACGATGGGCGCCAACTGTCGTCGGATTGATGACAAGTACACCATGAGGGGGTCCTCGAGGCGTGTGGAAGAGAGGGGTGTGAGACGTACGGTGTTCCAGGACGGTGAGCACACAAGTTTACCCGAGTTGAATCACGGCTTTGGACGAATCCTACTCCCTGCTAGCAATCGATGTCTGGCGAGCGGAATATGGGTTACAAGGTTTTGCCTGTGTGAGTTGAGATTGTAGACTATTGAGTTGTTGAGTGTTGCCCTAAAGGCTCTCCCTAGGACGGCTTATATAGATATCTGGCCTAGGGTTTACAGGAGAGATCTATCCTGCTACGTCTAAGAGTTGGTTATAGAGTACATCTTGAACTACAAGTAACATTATGGGCCTAAGTCGGTAAGTCTTCTGGGCCTTCCCGTAGCCGGATTGGACTCCGTCTTTCTCCCTGACTGGGCTGCTCATGAAGCAAAGCTCTAACCCGAAGTAGGCCACCCTGGTCAGTGAGGAACTATGAGGATACCCGGAAAGTATATCCCCAACATGTGTGTGTCAGTGTGCATCACTATGATTTTGGAAAAGAACACATGCAATGATGCCACTCCAGCATGTGGTGTTCTTTTCATAAACCACATGGATCCACCAGTTGTCATTGCATGTGTGTCCTTTTCATAAACCACATGGATCCACTAGTGTCATTGCATGTCTTTGCATGTGTGTTCTTTTCATAAACCACCACTAGTGTCATTGCATGTGTGTTCTTTTCATAAACCATAACTAGAGTCATTGCATGTTTGTTCTTTTCATAAACCACCACTTGGATCCACCAGTGTCATTGCACGTGTGTCCATTTCATAAACCATAACTAGAGTCATTGCATGTTTGTTCTTTTCATAAACCACCTAGATCCACCAGAGTCATTGCATGTGTGTCCTTTTCATAAACCACCACAACAGTCATTGCATGTGTGTGTTAGTGTGCATCACTGTGGTTTTGGAAAAGAACACATGCAATGATGCCACTACAGCATGTGGTGCTCTTTTCATAAACCACATGGATCCACTAGTGTCATTCCATGTCTTTGCATGTGTGTTCTTTTCAGAAACCACCACTAGTGTAATTGCATGTGTGTTCTTTTCATAAACCACAACCAGAGTCATTGCATGTTTGTTCTTTTCATAAACCATTTGGATACACCGGTGTCATTGCATGTTTGTTATTTTCGTAAACCACCACTAGAGTCATTGCATGTGTGTCCTTTTCATAAACCACCTAGATCCATTCCATGTGATTGTATGTGTGTCCTTTTCATAAACCACAACTACAGTCATTGCATGTTTGTTATTTTCATAAACTACCACTTGGATCCACCAGAGTCATTTCATGTGTGTCCTTTGCATAAACCACAAGTAGAGTCATTGCATGTTTGTTCTTATCATAAACCACCACTTGGATCCACCAGTGTCATTGCATGTGTGTCCGTTTCATAAACCACAACAAGAGTCATTGCATGTTTGTTCTTTTCATAAACCACCTGGATCCATCAGAGTCATTGCATGTGTGTCCTTTTCATAAACCACCACTAGAGTCATTGCATGTGTTCTCTTTTCATAAACCACATGGATCCACTAATGCCACTCCAGCATGTGTGTTCTTCTCATAAACCACATGGATCCACTGATGTCATTGCATGTGGTGTTCTTCTCATAAACCACATTGATCCACTAGAGTTCATTGCATGTGTGTGTGTCAGTGTGCATCACTGTGGTTTTGGAAAAGAACACATGCAATGATGTCACTCCTACATGCATGTGGTGTTCTTTTCATAAACCACATTGAACCACTAGATGTCATTGCATGTGTGTTCTTCATAGAAAACACAAGGATCCACTGATGCCACTCTAGCATGTGGTGTTCTTTTCATAAACCACATTGATCCACTAGATGTCATTGCATGTGTGTTTTTCATAGAAAACACATGGATCCACTGATGCCACTCTAGCATGTGGTGTTCTTCTCATAAACCACATGGATCCACTAGATGTCATTGCATGTGTGTTCTTCTCATAAACCACATGGATCCACTGATGTCATTGCATGTGGTGTTCTTCTCATAAACCACATGGATCCACCACTTGTCATTGCATGTGGTGTTCTTCTCATAAACCACATGGATCCACTAATGCCACTCTAGCATGTGGTGTTATTTTTATAAACCACCTAGATCCACCAGAGTCATTGCATATGGTGTCCTTTTCATAAACCACCACTAGAGTCATTACATGTGTGTGTGTCAGTGTGCATCACTTTGTATTTGGAAAAGAACACATGCAATGATGCCACTCTAGCATGTGGTGTTCTTTTCATAAACCACATGGATCCACCAGTTGTAATTGCGTGTGTGTCCTTTTCATAAACCACATGGATCCACTAGTGTCATTGCATGTCTTTGCATGTGTGTTCTTTTCATAAATCACCACTAGTGTCATTGCATGTGTATTCTTTCCATAAACCACAACCAGAGTCATTGCATGTCTGTTCTTTTCATAAACCACCACTTGGACCCACCAATGTCATTCCATGTGTGTCCTTTTCATAAACCACAACTAGAGTCATTGCATGTTTGTTCTTTTCATAAACCACCTAGATCCACCAGAGTCATTGCATGTGTGTCCTTTTCATAAACCACCACTAGAGTCATTGCATGTGTGTTCTTTTCATAAACCACATGGATCCACTAATGTCACTCCAGCATGTGTGTTCTTCTCATAAACCACATGGATCCAGTGACGTCATTGCATGTGGTGTTCTTCATAGAAAACACATGGATCCACTAATGCCACTCCAGCATGTGTGTTCTTCTCATAAACCACATGGATCCAGTGACGTCATTGCATGTGGTGTTCTTCATAGAAAACACATGGATCCACTAGAGTTCATTGCATGTTTGTGTGTCAGTGTGCATCACCGTGGTTTTGGAAAAGAACACATGCAATGATGCCACTCCAGCATGTGGTGTTCTTTTCATAAACCACATGGATCCACCAGTTGTCATTACAAGTGTGTCCTTTTCATAAACCACATGGATCCACTGATGCCACTCATGGATGTGGTGTTCTTTTCATAACCGACATTGATCCACTAGATGTCATTTCATGTGTGTTCTTCACATAAAACACATGGATCCACTGATGTCACTCTAGCATGTGGTGTTCTTCTCATAAACCACATGGGTCCATTAATGCCACTCTAGCATGTGGTGTTCTTTTAATAAACCACATGGATCCATCAGTTGTCATTGCATGTGTGTCCTTTTCATAAACCACATGGATCCACTCATGCCACTCCTGCATGTGGTGTTCTTTTCATAAACCACATTGATCCACTAGATGTCATTGCATGTGTGTTCTTCACAGAAAACACATGGATCCACTGATGCCACTCTAGCATGTGATGTTCTTTTCACAAACCACCTGGATCCACCAGAGTCATTGCATGCGGTGTCCTTTTCATAAACCAGATTGATCCACTAGAGTCATTGCATGTGTGTGTGTGTCAGTGTGCATAACTGTGGTTTTGGAAAAGAACACATGGAATGATGCCGCTCTAGCATGTGGTGTTCTTTTCATAAACCACATGGATCCACTAGTTGTCATTGCATGTGTGTCCTTTTCATAAACCACAAGGATCTACTAGTGTCATTGCATGTCTTTGCATGTGTGTTCTTTTCATAAACCACCACTAGTGTCATTGCATGTGTGTTCTTTTCATAAACCACAACTAGAGTCATTGCATGTTTGTTCTTTTCATAATCCACCACTTGGATCCACCAGTGTCATTGCATATGTGTCCTTTTCATAAAACACAGGTAGAGTCATTGCATGTTTGTTCTTTTCATAAACCACCTGGATCCACCAGAGTCATTGCATGTGTGTCCTTTTCATAAACCACCACTAGAGTCATTGCATGTGTGTGTGTGTCAGTGTGCATCACTGTGGTTTTGGAAAAGAACACATGCAATGATTCCACTCCAGCATGTGGTGTTCTTTTCATAAACCACATGGATCCACCAGTTGTCATTGCATGTGTGTTCTTCTCATAAACCACATGGATCCACCAGTGTCCTTGCATGTCTTTGCATGTGTGTTCTTTTCATAAACCATCACTAGTGTCATTGCATGTGTGTTCTTTTCCTAAACCATAACCAGAGTCATTGCATGTTTGTTATTTTCATAAACCACTTGGATCCACTGGTGTCATTGCATGTTTGTTCTTTTCCTAAACCACCACTAGCGTCATTGCATGTGTGTCCTTTTCATAAACCACATGGATCGATTGCATGTCATTACATGTGTGTCCTTTTCGTAAACCATAACTAGTCATTGCATGTTTGTTCTTTTCATAAACCACCACTTGGATCCATAGAGTCATTACATGTGTGTCCTTTTCATAAACCACCACTAGAGTCATTGCATGTGCTCTCTTTTTATAAACCACATGGATCCACTAATGCCACTCCAGCATGTGTGTTCTTCTCATAAACCACATGGATCCACTGATGTCATTGCATGTGGTGTTCTTTTCCTAAACCATAACCAAAGTCATTGTATGTTTGTTCTTTTCAGAAACCACTTGGATCCACCAATGTCATTACATGTGTGTTCTTTTCATAAACCACAACTAGAGTCATTGCATGTTTTTTCTTTTCATAAACCACCACTTAGATCCACCAGTGTCATTGCATGTGTGTCCTTTTCATAAACCACAACTAGAGTCATTGCATGTTTGTTCTTTTCATAAACCACCTGGATCCACCAGAGTCATTGCATGTGTGTACTTTTCATAAACCACCACTAGAGTTATTGCACGTGTGTGTGTAAGTGTGCATCACTGTGGTTTTGGAAAAGAACACATGCAATGATGCTACTCTAGCATGTGGTATTTTTTTCATAAACCACATGGATCCACTAGTTGTCATGGCATGTGTGTCCTTTACATAAACCGCATGGATCCACTAGTGTCATTGCATGTCTTTGCATGTGTGTTCTTTTCCTAAACTACCACTAATGTCATTGCATGTGTTATTCCATAAACCACATGGATCCACCAGAGTCATTTGCACGTGTGTTCTTTTCAATGACAGTCAGTTGGCCACAAACAATCGGGACGCAGAACTAACCAGTAACCACTCCGGGCTTCTAGAATACCCGATCCCCGATTGTTACGCGCCGTTGGATCGGGGTGCATGGACAATAAGGATGTCCTTCGTAAGGGCGATTCACGAGAAGTCTGTTCTGCGAACTGATTGGCAGTGTCATCCACGACTAGGCCTACGTACTTGCCCCTATCCCCTTAACCTCGGGGCCGAAGCTCGGATCGTGTTCATTCATTACCATGGAGAGGGAGAGTCCCAAACTTAGCTTGCACGAGGCTTAGATGTTCGCCTACTACGACATACTCGCACCGTCATTCGTGAGGTTTCTAGTCAGCTTCGAGCTCAGCTACGCCGGGGTGCTTGTCGTGCCGCTCTTGCGCGAGAACATGTTGGCGAGGCAGATCGAGGAGTGCCACCGCCAGCTGCCGGAGCGGAAGAGGGCAATGGCACGATACTCGCACACGAGCACGTACTGGCAAAAGCTATTCAAGAAGGAGAGGAGGGCGTTGATTGAGCTGTGTGGAACCCACTAGCGAGAGATCCACCCGGATCTGCGCAACCCGAAGGAGGCGGCGCTTGGCAAGTGCTGGCGTCTCGACCTCCACCGTTATCGATGTGGCGCGCCATGAAGAATCCATGAGGAGGAGGAATGTTTTCGGGAACATCGGCATCGATTCCGACACGGAGGAGGCTGACGGTGACGCGGATAACATCGTCGATGATGGAGACTGTGGGAGAGTAATAGTCGATTAGGGCCACTTAAGCCTAAATTAAATCTATGTATGGTATCTTAATGCCCTCTTTGGATCGGGGTCACTTGAGTCATAGTCGATTAGTGTCATAATCTATATACGTTGGCCATGTTTTAGGTGTCTTTGTCTTTGAAACTAGTCAAAACTCGTCTGATCCTGAAAATAAAGTTTGCGCGTTCCTGGCATATATCGGATGGGACAATACGCTAACTTTGCTCCCAGCACTTGATAGCATAGCCATAATTTGGAGTGAGCCAGAGGAGAAGGGGTCGAGCGAGTTGTAATTTTGTACTACTTCTGTCTAGATATAACTGACTTAGCTTTTTTGATATTTAAATGTGTTTATACCCAAAACATGTCTATATACATACGAATCTACACAAATTCAAGTCACTTAGTTCTAGACAGAGGGAGTAATAATATTTTTGAGGAATAGTTTCTGATGGCATATATTGGCCATGTTTTAGGTTTCTCTATCTTTCAAACTAATCAAAAGTCGTACGATTCTGAACAAACAAAGTCATTGCGTTCACATCTGATGGGACAATACGCTGACTCTGCTACCAGCACTTGATGACACAGCCATAATTCTAGAGTGCGCTAGAGGAGATGGGAATCCAAGGGAGATGGGAACTAGTAGCTGCGTCCATATGTAGGTAAAAAATTAATGTAATAATATTTAAAAAATTGTAATCTGGTCCACATGACCCCATCACAGACACGTTGCATGCACCAGATATAAATAAACACAACACGACTAGTTTAGTTTCAATGATAATTCAACATACGATGTTACTGTGCCCGCTTATTTCTGCTCCTCTTATTAGTCTGCTAGCCCACGCTGCATTAAGCAACAGTTGATGAGGATGGGAAAAAATGATAAAATGGCAAATAAAACAATTTTTAAGCTTACCTTTCATCTGGAGAATCATACAAAGATGAAATTGGCAGGGATTTATTATTTCTCCTGTAGTTAGCCGAAAGATCCTCAAGAACATCCTCAATCACCCCTTCAACTTCTTCATATTCTAATACACCTCCACTATTTTCCTTTTCCTCCCCATTCCTCTTACCCTTTTGTTTTTTTCACACCCTTTTCTCACCGGCACCTCCACTTCTTCATAAATTTGCTGCTTACCTACGTTTTCCTCCAAGTGCTCATCTCCGTTTTCCTCCCCTGCTGCACTTCCTCAAGTTCTTCGTCTTCGTGTTGCTCTTCCTCTAGTTCTGGCTGAGAAGCCTCATTTTCTACCACCGGGGTGTGAACAGGGAAAAGATCATGTGTAACTAGGTTTTTGCACAACCTCTTGATATGGCTGAATCCTCCACAACGTTCGCATTTCCTTTTCCTAGCTCCTAGCCTTGAACCTTTATCGGTGGAGGCTTCGATCCTTAGCTTTCTAGGCCTCCCAGGTGGCCTCCTAAGAACTGGTGGTTGAAGTTTGAACCCTGGATCAACAATCTCCCAATCATTTTCATCAGCCATAGGTGGTACGTATTTTCTGCATAAGTTGCAGCAAACTTGTGCACGGAGAAATAGTTGTCAACATAGTTCTCTATTTGAGCTCCGCTACCTCTAAGCTTTAAGATGAAGTACAATGCATGGTGACATGGCAGACCAGTAATCTGCCACTGCCTGCACAAGTCTTGTTTCCAATGTCTATAGTGTACCTCCATTCAGTTCCACACTTGTATTCTGCATAAACCTCGGCCAATGTTCTGGAACTTCTGACCATCCTCATCTTTATCGTTCTCATTGCCCTGGTTCTTGTATTCAGTAACATAACCACCTTTGGAACTATTTTATGGCCTAAAAATTTTCTTGCACAAATTATTTACCTTAAATATATCTTCGCCATTATGCACTCTCTAATTGCATCCAACAAAATAACAATTGCAAGTGTCTTCATGCCCGAAATCTTAGCATTGAAACTCTCTGCCAAATTATTGCAAACAAAATCCACCTTCCTTAACTCACCAAACTTTCTTCTGGCCCATAGCTTGGTGTGATGTTCTTCAAGGTATTTTTTCACCTTTGGCACTACAAACATGTTCTGCAAGTAAGTAGCATGCGTGCTTGGGGTGTATGTGTATGCTGATCGCCACAAGTCCTCTTAAAAGATCTTTCCTTTGAACTTCTTTGTGAAGTTAGTAGCGAGGTGCCGCATGCATTCCCTATGCTCAACCCCATGAAACATAGCATTCTCAAGACATGCACCTGTGTGTATCACCAAGCCTTCAGGGTGACCAATTACTGCCCGTAGTCTCTGCATGAACCATGTCCAGCTTTCATTTGATTCACCCTCAAGAATATCATAAGATACGGGTAGAATACAATTATACGTGTCTAAAGCACAAGCAGAAGCAACATGTCCCCTGAACTTCCTTGTTAAAGAAGTTGCGCCTATTGCCAAGTATGGCATGTAGCCATCTAGGAACCCCTTCCAGCATGCCTTCAGGCAGACAAAACATCTCCTGAAGCATTTCTTATCTGCCTGCTTATACCTGACCCCCCTTGAGACCTTTTCTCTTCCTTTCACAACCTCGTAATTAATGTCAACAACACTACCAGGTGATGTTTTCTCTACCTGAGCTTTGAAACTATGCAACATGTGAAAACTATCAAACCATTGCCTTGAATGAAGTCTAGAGCCATCTCCTTCCCATCAAAGACTCTGTGGTAAGGAATCAGAACGTTAAACTTTTTGCTAATGTTTGCTCTGAGTTTAGCAGGTCCAATGTTATGATCCTGCCTCACCCAGTCAAGTACAGTAACAGCAATCCACTTGGTAGTCGCTGATCTAATTTTATTACTTAAAGAAGTATTAGCGAAGTTGTGTTTCTTCGTGTTTACTTTGATATGCATTCGATAAGAATCCAAATAAATCAGAGCTAATTATCAGCAGAATAAATATGAGAAAGACTGAAACTAAATGTAGCTATTGCAACTTGAAATGGGTGCCCACCCTGCATTGGAGATGCATGTAATCTCCATTTACACACATTACTTTCCCTACAATGCACCCTAAATCTCTTTTGGTCGCTCTTTTCAATGATAAATTCGAACCCAACTCTAATTGCATAGGTTGCAACTGCATATTTGCAGTCCTCCACATTCTCAAAGACAGTCCCCTCATCAATTGTAGGATTATCCCTATCAAAGTGTATCACTGGCCTACCCTCGTCTTCATCGTCGTATCTACATCCCATTTCCACATCTTCACATTCCTCTTCCTCATCAGTCCCATAGTCAGGCTCAAAGTTCGTATCAACCAAATATTCCCTACTCTCCATCCCATCAGGGTCAACAGCCACGTCTGGATATGCTTTCTCATCATCATCCGCACCACCACACATTTCAGTGTCTTCATGCTTGCTTGACAAAGCATCATGCTCAAGGACAAGTTATACATACGTCTTGCGGTTACCAACACATATCCTTGCCATCACCACGGGACTAGAAACACTAATTGGGGTATGCAGAAAAGGAATCACAGTTCTTACCCTTCAATGGGGATGTACGCCACCTTCTCCGGGCTCCATACCTCCAAAGCTCTGCACCCTGCTTCCTCTTCCCCTGTTTCATTCTCCTATGTGCTCTCCAGACTTGAAGGAGATTCCGTGCTCTCCAGCCATGCATGACCCATCTCCGTGTTCTCAGCCGCATAGGATCCATCTCCGAGCAGGGTCCACATCACCAGAGTTGTTGGGCGCCTAACCCAACTACCGACTCTCGATTTTGTTTCCAGACGCGCCTGGGCGATGGACGGCGGCAAGGAGACATGACAGGGAGGGGAGGGGATGTGAGGGGATGGCAAGGAGGGGAGGGCGGGAGGACGACGACCCAAGGGGAGGACGAGAGCGGTGCACGACTGAACGGAGTGGCGGCGGCAGGAGTAGAGGAGCGGAGCGGAGCTAGTTGCGACAAAACATGGAAAATTGCATAATAATGTGTTGGTGGGCGGCACTAGTCCTCGATCCTGGGATGCATGCCGTCGAAGGTGGAGGAGGCGGGCCCGCCAGTCAGAAAACATGCCACATCGTCATCCCATGTTTCTGATGCCCTTTAAAAAAGAAAACATGCACGTCATCATCCTCTGTTTCTGATGGTATTGCTACAATTCAACGGTACATAGTGGCATAGAAATAATATCGTATAAACATAAGGGCATAGTCATCAACATTTCTAAAATGGAACCCGGTCTCCTACCTGTCCTGGTACATTTCCCAATGAGGTGGATAGCCACGACTGATCTTTTTAATATGTTTGCACTCTTATGCTGAGAAAGGAAATAAAGATTGAGCGGTTAATGCAATGAGTGTCAAATTATTACCCTCTCAGTAAATGGAAGATGATTATTTTCACACGTGCCCAGAGTCCAAACCTACTGTCAGTCTATCACTCCCTTCACTGACAAACCACAGTTCACCTTACGCAGGTCTGCCACGCCGCACCACCTAGGGTAACATGGACCCACCTAAGCATCCGCCGCCTTCGCCGCGATAGCTGCCGAAACTGGGGTATTTAGCCCCTCTAAGGTAGGCCATGAAGCTCTACTTCAAGGCTGGTCTCCCATTGCCCTGCCAGGCGGATGATTTTTCCGAATGTGCCGAATCAGCTATGGCGGCGGCGCCGACGTCGTCGGCACCAGATGCGACGAGCAGGGCCAAGAGAGCGATGTGGAGAAATCGCACGGTGATGGCCCAAAATATATCGAGCTCGTTGGGGAACCCCAAGAGGAAGGTATGATGAGCACAGCAGCAAGTTTTCCCTCAGTATGAAACCAAGGTTATCAATCCAGTAGGAGCAAGGAAACACCCCAAAGGTGTAGCTAGCTGAACGATGGCAGGGCGCACTATCGGTGCCAGCAGCAACGTGGAGACCTGCACAACATAACCACAGAACTCTGTCCCCAACTTGCGATGAGGTTGTCAATCTCACTGGTTTTGCTGAAAACAAAGGATTAAACGTATCGAATGGAAGGAAGTAATAGTTTGCAGAAAGTAAACACAAAGCAGTAAACAGTTTATAGATTGTATGTAAAAGAAAGGACCGGGCTCCATAGTTCACTAGAGGTGGCTCTCCTTAAGATAGATAACATGATGGGTGAATGAATTACAGCGGGGCAATTGACAAACATCGAGAAAGCAATACATGCATATACTAATCATCTTGACTCCTTTGAGATTCGATTGGGCATTACAACATTATACATAGACCGCCATCCAACTGCATCTATGACTAATAATCCACCTTCAGGTTATCATCGAACCCCCTCCAAGATTAAGTTGCAAGCAGCAGTTATTGCTTCACAATTGCGTGTAATGTAAACAATATGATTGTTCTATGAACAAAGGATTGTTGTTTTCTCCCTAGTAGCAACAACACATCTAGTACCTTAGAGATTTCACACTTCCCCAGTTACGGAGGCATGAACCCACTATCAAGCATAAATACTAACTCTTGGAGTTGCTAGCATCTACTTGGCCAAGATAGCTACTAACAACGGAAAGCATGCAAGATCACAAATAACAAAGACATGATAGAATCAATAATCAATCTGAAATAGCATCTCAATATCCATCGGATCCCTGCAAACACAACATGCAGAATTACAAATAGATGATCTTGATCATGAGCAGACTCACAAGATCTAGACATGAAAGCACAAAGGAGGAGAACCAGCCATCTAGCTACTACATGGACCCGTAGTCGAGATGAACTACTCACGCATCACACAGAGGCTTGCATGGTGATGAAGAAGGCCTCCAGGTGAATCCCTCTCGTGGTGTGCCGGAAGAGCTTCAGATCCTCCCATCTAGGGATGGAGATGATGACTCTGAACTCTTTCGTGGACTTTTGATCGGTACTGTGGTTTTCGGCCCGAGGGCATCTTATAGGCGGAAGGAGAGGCCGAGGGGTGTGGGTGGCTGCAGACCACCCCGGTGTGGTCCAACTGGCCGTGCTGACACAGTGGTGTGGCTGCCCCTAGCCCTTCTCCGTGATTCTCGCATCGATGACTTCGGAAAAATAGGCATTTTGGCTTTTGTCCCGTCAATTCGAGAATATTCATTTTCGACTTTCGGAACCAAAACAACGAGAAATGTGCAGCTAAGCATGGCTCTTGTTAATAGGTTAGTCCAAGAAATCATATGAAAAGTACTCCAAAGTGTGGACAAAACACAAGAAAGTGGATAAAACCAAGCATGGAACATCAAAAATTATAGATACATTTGCAATGTATCACGCGGCAGTATTACGGCATGCTCTAGGCAGGGGAACAAGGTACGTATCAAATCGTTCATGAGAGCATGCCGCTGAGGGTACACACCCTCGAACAGGGCAACGCCAAGGTCTAGGAACTCCCGCGTCCACACTTTGGCGTAGGTGATGTGCTCGACTTTTGACGTAGAGCTTGTTGGGAACCCCAAGAGGAAGGTATGATGAGCACAGCAGTAAGTTTTCCCTCAGTTATGAAACCAAGGTTTAATCGAACCAGTAGGAGAAAGGAAACACCCCAAAGGTGTTGCTAGCTGAGCTTTGGCAGGGGGCACTACCGGTGCTAGTAGCAACGTGGAGACCTGCACAACACAACCACAGAACTTTGTCCCCAACGTGGAGGCCCAACAACTGTCTACAAGAATAGAAGTGCATAGACATCAGCCATCTAGCTACTACATGGATCCGTAGTCCAAGGATGAACTACTCACGCATCACACCGGAGGCTTGCATGGTGATGAAGAAGGCCTCCAGGGTGAATTCCCCTCTCCGGCAAGGTGCCGGGAAGAGCTTCAGATCCCTCCCGATCTAGGGATGGAGATGACGGCGGCTACAGACTCTTTCGTGGATTTTTGATCGGGTACTTAGGGTTTTCGTCCTGATGGCAATATATAGGCGGAAGGAGAGGCCGAGGGGGTGCCGAGAGCGGCACCACCCCCTAGCGCGGGCCAGGCCTGGCCGCGTGGCCAGGTGGTGTGGTGGCTCCCTGGCCCTTCTCCGTCTCGTATTCTGGCACTTGATCCCTTCTGGAAAAATAGGCACTTTGACTTTTGTCCCGTCCAATTCCGAGAATATTCATTTTCTGACTTTCCTAGAACCAAAAACAGCAGAAAACAGGCAGCTGGCACTGTGGCTCTTGTTAATAGGTTAGTCCAAGAAATCATATGAAAAGTACTCCAAAGTTGGAACAAAACACAAGAAAGTGGATAAAACCAAGCATGGAACATCAAAAATTATAGATACATTTGCAATGTATCAGCGGGCTACCTTACCGCAGTGGGGGAGGCTAGGAACACGCCGTTTGTGGCAAAGACGCTCCATCCAACGCATCATCGGAGGCCGTACCGTGGCGGCGACCAAGCGTCTACACTCAACATGTTGAATTGTTTGACAGCTGGAGCCAGCGGCGGGCATCAGCTTAGTGCCAGAATTCAGGTTCCAGTTCACATAGACCTACGATCCTAAAAAGAAGATGCCGAATTTCAGTTTCAAAGAAACCATTGCGGCGGTGCGGATGGTCCTACTAAACCGGGACTGGCACACACAAAGCGGTCGTGCATGAACGATGCAGATTTCTTGTAGTTTGGCAGGAAGGCAATAGATCAGTTTGGGTTAAATGATCAAAGAACTTATGTCCTCTCAAGGCAATTGGCTAGCCAACTTTTCTAGTGCAGGTCTGTAGTTTCTTTAGTGTAGAATAGTTAAGTTCAGACTAAAGAATGGCTTTTGTAGATGAAATGCTGACGCATTGTTCTATAAACTAGTAGGAAGTTTAGCCCACTCTTGTGCAGATATGAGACCCTTTTGTATGGAAGTACTATTGTTGTAAACAAATACTATCAAGTATCTATTTCCTTCAGTTACTACTCGTGGTTAAATCCAGTTAACAACCATTTTTTATCCTAGACAAATAAAATTCAGATGACGGTTTATGTATAGATTTTGCGTATGCTGCCTGTGTTGTAAACCATTTTTCATTTGTGTTGTGCTGTCTGCAAAATGGTCCTGGAGGTCAACATGTTACAAAACTAGTAGATAGTGTTATAAGGATCATTAGGTAATCTTTGTTTGAAACAAGAATCATTTATTGTCTTCCGGATTGCTCATCATTTGGCACAATAATCTAGCTACCTTGTACTTGAAGAGGAGATGGAGTACATTTTCATGGCATCCACAGAATTGACATTGCTCATTGCCAGTCCACCCTCTTTTCGTGAGGTTGTCCTTGGTTATTCACAGAAATTATAAAGAACGGTGTTCAACACAGATGCATTAGACACACATACTTCAAATTCATTACCCACACATACTACATCGATTCAAACTATTACACATTTTTAGTCGATGCTAACTTCCTACTACGCTCTCCATACTACAGATTCATTAGCTACACATACTACAACAATTCACTAGAGCTTTGTCTTCACTCGAGGGAAATCAGAACCACTAGCTTGTCCAAGCCTAGTTCCCCCACCGAAACGGTGTGCGCCGTCGCGAAATGGTGGTGGTCCTATGCCATCGATCCTTCTAGTCCAACACTACTGACGACGAGGACGCTTTCTGGCCGCCTCTTCGGGGTCCTGAATGCCATGTACCGATTCTAGAACCTCCTCTAGGTGGATGATGACTGGGTGCTTCTAGCAAAGCTTGGAATCTGCACCTCGTATATCTGCCCTGCTTGGAATCTACCCTGCTTGGAATCTGCACCTCGTATATCTTAGGAACGGCGTTAGGATCTTACAGCCACGCCTTTACCTTGATGACCCATCTGTCGCTCGGTGGCATGATCTCCACCAGCTCGCTGCCAAGGCTACTGATGACCTACTTGAGGGCCTCTGGCTCCCAAGCATCCAATGGGAGGTCGTCAAAGCCGAGTTTGGAGAAGAAACGAAGCTGCCCCAAGCGATCATCCCACCCACAGGCGTGATGCCAATGCATGAAGCTTATTTTATCCCCGCAACACTCAAAAGAACGGGAAGAATGCAGAACGCGCTCGGTATCTGAGCTGTGCTCGAACCAGATGAAAAAATCGAATGGTAGCGCGCATACCTCAATCTTTACCTCATTTTGTCTGATACCAAAACGAGACCTGAAAGCCGACATCAACTCTGTTGGCGACATGGCGGGATGGACGCCCAGCATAGTGGCCATGAGAGCGTGGTCATCGAACTGTTGTGCCGCTAGCTGTGATCGCCCGACGGGATGTGCTCCATCGTGCGAGAAGGACTAGCCAGAGGTGAGATATTAGTCCGAGGACGTGAAGCTCTAATACGACGGACGATGTGACAGCGACAGCTGTGAGCTTTGATTAGGGGCATGGGAGGTTGACCGGACGTGGCGGGGACGCAAATTAGAGCAAGTGCGAGCTCCGATCTGAGACGAGCAGCCGAAGCTGAGCAAAGGTTATGGGGAGGGGAGCAGGAGAGAAGAGCAGAGCAGAGCAAAGAAATAGATCTGCTCCATGCAGGGGTAAAGTAGTCCACGAACACAAAATATAACAGGGAATACTGATAGGTCGGGCCAAGAACAGTTGACCTAACGGCGGTATTTGAGTTCAACCATTTTTCGTCTGGTTCAAACGACCGTCTGGCTGTTAGATTTGTATTCACCCCCATTTGGCCCCTTTGGACAATTGGCGATTCTACTACGGCCCCTCCGCGAGATTGAAGCCAACTCGGGTACCGGGATGCACTCACCCGGGAACTTTCGGGCCGCAAACCAACAAGCCCGGATTGAAGACATGTATGCCGAGAGGGGGTCCTCAAGGCGTGTGGAAAGATGGGGTGTAAGGAGACGGTGTCCAGGAATGGTGAGTACACATGTTTTACCTAGGTTTGAATCCACTGGCTTTGGACGGATCCTACTCCTGCTAACAATCCAATAATACGGTAGAGACGGAAGTACATATTACACGAGAGGTTTCGCCTGTGCAAGTTGAGGTTGTAAGTTATGGGTAGTAGGTGGCCTAAAGGATGGTCCCTAGGACATCTTATAAAGATGTCCGGCCTAGGGTTATAGGAGAGACCTATCAAGCTACGACATAGAGTCAGTTATAGACTACATCTTGGACTACAAGTAACTATACATGCCTAAGTCGGTAAGTCTTCTGGGCCTTCCCATAGCCGGATGGACCTCCGTCTTCTCTCCCTGACTGGACTACCCGTGAAGAAAAGCTCTAACCCGAAGTGGGCCCCCCTGGTCAGTGAGTCACAATGGGTATACCTAGAAAGTATATCTGCCAACAGTAGCCCCTAGAAGCCTCCAAGATCCAAATTCGGATTTCATCGTCTAGCTTGAGCTCTCTTCGGCTGTAGAGTCTTGAAGGGTTCCTGAAACTCCAAAACAAAAGTAGGATCTGGGTCTCAAATTGAATCGGACCTATGAGCATTTCATACGGTTTCCCCAGCTTGATTTTCAAACTAAGCCAGAATTTGGTCTCTGACGTATCCTGACATTAGTCAAGGTCAAGTCTTATCACTAACAGACATTCCTGTCAGTGTGACCGTTGGTGGGTTCACTTTGCGCAAAACCGAGGCACTGTTTAATGCATACAGAGATCGAGGAGGCGTAATCTTCTTGAGGAAGCTACCTAGTTCTTTCTGTGACACGTGGCACAAATCACTGTTTGTTTCACACGAATCTTGGCGCAGGTGAGGTTCAGAAGGGGTCTAGATCTCCTATTTTTCCTCTCACCGGTGCCTCTGCCCTCTTCTTCCTCCAAGAGACATAGCGCCCCTGCCTCCTTTTCCTTCCCCTAATTCCACAACGATGCCCACCAAAGGTCACCACTCCCGACCAAATGGCTAACGCATCTTATTCTGGTACGGTGGCGACGACGATGGCAACAATTGCAACGGCAGAGAAAGAAAACTTCCACGGGGTCTGGATCTCCTGCATGCTCGAAAATGAGAAGCCGCATGGCATCGATAAGGAAGGCCTCCTCTGCACTGGCGAATGGCGAATCGGATTCAACGAAATTGTCCCCGCCCCTCACGCCGATGAGAGGGTTCACTTCGACACCCATCTGGACCGAGGTTTGAGTTTTCCTCCCTCAGAGTTCTTCTCCGAGGTTGTAGATCACTGTAGAGTTCAACTCCACAATTTCCCCCCAATACAATTCTAGAGCTTACTGCTTACATATCCCTTTGCGAGGGTTATCTCGAAATAAAGCCGAGTCTCACTTTGTTCCGGTAATACTTTGGTACCCGGAGAAATTCCATCACCACCGGTAATCCTTACATTACCGAAACACTGAGCCTGACCCTTAGGAGAGACCGAGTCTACCCCAAGGTTATAGCTAGTGAGTCAGTGAAGAGGTGGTCATCCACATTCTTTTATCACAAGGACAAACCAGCTCTTGGCAAGCAAGAAGCTTTGTTGGCTTTTGTCGACGGTGCCGCCACCCCCCAAGAGTCTTGGGATGTAGATGCTCTGGCTCTCACTAAAAATTTGATCCACGCCAAGAGGCGGATTGAATATCTGATGAAGCACAAAGGCCTGAAGGGATCCGACCTAGTATACTGTTAGCTAGCACATCGGATTCAACCCCTCCAATACCATAGTGACCGCCTCATGCATACGGTCACCAAGAGCAAGAAAGATAGCCTGAGGATCAACCCGCTCCCAATCTCAGATAAGGAGTATGATACTCGGATCAAATGCTTGATCAAGGAGCGGGTTGAGAAGAAGATTCTAGATTTTTCTCTGGACATGTTCACGGCTAATAAGCCTTTGACACCAGTAAGTTTTCTGACTGATTCTTTCACACTCATTGATTTTCTCATCTATAATTTGTTATTTGCAATACTGAGATAACTCGTCCTTTAGCTTACTGACCTCCCTGAGTCGGAGCTTGCTCCTCGCGAGGGTTATCCACCTAAGGATCCGGCTCCTCAGGAGGATGAAGAACTTGAAGTTTTGCCGGAGATGCTTACCAAGAAGCATAAAACTCCGACCTTTTTTTTGGAACACAAAAAGTGCCAGTTGTAAAGAGGTAAACTTCTTCACAAGATTTTGTACTTTTAATTCATATTCCTCTTGAATTGCAACGATCTATTACTATCCAGGGCCAAAACAATCATCAAAGGCAAGGCTAAAGGAAATCTGAGGAAGACTTTGTACCAGCAGAAGTTGACTCTGGTTTCGCCTACTGCCCGCCTCCGACTCGTACCTCGAAGCCATCATCAATACCGGAGGATACTTCATCTCCTCGTACTGATGATGTTCCAGCTCAATCTTCTGAGCCAGCAAACCTTGGTTCGCAGAACAACGTCACCATGCGTGACTCAAGACTTGATAAGGGTGAAACCGCAAATGGTAATGATCCCTCAGCTGAGACATTCATGGAAAACCTTCTGCAGAATCCGGGTATTGCCAAACTTGGCCTTACTCGGAAGAGCGCAGAAGAGATCCAGAAGCTGGCTCTCCATTGCCTAGAGACCCGAAATATCATAGCCTAGGAGGAGGCGCAAGAAGCTAAGGACGTCAAACTCATTGAGCTTCTTGACCAAGTTCATCTTTGCGACGAGAAGTTGAAAGCTGTGGTGGCTCCGTCCCAACCAGTGATTCCTTTGACTCTCGCCGAGAAGGTTTCTTTTGAGGTGAACATGAGCCTCAACAAACTGACTCATGAACATTATGTAAGTCATAATTCGACTCCTTTTATTACATTTTATATCATACCCTCTAGCCCCCAAGCATTAAGTTGCATAGGAATCCAGATGTATGCTTTTATAGGATGCCAAAGAATGAACTAGTATAGCCCCCCAAGGCTCGTGCTGATATTTAGCTTAGTTAAAATATTAACCTGAGTCTTAGTAGACTTCTGACTTTGGGTACCATTCTGACTTACAGAAAGTTAATGATTATAACCAGGAATTATTGAAGAATATATGTCATAGGTGGAGAGAGGTCAGAGATCTCCAACTTTAAAATTCACAACTTGAAGTTGCAAAAGATGAAGCTGAAGGTAAGAATTTCTGACTTCATTTTCATAGTATGATTTTTTGAGTTGTAGCCGAATATTTATTCCACTTCACTTGTACTACTCCAGATATTGTGAAGCAGTCGTGCAAACTCATTGAACAAGCTGAAGATTTTAAAGTCTTGGAAACTGAGAATGCTGACTTGCATGCTAAGCTGGAGAAACTCAAGGTAGACCATGAGCGCAGCATCAACATCGTTCTTGAATCCAGCAATATGGCTAATGAAGAGCCTAACCTCAAAATAGCCAAACAAGACATCTCGAACTTGAAAGATGAGCTGGATAGGGAAAAAGATACCACCGAAGCCCTTTGAAATGCACTCCGAAGTCTTCGAGAGGAGAAGACCAAAGTAGATGACACTATCTTTGGTAAGTTCACTGTCTCTGAATTGTTGTTTTCCTGACTTCGTTTACTTAGATATATTGTTGACCTTGTTTACTTATTTGTAGGTCCTCTCAACCTTCTTAATGCCTCTTCGTCTGAGTCTCGTACCAGCCGGCTTCTTGCCGTTGGAGACCCGATCCTTGACTTCCGCCAATCCTTGGAGGAAATCGGTGAATCCATCCAACTCTCCGGCTTAGACACAATGTCTGCTTTTGAGGTACGGGACAGGGCAAAGGATATTCCCAAGCTTGTTAAGGATTGAAACATGTCCTATGCATGCACAACGGCACAGATTGCCATGACAATGGTAATGAGCCATCATGGAAGCATGGAAATATGGCAAGTTACCAAGGGTTATTTGACTGTTGATGAAGACAGCCAACCACGGAACATCAAAGAAATCTAGGAATCTTGTGCCGGATACGCTTGTCGTGTGGCCGAGCTCACCAACTATGATGATCTGTTCTTTACGCCCGTTGAAGTGCCACCTCCCCCAAAGAAGTTGTTGAAGTTACCGAAGACGATGAATAGACCGAGTCGGATGTACTCGTCTCAAAAAGATACAGGGGTGATACATGCGATGTCTCCAGCGAGTCGGCTAATCCTTCATCTTCACCTGCATCGTAGAGTTTACCAGAAAAACAATATGTTATCCTGAAAAACATTCTGATGTAATAGCTAGAATATTATTTTACTGGTGTGTAAGATTGTAAGAACTCATGCTTTACTCTTTACCACTTTTTCCTTTTTATTTTTGTGCTTGAAAAAATAAATACCTAAGCACTATTTGTTGTCTAAATTTCTACCTCGTTCCTTTCATGAGCTAGCAAACCTTCAGCATAAAAACTTTCCCGAGAAATGGAGCTCAATTGCTAAACCAGTTTAAATCCGGAATCAAAGTCGGCTTCCAGTACCAACAATTCATTACTTGGAAAATAGCCGCATCTAGCAATTAGACAAAAAGCCAAGTATAAACTAGAAAATTTTAGACCTATACCCAAAGGTAGCATTTTTAGAATCGGAAATCTAACCAGAACAAACATGAGCATAAAGTACATTCAAGTATTTTGGGATTTTCGACCATGACATGATCATTTGGAAATAAGATGGCATATAAAAAACATCTCAAGAAAAAACATTTGAGGAGACCAATATGTATTTTATTTCACTTTGAACATGTACACTGATATGATTGCAGAGAAGGAAATTTAAGAATAAAAGGGACGTAGCCGAGCAATATTTCATGTATGGTCTATTTCATCCGAGTTTATACCGTGTCTAGCTCTCTTTCTCTTCTTAGTAGCAGGACTTTCTGTTTCTGGCCTCATGTCAGTTAGGTAGTAAGAACCATTGTGTAATACTCGACTAACCATAAAGGGATCTTCCCATAGAGGGGCAAGTTTGTGCTCTCTTTTTTGCACTAGTTGGAGAACCAGATCGCCCTTCCTAAAAGATCAATTTCTGACTCTCTGACTATGATACTTGTGTAACTTCTACTGATAGGCTGTAGATCTCTATTCAGCACATACACGAACTTCCTCGAGTGTATCATGGTCATCTTGTTGAGCAACTTCGGCATCTTCTTCGACATACGTGGTGACTCGGGGAGAAGTATGAATAAGATCACTTGGAAGAATTGCTTCTTCATCGTGGACCAAAAAGAAGGGTGTATATCCGGTTGACCTATTAGGAGTAGTTCGTAAACTCCAAACAACAGACGGCAATTTGTCCACCCAAGCCCCCACGACACGATGAAGTGGTGCTTCGAGTCTTGATTGTAGGCCTTGAAGAATTAAATCATTTGCCCTTTCGACTTGTCCATTGGCTTGTGGATGTGCGACTGATGCAATATCAAGTCAGATCCCTTGTTCATTGCAAAATTCGACAAGTTATCCCATGGAAAAGTTACTCCCATTGTCTATAATAATACTATACGGATACCCAAATCGGATGATAACGTCCCCGACGAAACTTTTTGGCTGTTGATCCATCACAACTTGTGACGAGTTTTGCTTCAATCCATTTCATGAATTTATCCACCATCACAAGAAGGTGAGTGTATCCACTTTGAGCCCGTTTAAATGGTCCTACCATTTCAAGCCCCCAGACCACAAAGGGCCATGTAATCGGAATTGTTCGCAGCTGATCAGCCGGAACATGGGCTTGTTTGGCGTACTTTTGGCAATCTTTGCACGTCTTGACCAGCCATTCGGCATCTGCCTTAGCTGTAAGCCAGAAAAATTCGTGTCTAAAGGCCTTTGCCACTAAAGACTTGGCTACGGCGTGATGTCCGCATTCGCCTTCATGGATTTTCCTTAGGATTTCTACTCCTTCTTCTGGAGAAACGCAGTGCTGAAAGACCCTAGACACACTCCGCTTATAGATCTCACCACCCACTATTGTGTAGGATTTTGCTTGTCGTACGATCTGTCGGCTCAGAACTTTGTCTTCGTGTAATTTTCTCTCTACCAAGAAATCAAGGTAGGGTTTTGCCCAGCTGGGAATTACAGCCAGAACTGCTATAAGCAGTGAGTCGAATTTGGTTGGATACTCCTCATCAACTCCTGTGGTAGAGGGAACTCTTAAGTGCTCCAAATCTCTTTTTCTATTCGAGGAATGTGTTGAACTTCAAACCCTTCGAATGATTTAGATATTTCATCCACGATAGCTCTATATGCTGCCATGTGCTTGTTTGGATTGCACATATCAGATACTTGCTGGGCAACTAAATCCGAGTCTACGTAACACATGAGTCGGCGAATGCCGATGTCTTTTGCAATTCGAATTCCATGCAGTAGGGCTTCATATTCGCCAATCTTATTTGTTGCCATGAAGTGAATCTGTAATACATAGAACAGTTTATCACATTGGGGTGACTTGAGTACCACACCAGCCCCTGAGCCCCCGAGCGCTTTAGACCCGTCGAAGTGTAAGGTCCAAACTTCCGTCTCTGGGAGGTCTGTGTTTTCTACTGTCTTTGTCCAATCAGCAACAAAGTCAGCAAGAATCTAGGATTTGATTGGTGTGCGAGGTTTATACTTAATATCAAAAGCTGCTAGCTCAATTCCCGACTTAGCGACGCGTCCTATGGCATCGCTTTTGATTATGTCTCTCATGGGAGCTGCGCTCACCATGGTAATCTTGTGTTCTTGAAAATAATGTCGTAGATTTCTGGGTGCAAAGAACACACCATAGGCTAACTTTTGGTAATGAGGATACCTTTACTTTGATTCGGTCAGGACCTCGTTGAGATAATAAGTCGGACGCTGCACCAGATGTTCCTATTTTTCTTTCGGCCGTTACACCACCATGACAACACTAACGACTATGTTTGTCACAGCTAAGTAGAGCAACATTGGTTCCTATGGTTCTGGTACTGCAAGGATAGGGGCGGACGAGAGTACGAATTTCAGATCGTGAAGTGCAGCTTCAGCCTCATCAGTCCAGACAAACTTCTTGGTCTTTTTCAAGAGCTTGTATAATGGTGCGGCTCTTTCACCAAGTCGTGTTACGAATCGACTAACCGCGGAAATGCAGCCAGTTAGCCGTTGTACGTCCTTCAGGCGAGTTGGCCTGGAAATGTTGAGTATAGCCTTATTTTGTCTCGGTTCACCACTATGCCCCTCTGGGACACAATGAAACATAATAATTTCCCGGCTGGTATTCCAAAGAAACACTTCTTCGGGTTAAGCATTATGTTGTATTTTCGTAAATTGCTGAATGTTTCCTCTAAGTCGGAAATAAGTGTTTCCTTCTTTTTGGACATCATAGCTATGTCATCCACATATGCGTGTACATTGCGTCCGATTTGATCGTGGAGGCAACGCTGCATAGTGCGCTGGTCCGTAGCTCCTGCGTTTTTGAGCCCAAAAGGCATCGTTACGTAGTAGAAGGTTCTGAAAGGGGTGATGAATGAAGTTTTTATTTTTCTGACTCCTTCATTCGAATTTGACGATATCTAGAATATGTGTCGAGAAAACATAAGAGTTCCAAGCCTGCTATCGAATCGATAACTTGATCCATTCTAGGCAGAGCGAACGGATCTTTGGGACAAGCCTTGTTTAAGGTAGTATAATCAACACACATCGTTAAATCAGTGGTGTTTTTTTAGGGACCATTACAGGATTGGCCGACCAATCAGTATGGATGACCTCTTCTATGAATCCGGCTAACTTGAGTCAGGCTAGTTCCTTAGCTATTGCTTTGTGCTTTTTATTGCCAAAACATCATAAGGATTATTTGACAGGTTTAGCATGTGGGTATATATTTAGGCTATGCTCGACAAGTTCTCTAGGTACTTCGGTCATGTCAAACAGTTGCCATGTGAAGATATCTTTATTAGCTTTGAGGAACTCGACGAGCGCACTTTCCTATGCGTGGCCTAAACCTACGCCTATCTGAGTCACTTTGGAGGGGTCATCATCCTTCAACGGTGTCGTCTTCGTCTTTGCCGATGCCTTGAACTTCGTAGTCGGCTTTGTCACCTCCTTCGTTGCGGGCATCTCGGACAGGTCGATGTTCTTCTTGATCTCCTGGTACTCCTCAGTGTGCAGGATGGCTTCAGCAAAGGTGGCGTTTCTGTCCTTGCACTCTCGTGCCTTCTTCGTGTCTCCCCGGATCGTGATGACGCCATTGGGACCTAGAATTTTCATCATGTTGTAAATATAACAAGGGAGAGCCATAAAAGCCTAGTAAGCCGGACGCCCAAAAATAGCGTGGTATGCGCTCTTGAACGACACCACTTCGAAGAGAAGTGCTTCCGTCCGGTAATTCCTTGGAGTTCCAAAGGTAACATCCAAGGTGATTTCTCCCAGAGTTTGCTTGTCGTCCGAGGATAACTCCATGAAAAGTCACGGATCTGTGATTTAGCTATGTTTTCGATATCCCCATACGACACAATGTTTCAACGTAGATGATGTTGATGTTGCTGCCACCGTCCATGAGGATCTTGGAGAACCCATAGTCTTCAATAAGTGGATTGATGACCAGAGCGTACTTCCCTCGCCTATGTGGTTTAGGTGGATGATCGCTTCGGTCAAAGGTGATTGTCACTTATGACCAGTCCAAAAACTGTGGGACATACGGAACAATTGCGTTTAGCTCATGGATCACTGCTTTTTTGACCTTAGCTGGTTGGGATCCAACAAAGCAGACATAGGTATCTTTCTTGGTTGGGAAGGTCTTCTTTCCATCCTACTTGAGATTTGAGGCTTCTGCCTCCTCCATGTCGGAATCTTCCTTGGATTCCTTATCATTGTCGGAATTTTACTTTCCTTTTCGTCACTTGGCCCTGTAGCCAGCGGATTCATCTTTCTTGATGTCGTCATTGAAACGGCACTCAACATTGGTGTGGGACAAGCCCCGGCGATGTAGACCCAAGAGTAAGTTTTTCTAGGTTGCTGGTCTCCTTTACCTTGGAATCTGGAAGTTCCACGGCCTCATCCTTTGCCGCCTCCATGACCTCATCATCCTCTAGACTTGAAAGTTGCATTGACTTGCGGTTTCTGGATTGTGTTTTTCCTCCGAGGTGTTTTCGCATTTCTGGGTTTGCTGCTTTGGCTATTTTGCCGACTACGGCATAGCTAGCACATTTAGCAATCCCTCAAATCATCATTGGTGTCCGTGTATTTGCTCGCTGTCTCTATCAGCTCCCCTGAGTCGGTAACTTTGTCGCGCTTCAGGCGATGACGCAGTAAACCAATTGGTAGTCCCGCGATGAAATCTTCGATCGTGGTTTGGTCATTTACTCCTTCACATGAGTTCTTCATGTCAATCCATCATCCAAGGTAGTCCCAGCAAGTTTGTTCGGGTTTATGCGTGCACCACTGTAGATCTCCGACTATGCAGGGCCTCCTATATGTTCCCTCGAAGTTTTGAAATAAAACACTTTGCATGTCATACCAATTGTGGATGGTGTTTTCCGGAAGTTCATTGAGCCATGATCGAGCGGTCTTCCTCAGCATAAGCGGGAGATACCGGGTCACGACCAAGTTGTTTCCTGCTTTAGCGATGCAGCTGGCCTGGAAGAAATCCTGGAGCCAAGTGTCTGGCCGAGCCACACCGTCATAGGGTTGAATGTGCCTTGAGATAGCAAATCCATCCGGAAAAGTTGTTTGTCGCATTCGTGGCCCGAAGCACTTTGGGCCCATGTAAATGTTATCCGACTCGTAGCATCGTGCCTCTATGTTTGAGTTGATCCGGTGCCTGGCATCACTTGGTGGTAGGGAGCACCATCTCGGATGTTTGCTGTGGCTACGATGTTGTGGAGCCGAATTTCTGTTTCCTCCACCACCTCCTCCGCCTCGGTTCCCTCCTTGACCTCCATGGGAGCTGTTATGGGAGATACTTGGTGGAGAGGGTTGTACATGTGGGTTATTTCCTCCAGCCGGGGCTTCATGATGATGGCCACCATGCTGGCTTGATCCAGCACAGTGTTCATCGTTCCTTCGTCTATCATTGCCATCATTGTGACGTGGCTCAAGCGGATGACTTGTATGTCTAGGAGGTGCATCCTTTGTCGATCCTGCTCCCTACGTTGAGCTTCTTCATCTTCCCTGTAGTTACTCGACTTCCGCCAGGGAGGTTGGACCATTGCTGCAACGACATCTCGCTCTACGGCTGGGGCGACGTTGCTCTAGCTTCGTGCGGGTTTGTGCCGCTGTCCTGAAGATCCAGTTCTTAAATAGTTGTCTTCCCGAGGGTCAGAATGGTAGCGTTGTTCTGGCTCCCGCCGGGGCCTTTCATCTTGATGGCGACCAGTGTTCGTGCGACACTGGTCGGATTTGGAGACCAGCTTTTCGCTGCTAGACGTGGCAGCCTTTTGTTGCTCCAGGCCCTTTGTGAGTAGCTTCGCACTTAGTCGGACCTAGTTTGGACTTGGATTATTTGCTAAGATATCCCGGGCCGCAGCAGCATTTTCTACCGACGTGCCATATACCCAATTTCCCTTGTTGTTGATCTGAGGTTTTCCCACAGCTATGTCTCCTTCTAGAAGGGTTTTGTGAACTTCCAGATTTTTATTGGCCAACTCAGGGCCTTTCCAGGTCTTCTGATGAGGTCGGGTACTAGGCTGCCCCGCAACTGCAATGCGCTGCTTCTCCTCGAGGATATTTGCGGTTTCCTCAAGGAGTACTTGACGATGCGCTTCTAGGGCTTAGGCTCTGTCCTCCAACTCCACAGGTGTGAGATCTGCAGATGTTGGGATAGGTGTGGTAAGTGCCTCTCCGAGGAGTTTACTGGCACCAGGAGTAACCACGAGTCCATCCAATGGAGTTCCTTTTGTCTCATCTAGGATTAACGCTCCATCTGAATCATCTTCGTATTCTTCGGTTATCACCTCATCAGCTGGAGGATCTTTAGTCAGAGTCTTCTTCTTCTTTGCCTTCTTGGCAACATCAGTAGCAAAGACGACTTTGGGTCCGATTCCTGGAGTCAAGCTTCCATCAGTACTCTCAGACATCTGGATGTCGGGATTATCTTTGATATCCA
Organism: Avena insularis; assembly: GCA_023614405.1. Classification (NCBI taxonomy): domain Eukaryota; kingdom Viridiplantae; phylum Streptophyta; class Magnoliopsida; order Poales; family Poaceae; genus Avena; species Avena insularis. The sequence continues at coordinate 386,758,985 of CM042686.1, read as the reverse complement.
TATCATCACGCGGTTCAGGAGAGTTTTCTCCGGATCCTTCATCCATGCTATTGTGAGGGCTTTGATCCATAGCTTCTCCTTCTTCCGCGTCTCTGGAGTTGATCTCCTCCCACAGGATCCCGGTAAGTCGGTGTTTGTTTCGATTGCATCTAGCACCGAGTCATTGTCATCTCCAGCATCGGCAGAGCCGGATCCAAATCCAACATATCCAATGAAGTGCGACGCGTGTGTCCTGAGGTAGTTGTGACTCTCTTTGTTGGCCTCCTCGAAATGTTTGATAGTCTCGAGGATATCTTCCATGCTGGCATTTCTCCCAGCATCATCCACCTCAACGTGTGCCTTAGGAGTGACTTTTCTGCTCTAGCATCGGCAGAGCCAGATCCAGAGTTGTTGCTACTTTGATCTTCCTGAGATTCAACATCTTTAGGGAGAGTCTCCTAGATTCGACCTCCTTTGGGAGATCTGCTTTAGGTTCGACCTCCTTGGGGAGATCCTCTTCAGATCCGATCTTCTCCACTATCTCCGCTTCAGGTGTGCGCTGGGTGGGATTAGGGTTTTCCAAGACCCGGAACTCTGCCGCCTCCGCGGACAAAGTGGATCCAGAAATTTCTTCTGCCTCTATCATCACCGTTGGGGTGGGGTGGGCAGGTTCAGCAAAACCGAGGTAAACATTGATCTCGCCAAAAGACATGATTGTGTAGGTGGTCACATGTTCCCTAGCCGGAATCCAAGTCTCGTCGAGAAGGACAAGAGGGACATCGCTAGCGTAGAGGACTCGACCGATGGCGATTGTCTCGCCGATTCCGATTCGCGCTGATTCCGCCCGGAACGCAGATCCATGGTGGGCGCCAACTATCGTCAGATTGAAGACATGTATGTCGAGAGGGGGTCCTCGAGGCGTGTGGAAAGATGTTGTGTGAGGAGACGATGTCTGGGAACGGTGAGTACGCAGGTTTTACCCAAGTCCGAATCCGCTGGCTTTGGACGGATCCTACTCCTGCTAGCAATCCAGTAATACGGCAGAGCCGAAAGTACAGATTATAAGAGAGATTTCGCATGTGCGAGTTGAGATTGTAAGTTGTGGGTAGTAGGTGCCCTAAAGGCTAGTCCCTAGGACGACTTATATAGATGTCCGACCTAGGGTTACAGGAGAGACCAATCCGGCTACGACACATAATCGGTTATAGAGTACATCTTGGACTACAAGTAACTATACATGCCTAAGTCGGTAAGTCTTCTGGGCCTTCCCGTAGCCGAATGGACCTCCGTCTTCTCTCCCTGACTGGCCGCCCATGAAGCAAAGCTCTAACCCGAAGTGGGCCACCCTAGTCAGGAGTCATAGTGGGTATACTCAGAAAGTATATCCCCAACACCATGCACGGTCGGAGTTCTGCAGCGTTGCACCTAAAAAGCCGGAGAAACTTGCCAGGACTACCTTAGACGATGGATCGACACGAAAAACTACTGTGAGGGAGTAAACGAGTAGACCACGATTGAAGCTTTTATCGCAGGGCTCCCAATCGGATTACTGCGTCACCGGTTGAAGTGTGACAAGGTTACTGACTTGGGAGAAATGATAGAAACGACAAGCAAATATGCAGATGCCAACGATGATTCAGAGGATGTTGAACGCATACAGCCATACCACGCGATTAAGCAAGCGTGATGAACCTAGAAGCGCAAGAACACCTCGGAGAAAAAACCCAATCCAAAAACTGCAAGTGTCAACGCAACTTTTTGATCTGGAGGGCATGGAGGCAGCCGGGGACAAGGCCGCGGAACTTCCCGGGTCCAAGTTAGAGGAGACAAGCAACCTAGTAAAACTTACTCTTCGACCGAAATTGTCAATAATCCGTGTGTGCATCACCCGGATGGTAACGGGACGGTGAGCACACAAGCTTGACGATGATGCATAGAGTGCGTGTTACGTGGCATGGCAACCATATAAACTTCAATAATTACTTCCTCGTGTTCATATTAATGACCTTAACTTTGTCTAGATTCGTATGAATCTAGTAAAATATTTATACTAGATACATATGAATCTAAACAAAGTTAAAATTATTAATATGAACAAATGGAGTAACATAATTGGTATGTAAAAAACGTATATGGTCATACCTCTTATGAACTCTTACAAGTTCACACGCTATATAGCACTATAATTCACGATTTTTCTGTATGTGACCTGGTCCCTTGTACTGTACTCGTAGAGTTCAATGTATTTTTCTGTCAAAGACATGAGACCTCTATTTTTATTTATTATCCTATAATCGTGATCCTTATCATGTTTTTCCAACATCCTAACCCTAATATTGGCATCCTCCCACTTTTCCCAATTACAAATCCGAAACTAAAAAGGACAGCAACTCCCACACCTCCGTTTCCTCCTCGCCCCCGCTTCCTCCCCCCACCTACGCACAGCCACGGAGCTCCGCATCGGCAGCGCGCAATCCAAAGCACCTCCGGCCTCCTCCCAGCGCCCGATCTCCTCCTCCTCCTCCTCCTCCTCCTCGCGCTTGCCTAGGGTTAGGGCGTCGAGCCTCCCTCCTCTCTTCGTCCTCCGGACGCACCCGCATCAGCCGCGCGCCATGAGGGTCCACCCGGCCCCGCGGAAGCGCACCATCGCCGTCCAGCGCTGCGCCGCGGCTGCCGTCGGCCCCAAGAAACTGCGGCGCCTCCCGCACATCTTCGCCAAGGTGCTCGAGCTCCCCTTCGCCGCCGACGCCGACGTCGCCGTCGAGGAGGACGCGGCGGAGCTCCGCTTCGTCGCCGCCGCGGAAGGCTTCTCCCCAGGCGGCACATGCGCCCACGCTGTAGAGATCCACCCCGGCGTCACCAAGGTCGTCGTGCGGGACCTGTCCGCCGGGGTCGGCTCCGATGACGGGTCCGCCGCCTTCGAGCTCGACCGGTGGCGGTTTCGCCTCCCGCCCTGCACACGCCCCGCCATGGCCACCGCCACCTACGCCGAGGGCGAGCTCGTCGTCACCGTGCCCAAGGGTGCCGCCCCTGACGAAGGCGATGACGACGGTGACGCACCCGCTCTCTTGGGAGGTGCCAGTACCGAGAACGTTCTCGTGTTTGTATAGTAAATTATTTTATGCCCGTGACTGCACTTTTTGCTCACCCGACTCCTTTTTAATACAGTATATTTATGTGGAGATAATCATATGGTAATAACATGCAGTAAGAGTAAGAAATAATGTGTATGGATCACTATTTACAGTGAATTGTCCGTAGCTAAACGCAATTCTCGGTGATCCCATCCGAGTCCACGGCAACAAATTGCTGTTAGTCTAGACGACACATGTAGTATATGGCTGGGCTGATTAGTTGAGTAGATCATGGATGAACTAGCATCCATCATGTGGTGTACTCATAGTCTGATTAGCTATATATAAGATTTAAGTGTGATATCGCTATATCTGAGCCAGTCGATCTAGTTCCATGAGAAGTCGAGAATCTGCCTGATGAGATCTGCTGATGAGGCATTGAGTATCAGTTCCTCTGCCATTGATATCTCTAGTAAATCAATGCTTCTAGATACTGGTAGAGTCTGAAATTTCTGTAGTTTGCGTGGAAACATGGTGATGTATACTTATTTTTCCAAAGACTGTCTCTTGTGATTTGTATCATTTAGCTGTAGCTACTGAACAATACCATAATCTCATGGCACTGGAGATTTGTATTTTCTTTCATAATGAAAATGATTGTGTTGTGTTTAGAGGGTAAGAGGTCAAGGTTTGCAAGGTTTGATTCAGTTAAGTTATCATCGTCTTGTCATTTTCTCTCTATCGTAAGCTGTGTCTTAATATATGTACGTGTTGTTTACAGTTTGTTAGATTGTTGAGGCCTATCAATCACCAATCCCTTCAAAGGCCTTAACCAGTTTGGTGTGCATGTATAACGGTACGAACTTGCTTGTTTGCATATGATGAAGTGCGACAATTGCCCATATAGTATTTGGATTTATTTTTTTCGTTCTCATCTTTATTTGTAGTGTAGCTCCAATGTGTAGTCCTTTTTCATCTCATCTTTTGTTCCCAGAAGATGCTTCATTTGCGTGTCAAACTAGCTGACTGGTAGTGGGGTGTTATATAGGCAGAATCTGATTCCTGGATTCTTTTCTCCTAAGACTTTAGGATGTGGTTGGCTTCTTGAGATTGGGTAAGGGGTATCTGATGAATCCTCACTTTCTGTTGCCATAATTACTGCAGTTTAAGTAGAGTCTATTTTCCTTTAGCTTAGTGGAGGGTATATGTACTATCTGAATTTGATGTCAAAGCTTCCTGTTACTCCAAGCAATCATTTCATCTTGTTTCTTTCTGTACATATGTTGGAGGGTGGACTATGGGTTTATTACATCCTCATTGAGTCATTGTTAACTGGAGTGTATTTGTGGCTGGAGTAATTAGCACTTGATGACTTTCTGGAAAATATTCGATATTTTGCATGTTATTCCTATTCTATTGTGCTGTGCCTGCTGTGTGACTGACTATCATGTGCAAATGATTCCATCTGAACTCCACCTTGTTTTTCTTCTCCTTGAATTCCTCTTCAACTGGAGATTGTGAGGTTTCCTAGGAATAAGAGGAATTCTGAGAGATTTCTCCCTTTTCATTCCCCAACACTTCTCTGGGAATGCAAGCAACATCATACATGAGATTACCTTTAACCCTTTCTATCAAAAGTTTTCTTTGTCAAAGGTTTTCTTTCTCAGTAACTCGGGTATTTTCTTAGTTGCGTGGCAGTCACAAAACTGATAGGTACAGAATATCTTGTTCCTTCTCTTGGATAAAAGTGTTGCCTTCTAGTTTTCATAGAATCTAAATTCACCTTTGACCAGAATGCTGAGTCATTGTCGCACTTCACAAGCAGTGCTTCCTCGAGTTATGTTCTGCACACGGGAAGGTGGTGTTTTGGCTCACAGGTGCAAATGAACCCATTATAAAAAATATATAAATAATAAAATTTGAATTGTCAAAAAAAATTGAATGAAAATTTCACATGTAAATCTGAACACCCTATGCACCCGTGAGCCGAATTGGATTTCCGGTGCTATGCTCATGAATAAAGCAGCAACCATGCTCATGAATAAAGCAGCAAGACAAGATGACAGAACAACAAACTCTCTGATGAGATGCTGTCGATCCAGACCAAGTGTGTTAACTCTCATGAAAGATATATGCATCTTCCCATAAACAAACAACACCAGCAACATCAGAAACTAGCAGGAACGAGACAGAACAGCCAGGCAAAACTGGATGGCCTCGTGCATTCATATGCTTTTGCCTGCCTGCAGTCACGCCACGAGCCATGTGACCATATACCCCACAACATCATGATCCAACACGAGGGGTGCTCCATCATATCGAATCACTTAGAAACCCCAATCTTCCTGGTTCAAACCAACTCCAGCTGCATACCAGCCAACACAAACGATAAATATACACTAAACACAATCGGTGAAATGATGATCCTCGAAGTACCAAAACCATCAAAAGCACCTGCAGTATACTGCATAGCTAAAATTGAGCTCGATGTAATTAAGCACATGATCGATCAAGTACTGATTTTTTAAAAAGTTTTCCTCTTGTTTCTGAACAAAATTACATAAGACGCTAGGTCTGATGGATGGAATAGATAATTTACATCCAGCTTTCTTAGTAGTACAAAGTAGTGGGTCTAACACTTGAGGACTAAGACAAAGCATTTAGTAGTAGTGGTAAGAACATATAAGAACTGAGACAAATATAGCAGCCTACCGTTGTAGTCAGTCACTACAAAATAGGGGCATTGCATGACATGAGTCGTCAGCATAATCATTTTGGTTATTGTCATGTCATTCATCAGCGACATTTCCTGACTGATCCTACCGGTAGTAAGCCTGGTGGAAGGCAGGTGCCATTCCATTGTTGTAAGCTGGCAATCCATTGCTGTATCCGCCATATGCAGCAGGGTAGGTCATGGGAGGGGATGAGTATGGCATTCCAAACCCGACACTGGGTACCTCATTGGCTGGGTAGACATATGGCTCCCTGATCGCCGGAGGGCTCCGGTTACAATAGAGGCCATGGGCGGCCGGCCTATCATAAGGGTAGGAGGAGGGTGTGGCATATGATGTGTGAGGAGGGGACGCATACGATGTTTGAGAGGGGGATGCATATGATGTTTGAGAAGGAGAGGCATATGATGTGTGCGAGGGGGAGCGAACAAATGCTGTGGCGAGTGGGAAGGAAGACACGGACATGTTGTTAGTGAGGCGACCTGCCTTGGCAGGAGGCATTGGGCCTCCGTTGCTCGCCCGGATGCGCTTGTTAGCAGGTTCGCTGGTACCGCCGCTTGAGGCGCTTGAGGATGCCTTTTTCTTCTCAGTCTTGGCCTTCTCCAAGTCCTCAAGCCGCTTCTGAAGATCCTCCAGTGGAAACTCGGACTCCAGTTTGCGGTCATCAATGCATTTTATGACAGCACGGAGCGCTGACTGCTCTTTCTTGTTCGTGTTGCTCTGCAAGGTAAATATGTTAGATTCTATTTGGGTTCAAAATGATAGTTCAGAATTGATATTAAGATGTACCCCAGATTGTCCACTGCTAGTGCTCGAGTTATCTGAAATAGTAGATGATGCCTTCTTCGAGTCCTCCAGGTAGGATTTCAGAAGAGGAACCGGAAGGAACTTCTCCTCAAGTCCAGCCTCGTATGCAAAATTCACAGCATCAAGCTGCTGGCCCTTACCAATTAGCTCCTCAATAATATCTGCAAAAGAAGAAAAATGCAGTCACTAGTCTACTTAACTATGAAGAAAAGAATGACTCATTACATGTCATCGAGACCAAGGCAATAGATAACAGACCATAGAGAAACCTGTACCGCGTACCCAGAAAGGCAATCACAAACTATAGACACCATGGAGTTGGCAGTAAGAGCAATGGCAAGAACAAACACAACAGAGCAGAGGCGCTAAACTATGAGTGCTGTACCAGCAAGACAAACGAATGTAGCAGAAGGCAATATGACGCACGAGAGCAGAGAAGGCTGGTTAGGCATTTTCTGGCGCAGCAGTAAGATATGTGCCACTGGAACAGTCCGTTTAGTAATTTGACTTTCACTCCAAGGAAACAGAACTGTAGACATAGGGATCTCACGATATCTAAAGGCTAAAGCAATGGCCCCCAGACTATAGCCACTTAAGAATGATTGAGATCAGGAGGAAGATACAGTTATCCTTAGCGAATTGACAAACACTAGACACCCTTTTCTAGCACATGGATGTGACAGTGACCACCCATCCCAGCAAAGGACATACTACGTACTAGCTCACTCCAAAAACGCACTCCATCTTAATTATAGTGTACTACCATGCCCTTGTACAGTAATTGGTACTTTAGCTCTAATTATCACAAAAAACAAAGATATTATCCAAGTATGGAGTGGAGCTACGCCGCTGCGGACCAGTGATTGCTAGTGATAACTCAGATCTAAGCTACGGTAGTATTTTGCACTTGACCATCTCCCAATCAACCGTCTGTATTTCTGTATCCCCCAGAGATTCACCATTTCAACACTTGGTATGCACAAGGAAGTGGCGACAAAAATGTATAAGTAAAACGCAGCAAGAAATGCATCAGCAAGCAAGAAGCGAGCACATACCAGTCATCTCTTCGTCGAGCCCCAGGGCGAGAGCGAGGCGAGGCATCTGTCGGCGCCATGAGAAGCTGACGACAATCCTCCGGTATAGCGGGCGATCCTCCCTCTCTGCAACCGCAAACGTGGCGACGTGCTGCAGGAAGGCGTGCGCGTCGGGGGGCTTGGCCCCTTCCACCCCGCCCTTGAGCTCCACCGCCTCCTTCCACTCCCTCGCCATGAGCTGCGCGCGCTCACGCGCGGCCCGCGGCACCAAGGGCCGTGCCGCCCCAATCTCCGGGTCCGGGTCGGCAAGCGCAGGCACGGCCGCCTCGAGGATGAGCACGCAGGCCCAGGCCAGGTCGGCGGGGTTCTTCATCTCTCTTCGGTCCACCGGGAACACGTCGGCGACCGCGTCCATGACGAACTTGGCCGGATCCACGCAGCACCTGAGCGCCGGGGGCATCTCCGCGCGCAGCGCGTCGGCCTCCTTGCGCCGGGCGGCCACGAACCCGAAGAAGGCCGCCGAGTCCATCTTCCCGCAGAGCGCCCTCAGGCTGTCGGCGAGGCCCGCGGCGTCCTCGGCGACGGATGACCCCTCGCCGGAGCCGGCGAGGGAGTCGAGCTGCTCGAGCGCGCGCGAGACGGAGCCGTCGATGGAGATCTCGCGGCGGCGGAGGGAGTCGAGCGCGCGCCCAGTGCGGGCCTCGACCGCGCGGCGCTTGTGCCGGATGGCGTCGGAGCGGGACGCGAGCCCGCGCTCCAGCGTGTCGAAGTGGTCCGAGAGCTGCTGGTAGAGCCGCGTGCAGCTAGCGAGCAGCAGCTGCTGGTGCTCCAGCTCCGCGAACCCCGCGCTCACCGCCTCCCCGCTGACCGGGGATGCCGCCCCGTCCCCATCATCGGCCGCCGGGGTCGCCGGCGAGGCCATGGGCCCGCCGCCTCGAAACCCTACCGGGCGCTTCCGATCCGCGGAACCCTAGCTGAAAATCCTCGATTCTCCAATGCGTGCGCGCGTGCGAAACTGTGGGGGAGAGACGGAGGGGAAAGCGAGAGAGAGAGAGGTGGGGATAAAGAGTGGGCGGGTGGGTGGGGGCTGGACACGGCCAATGGTGAGGCGACGCGTGGCGGTTGCGGCACTGTAAAGTGGTCGCCGGGAGGAGGAGGCTGGCGGACAGGCGGAGTGGCGGTGCAGAGGTGGTATCGGGTTTACACTGCTGGGAGGGAACGGTGCCTAGGTGACAAGTGGGGTACAAATACGGTGGACCGACGGTGTCGGTGGCGGCGGCATGGATTTGGGTTTGGCGAGGGTAGAGGTGGCGGGAACAGCTGGGGGCGTGGTGTGCTGTGGCGATGGCGGGCAGTGGGATGCGTGGCGGGAATGGGGCGCGGAGCAGAGCAGAGCGCACCCCGCCCGGGACTGTGTATCACGGCAGGCTCGTCCACCAGACCACGAGCGCCTGTCTCACCATGCTGGCTGCCATCATCGTGGGTTCCTCACTTACCCTAGAGCAGTAATTTCACCCTACACTTACCCAGACATGCCTACGTGCAGAAGTCCTAGCACAAGATCAAAAATATAGGATGTAATGCGTGTGTCCGTGGTAATTTGACATGTTGCATGTGTTTATATATGTTTTTTATAAGAGTACATGGTCTTACCCGTGTCTGGTATACAAACACGCAGCAAAATGAGAGACGTGTACTACGTGCTCATACATTAGATACACCAGATTTCGCTCAAATCAGGTAACGTGCATGACTTGTGTGGCTCTGAACCACTGATAGGTACACTACTAGGAAAGAACTTATCTGTGGCGCATGGAAATGAGACTTCTGTGGCGCATATCCCAGTCGCCACTGTTACCTCGCCACTGATAATTGCTTCCTGTCTCAGACTTTTGTGGCGCATTTCTACCTATGTGTTACAGGAGCAAGTTCAGTGGCGTATTAATATGCGCCATAGAAATCATATGTGTCACTGAGTATAATTATATATGCGTCACTGACTATATAACACGTATTCAAAGTAAAATACCTTCCTGGTATATAATCAGGTATTTATACAGGATTTATATAATATTTATCCAGATGAGTATAAACAGTACATTGCATAAGTAGTAGATCTATGAAAACCGACATATATACAGTACAAACACTTAGAGCCCGATCGAGATACATATATAGTGTCAAGTGCCGAAGTTTTACACAAGTGCCGAATACAAAGTTCATATCATCTCACGTTACAAATATGAAGTGGTCACCGCCGCCTACACTAGGATCAAATAGAATATAGTTTTTTTTTGAGAGAGAAATAGAATACAGTTGTGATGATAGTGGTGAGCAAGAGCATGAGCCCGACCAATATCTTCATCCGGTTCTTCTTCCATAGGTGGTTCCTCCACTTGGCTACTGCCCCCTCTCTAGTCGTGTATCCTTTGTAGATGTTGTCGCTGAACTTGTTCACTTGTTTGTGACAATCCTCCCACTCCTCGTAGACTCCTGGAACCCTACCCATGTACACCACATACCACCTCATCGCCATCTCTATAGACGACAAGACATATTAGTAAAAATACAATGAAAAGAATTAATAAAGGGTTCACATCCATATATATATATATATATATATATATAGATGTTCACAGAATATAAAACAAAGGATCCATAAACCTAAAAGATAGATCATCATAGAAGCAATAAGTTCAACGACAACACGACCACAAGGTAGTTTAAGTCTAACAACAATGACCATTTCGACCACAATATAGTAAAGTTTATGACACACACACACTAATACAACAGGCATCCATCAAGAATATACACACACTGGATCATGCTAGAGGCACACATCGATCATGAAGACTTCTTCTCGCTCGGCTTCAGGAACGGTAGATAGCCCTCTTTCGTCATTCACGTCCTTGTGTCACCCTGCTTACGGAGGCGTTCTTCGATCTCCCTCTTACTCAACCCTCTAGCTTGTTGTAGCCCCCTCCCTTGTGTTGACATCTTCAATGATGATTTGCGACAACTTCATCTAAATGCGATGGAAGTCTTCTCTAAGATCATCATCGTCGATTCGCGCCAAAGTTTCGGCCCATCCTCGGAGACTAGATGGCAGCGTTAGGTTCTGGCAATCCCGAACATAGCCTTTAAGGTGATGGAGGACGTAGAAGGCCTCCTTGGCACCAGTAGTCGACTGCTTGACGTAGGGGAACTCGAGCATGTGCTTGAACACGTGTTTGCCATCCTTGATACATTCCCCCTTATCTATGAAGGTGCATCCCTTCTTGGCCTAGCCCTCGAGAGCCTCATTGAGAACACCCCTTATTCTAGTGTAGTCTTTCTTCTTCGTCAAACTCCCCGAGTCGAAATACGTGGCTAGCGAATACCTCGGGGCAAGGACGATGAGTGTGCAGTATTTGTCTCCGCGCAACACAATTGGAATGAAATGTTGGAAAAAGAACAAAGGAAGAAATCTATAAGAAATGCATAAGTTACGGCGGCGATGAGCAAGTGTGTGTACTTACTCGGGAAAGAAAGGCAAAATAAGTGTGTCCTTGCTCTTGTTGTCCACCATGAACTTCTCGAGGTACGCCGTCGCCTTGGTCCGTGTCTCTGGTCCTTCGACCAACTGGTTGTTCCACATGTAGTAGGGATCCACTATCGCGATTTCCGGGGTACTCTCTCTCTTGATCTTGATCGCCAGATTGAGCGCGTATAGGCGGACCAAGTTATAGTCCAGACGTTTCGTGAGAAACAACTTGAATATGTCCTTGTACGCTATGAAGAATATATCCGCGGGGGGTTCATCGACGAAGCCCACGTCCAATGGCACCTTGGCCGTGAAAACCGGGTAATTTGGATCTTCGTCTTTAAGAAGGATGCCCTCTAGTGTCTTGACACCCTCGTGCAAAGTTAACATGGCTCCAACCGCGATGTGGAGCATATCCGGAGTCAATATCGGATCACCAGCTACATGCACTCGGGGCAAGCCATATTGTGTGGATGGTACGTCGACAACGTCCTGAGCCCGGATCCTCTTCGGAAGAGGCTGGCTCGCACCCTTGTTATTATTATTATTACCTCTCTTCATGTAGTGCTTCTTCTTCACAACAGTGTCAGCCACTGCCATCTGCTCATCAGCCGCCTTTCGGAGTGTGTTGGGGCTGAAAACCAATCCGGTTTCTCTTGTGGTGGATCGGTGGCCGGAGACGTCTCTTGAGAAATACCATGGAAGACTAGGCGTTGCGTGTATGTATTGGGCCGACCAGCTTGATGGTCGCGAGCTGTGAAGGGTTCTTCATCCATAGAAGGCATATACAATCCTTTGTCGGTGCCGGTGTTGATGAAGTCGTCAACGTTGACCAATTCATCATCATCTTTATGGGTGCCATCATGTGGTGGTGGTAGCGGGGGCGACGACGGTTGCAGCACAATGTCTTTGCCATGTGGCGGTACACACGCTGCCAAGAGTTGCTGGTGACGGCAGATGGTGGCGACGATGGCGACTGCTGGCTTCCGAGGTGGTGGCCAGGCGATTGATCGAGAGGTGGCGCCAGTTCTCCCCCCCCCCCGCAAGACGAATCTGGGTCTTCGGCCATGTCAAGGGCCAGTTGTAGCATTCTCCAAGGGTCTTGTGTTCGTCGGCTCCATGAGGTTGAAAGGGGGGGGTCCATGTCGTCGCACCCTGGCAACACCTGAGCCAACCTAACCCTCATCACGTCATCATCCATTGGATTGTTGTGCATCGTGTGGCTCGCCGGTTGTATGAGAGTGCCCTTGGCAACATCCTTCAACTCACCACCGACATCTTTAAGCAGGAGTACGCAAGAAGTGTCCTGAGGCAAAACATGTTGTTGGGCGTCATGAGATGACAACAGTCATGCATCAAAGGCATAAAGGACATGACATGCACTAACTAATTAGTTACCTTGGTGGTGGCATGGAGCTCGGCTAATGTAGAGACACGGCCGATGCCGGCGGCCGGCCTATCATCATCTGCAATCTCCCGCTCAGGTGCCTCACGAAGCACCACCACCGTCGGCTGTGCCTTATTGGTATCTTTGGCGGGAGGGGGCGTCGATGTGACCAAAACGAGCGGCTGCGTCCCGACATTGACGGCCGGTGGGGTTACCAGGTCCGGCGACACGATAACATTGATGCCCGAGTTGCTGCCGCTTAAGCTGGGCAGATGTATTGGCCCCTGTCGATCTCCCGTATTCCAAGCAGTAAGCCCCTCGAAAAACTCAGGGGGGGTCATCGAGCGGAGCTTCTCTTCCACTAACTTGTCCACTGTTTTCTCGTCCACCGCCTTCTCCTCCAGTGTTTGCACCTTCATCTTCAGCTCTTCAACAGCGGCTTTATCCTTAGCCACCAACTAGTTCTTCCTCTCCCTTCTTTTCTTGGCGTCCTCTTTGTAGTACTCCTTGAACTTCATGCTCATGCTTTCGTGCGAGCGGACACGGCCACCGAGGACGGCGGCAACCCTTGTCCCTCTTCTTGTAAGCATTGGTCGCCTGTTGAAAACCGTGTCCCACGGCTCCGTCGAATCTGGGACGACTCGTGGCGATGGCGTCAGTTCCTCCTCCTGCAGAGACAAGGAAAGGTGAACCCATTTAGATTCTTGGCTTCATTATTTTAATTAGAACGCAATAGACTTGAGACCGGCGATAAATTCCTTACCAGCTTCTTCTCGAATTCCTTCACCTCCAGATCGTCGGTGATGAACTCCCCTGTTTCCTTGTCCAGGTAGTAGCGGGCCCGAACAAATTGCCTAAGCTGCAAGTCCGTGATTTTAAGCCAAGGGTTGTCTTTACCAAGGCTCAAGCTCAAGGCCCTCCTTGTCCCAAATGGCATGTTTCCCCCTGTAACCGCTGCTTCCAAGGTGGTGGTTACCTATGTTCTGTTCCCGCATACTCCTTCCCCATTTAGTCCATTTTATAGCGTCAATAGTAGCTATATCTGCCTTGAATATCTTAAACTCCTCTTCGTCGAGCATCGGATTTTTCTTACTAATAACCTCCCAGCTTTCACCTTTGTCAATGTTATTCTTCACCCGGGTTTCTAGCTTCTCAAGGCGTTGCTCATCTTCGTGAGGGCTAGTTTGTTCATCGGGTTCTTTATCTCGAGGTTTCTAAACCACTCTGGGAATCTGTATCGCTTGTGAAGATTCTTAAGGAGGTTATCGACCAAAGCTGCATTGTCAACATGTCTGATGTACTTCGTGTTGATCGACATGCTTTCTCGGATAATGCACCCGAGTTGCAGGCCGTACCCTTTAGCAATCGCCTCTGGCGCAATGGGTTGGCCACTTTCTGTGACCTCCGTGAACTCATCGCAGATGGTGGCGAGCACTGGCACCTTCCGCTCCTTCTTCTTCTTCTTCTTCTTCTGAGAAGCGGCCGGGTTGCCGCTACCGCCATCTGTGCACTCGCCGCCATCGGTGGTGTCATCCGCTTTGCCACCGCCTTCACTAGTTCCATCGTAGTCATCTTCGTCCCCCTCGTAATCAGGATATCCTCCCTCATTGGCCCCAGCAGCTCTGGCGATGGTCACCTCCTCCTCCGGTAGTGGTGTCATCCTCATCGCCTCCTCCTCCTCCTGTTGGGACCCCCGCCAGAATGACTCGTTGGCTTGTCTAGCTTGTTCTTCGATGTTGATCATGTGCTTAGAAGGGCCGACCTCGTTGTTGCCCGACATGTTTGCACTACTCTATTAAAAAGAGGCAAAAAGTTAGCACAAATCTCGGCCGAAAAATTCGGCATGACCTTTGCTAATTTTTTGACCTAGGAGTGCCCATTTCTCAACCAAAACGGAAGTGAATCGACACTTCGAGAGAAATGGGCAACTCAAATGAAATCCCTGCAAGACAAAACACCCCATCCCCATATTGACAGCTCCATCCCCATATAGCATAACCATATAACAACACCATATAGCAGCACCATATAACAACACCATGTAACAGCAGCACCATATAACAACACTATAATTAGTGTTAAAAACTTAAGATGAATCCAGATGTATCAAATTCAGGTTATCTACAAGAAAGAGGTTAAGGATACCAGAATAGTGATACCATATAATAGAACAAAGAAGAACAAGCTACAAAGATCCCTAGATTGTGCTGTGGTAAGTAGTTCTACAAGCCAAATGTGTAATGCTATATTTGATCTCCCATGGCAAGTGTAAATGTGAATGGTTAGCAGTATGAGTATGAAAGTTTAGCAGGTCTTTGAAATGTGTAACCAGATGTCATGTTTTGTTTGGATGTTTGGAGCCAACCAGCACCAATTAGAAAGGACAGTGATTCCACCAATACTGCTATCAGCAAACTAATATAGAGCACTAGTATGGTATTCACCTAGTCATGTCACTTCAGTTCACCTTCAGCTGACAAGATTGTACTACACAGTAAGTAAAGAGTAGTCCTGGATAAAAATGCTACCTTAGGAAAATTACAAGCACAAGCAAGATGAACAACTAAGACTACCATCAGTAAACACACGGTATGGTATTCTCTGCAAAAGATTAGGGAAAAACTGTTATTGTGCATTTTTGCTACAAGGGCATGTTGCTGGATGTGATAAATGTATACAGTCAAGTGTGCTACATCAATATTTATCATGAAACAAACATGTGCCTTGTCTTCCCTTCTAACTATCTGAGCAGAGGAGCGGCGATAGAGGTACAACCTTTCAAGGAGCTTAAAACACAGCTCATTGTCACCAAGTTCTAATCCACAAGTGTGCAGTTGATGTGCTTGCGATGTGTATAAATCTTAGTCAATTCAAGGACCTACGAAATAATCCTGGTTAACTAATAAATGTTGTAGGCAGTAAAGTTCTACTCATAGCATACGTGCTCTGTTAAGACTTCTTTTTCATCAAAGCGTAGGTAAAACTATAGTTCAAATCATATTCTAAAAACATATGGTCAGAAAGTTAATCCTCTGTAAAGGAAGATAAAACTCTATAATTATACTTCAAAGGAGCATGTTTCCTAATGTGAATACTATTGAATAGATCAAAAATGCACTACAACAAGATTCACTATGACCCCCAACAGCTGACCCCCAATAGCCCAGACAGGTATCCCATTCCAATTGCAAGCTCTCTCTGTCTCCCAAACTATCAACAATAACAGCAAGAAGAAGAAGCTTTCAAGAACCAAGGGAACCCTTGACCAAAGATAATTTTCTGAATGTGACTGAGATATGAGAGGAAGCAAGTCTAGTTTTCTAAATGTTGTTATTCAAAAAAAAGTTTTCTAAATGTCACTGAGATATGAGAGGAAGCAAGGTTGGCCGGTCATTTATATGTGTGTGCTGCTCCTTGTGCAGTGACAACATGCAACAGAGGACTACCTATGTGAAACCTAAGAGCAGGCAGACAGCAGGCTGCTCCTTGTGCAGTGACAGCAGACAAGAGCTGCGAAGGATATCAATGTCTTGTGAAAGCAGAGATGGTTCTCAACACTAAAGCTAAGACTTGAATTTACAACTAAGACTTGAATTTTCAACTGACTTCGTCAACACTAAAGCTCAATTTAGAGTTCAGAGGGGGGGACGAACCGTACGTGTGCGATGTTGCTGCGGTGGTCGACAACGACGAGGTGATGTGGTGGTTCAGCACGGCGGTGGCGGGGCTTTAGCGAGGTGCCCCTTTTCCTCCTCCTCCTATTGCGGACGGGCTCCGGCGGCTCCTCCTCCACGGGCTCTGGCGGCTCCTCCTCCATGTTGTAGGGCTCTCCTCCACGTACGAGTTCGTCGGGCGGCGCTAGGGCTCCGGCGTGGCGGTGGCTGCAGGGCTCCGACGATGGGGGAGGGCTCCGGCGGGGGCGGGCGAGAGCTAGGGTTTGTCGGGCGTGATTGGCGAAAAGAAGTGGAAGGGGAAAAGGGGAAGGGGCGAACCATTTTGGCTAAGTGCCAAGGTTCGGTGGCACAATTCGGAGGAATGCGCCACCGAACCTTGGCACTTAGCCAAATAAACGGCGCGAGGTTGTACTTGGACAACAAACACACACTAGCCTAGCGGTTATGATGCATATTCAGAGACCTGTGGCAGCCAGGTTCGAATCCTGGTTGGATCAATTTTTTTCCTTTATTTAAAAATGATATGTTACAAGTATATTTAAAACCAATCACATACACATGCATATTTATTCAAAAAACCCTCCCGAATCATATATATATGTGTGTGTGCTTGTTACACATAAATGTGAATTTGTTGAATATCACATTATATGTTTTAGTCTCTAACTAATACCCACACTAATATCACATTATACCCACACGAATTAATACACCAAAAAGTCACATAATTGCTAGTGTCTCTTCACAATCTTCTTGCCCTTTTTCGTCGCGGTTGAATACTTTGGCCCGTGCACTTTGAGATTTGTTCTTGTGAATGGACAATCTTTAGTAGGTAGTGTGGTCTTCCTTCTTACTTTAGTAGTAGTAGGCATGTCGAAGTACTTGTCGAATTCCTCTTCGATCTCCGGGTCACCGTTTTTGTCGAAGTTTTGCTCGTTGGTGGCTCCTTCCATTCTGATGATGCTTCTCTTGCCCCTCCTAACTACAACACGGTTGGGATTTGACGAGTCGGTAATAAAAAATCATTGATCAACTTGGCTAGCGTGTACCCAAGGCTCATTTTTTGCGGAGGCGTTCTTCGTCGATTTGGCATATGGTATAACCATTGTGGTGAACTACCGGCCTTCTTTTTCCATGTTCTTGGCCCATCTAACATGGAACATCGGTATGATCTCTCCACAATAGTCGAGCTCCCATATCTCCTCGATCCTTCCATAGAATCTTTCCATGACAGTAGTCTCGTCATCAACAAAGGATAACATAGTTACTCCTGAGTTTTGATATTCGCTATTCCTGTCCTTTTCCTCAGTGTAGAATCTATAACCGTTTATGTCGTATGACTGATAGGTCCTTAGGTTGTGCCCTAGGCCCTGCGACAAGGAGAATATGAGTTTTTGATCTTCCATAGAAGGCGTGTGTGGGGGATTGTCTAGTTGCATTTTCTTGAACCAACCCGTGAAGCTGGAGTTGTACTCTCTGGTTATGTCTCCCTTCTTCCTCGGCTGGCCCTGGTCGACGATTCTCGCCGATTAAGCTTCAGCTCTTCGACCCAAGGGCCGACCACTTCAATGTGTTGTAGCGCGACTCGGTGTGCCCTGTCAAAATCGGTGCATTGACCAACAATGCCGACATGCAGTGAGCAGCAGCCCTCGCGGTGACCATATCCACCGAGCCTGTCGAGGTGCTTCTTTGTGGGTATTCCAACATCCTCGTTCTCGGTGGTTAGATAATTCTGGCAGAAGGAGATGCACTCGTAGATCAGAAAGCCCTTGGCTATGCTTCCATATGGACGGGACCTGTTGCGAACGAATCCTTTGATGACACTATTTAGCCTTTCAAACGGCATCATGTTGTGCAGGAATGTCGGCCCGAGCTGGATGATGTCGTCCACAACATGTACAAGCAAATGCACCATGATGTCGAAGAATGCGGGCGGGAAGTAAATCTCAAGCTCGCATAGTATCATCACGATCTCTTCCTGTAGTCTGTCGAGCTGCTTCATCCCACGGATCGCAACAGGGAGTATCTGCGTCATTAGCACGTGACAGTCGTGAGACTTCATACCGCTGAACCTCTTCTTCGCCATGTCCAGATATCTACTTATCTTCCCCGAGTAACCGTGAGGAACTTTCACTCCTAGGAGACACCTGAAAAACTGCTCGAGCTCCTCCAGACTCAGAGTGAAGTAGGCAGCGCAAAGCACCACCTCATTCTTCTTACCTCTTTTGCGGCGACCTTGAGTCCCTTCCGTCTGATCATCATCATCATCATCACTATCAAGGTACTGAAGATCTTGCTTGATGCCAAGCAATTTAAGGTCCTTTCTTGCTTTCGGCCCATCCTTGGTCCTCTCCGGCATGTTCAGTAGAGTGCCAAGCAGACTCTCGGTAATGTTCTTCATGATGTGCATTACATCGAGGCTATGAGGAGTGTGAAGGACCTTCCAATATGGCAGGTCCTAGAAAACAGACCTTGCTTTCCATACACCCAGCAGCGGCTTTGTCCTCGGTCGTTTTTTTCCAGGCGCAGGGCAATCTACCCAGTTATTCAAAAGCTCCTCGATTTCTTCGCCGCTCCTTGGACGTGGGGCTTTTTCGAGCTCGTCCTTACCATTGAACAAGTCACCACGTTTTCTCCACGGGTGATCCATGCGGAGCCACTTTCGAGTACCTTGGAACACGGTTTTCAAAGACCCGGGATCCCTTGGTAGCTGGAGATGCGGTATCTCATCCATGCACTTGACACATGCATTGTGTCCGTGGTTCACCTGGGTCGATACATATGCGTAACCAGGATAGTCCTACACGGTCGTGAGCAACGCGGCTCTCAGATGGAAATATTCTTTAGTGTAGGCGTCCCACATACGGGCCAACGTCTCCCACAAGCTGGCTAACTCCTCTCTCAATAGCCCGAGATACAGATGCATATCGATACCTGGTTGTTTCGGCCCCTGAATAAGAATGATCATGTGTACATAATTGCTTCGTGCATAGCCACGGGGGGAGGTTGTACAGCCATACAAACACGGGCCAGGTGATATGCGTGCTACTCTAGTTTCCAAAAGGATTGAGTCCATCAGTGCTCATACCCAGCCTGACGTTCCTTGCATCGCCCCCGAACTCTTCGAACTCGATGTCTAATGCATTCCACTGGCTAGCGTCTGAAGGGTGTATCAGGAACTTGCCCTTCTTTGGATCATCTTTAGGTTTCTCTCTTTCCGCGTGCCATTGCATGAGTTTTGCTTCCTTAGGATCTACGAAATATCGCTGCAGACGGGGGGTGATAGGAAAGTACCATACCACTTTTCGAGGAACTTTCTTGTTCCCTCTCTTGTACCCCTCCTTGGCCACACACCGGACATGTGGTTCTATCCGCGTACTCGTTCCGATAAAGTGCGCAATCATTGATGCATGTGTGGTATTTAATGTGTGGTAGGTCGAGAGGGCACACGATTTTCTTGGCCTCCTTGATACTTGTTGGCAATGTGTTCCCCTTAGAAAGTCAATCGTGCCAGTATTCCATGTTCGTGTTGAAGCTCACATCGGTCCATTTGTGTTCGGCCTTCATCTCCAGAGCCTTGAGCGTTACACTCAAACGTGTATCCTCGGGGCGACACCCAAGATACAATGGAGTCATCCCGTCTACCTCCATTTGGGCCAGCTTGGCTTTCTCTCTGGCTGCAGCTTTGTCGTTGCTCGTCTCCTTGAGGAGCAATTCTTGAACATGAGGGTCATGCAAGACCGAAGTTAGCAGCGTCTGTGTGTTCGCGTCTTCTTCTTCTTCATGATGATCATGCCCGTCGCCATCTCCTTCTCCATGCTGATCATGTCTGTCGGCATATCCTTCGTCATGATGATCATGCCCACCGGCATCTCATTCGTCATGATGATCATGGCCGGTAGACTCTTCGTCTTCTCGCCCGCCCACGTCTTCGTGACCACCATGTCCTGCCGGCGCCTCATTAAGGTCGCGCATGAAATCGCGCCTGAGCAGGTGACCCTCCAATTGTCCAGAATCAGGGTTGATCCAGCGCTGCAGTTTGCATGTTCGACATGGACACCTTATCATGGTCTTGTTGTTTAGAATCATGTCCTCCTTCGCGTCTTTCTTGTACCTAGCAATTCGATCTTCGCTCATCGTGAGGACCATGGTTGCCTGAGCGGTCAAAATAGAGAGTATAGGTGAGAACCACACCATATGAACACACACATGCATGAATGCTAGCCAGAAAAATTCGGCATGACCTTTCCTAAAATTAGGACATATGGGTAGTGCAAAAAAATTCTGAAATGGAAATGAATCAACATTTCGGCAAACATCCATGCACCACACCGGCCAGGACAACAACAAGCAAGCAAAAAAAAATTTCCTCCCAATGCAAACATTCATGCACCACACAAGAATCGTCTCTCCATGGATCGCACACACACCGCCCACGTGACAAGCTTCACCTACATGTTCATGGCCAAGTACTCACCTAGTAGACACAATAATAGCGAGACGAGACCGCGCGATGAGAGAGTGTGGACAAATAGATCTACAAGTTGGTGGAGAGGAAATTAGTAAACAAATAGAGATGTGAGAGAGAAAAGTAAGGAACTTTTAGATCTACAAGTTGGAGGGAAGCTTCCACTTACCAAACTATGGACTAAAGTAGGTTTAGTTACAAGAAAATGGAGAAACTATGGGCAAAATAGGGTGTGAGGGAGGAGGAAGACAAGTTGGGAGGAGGTAGAAAGGAAGAGATGTGAAATGGGTGGTGGTGGATAGATAAGGTGGGAGCTTGTCACCTTTTTAACATGGATCTGGACACCACCACAGATGCTCAAACTTCTGTGGCGCATAAGTCCATATGCGCCACAGAACTTATGGTACAGGGTAAAGTGGTGGGACCCAGGGTTAGATTTCTGTGGCGCATGTGTGGATATGCGCCACAGAAGTGAAACACATTTGTGGCGCATATCCACATATGCGCCACAGATCGTGGGTGAAAAAGTATCTGTTGTGGGGCCTGCCTCCAAGTTCTGTGGCGCATAGTGGAATATGCGCCACAGAAGAGGCAACTTCTGTGGCGCATATCTCATTATGCACCACAGAACTTGGATCGCCCCACCCTGGCTGGCGGGTTCCACCAATCATCTGTGGTGCATGTTGTACGAAATGCGCCATAGAACTTCTAAGTTTATGTGGCGCATGTTTCCTAGTGCGTCACTGAAAAGTCTCTGTGGCGCATGGATTTACATATGCGCCTCAGAGTAACTTGTCTACCTATAGGCTGTTTCCTAGTAGTGGTAGGCCAAGTTTAGGCCGGGCCCATGTGTCAGTGAGTCTCTGCATGCATGATGCGCTCGGAGCCACTAGAGACATCCACGACAGGAATGACTATTTGCAACTAGTTGCATCTAGCAACTAGTTGTTGCATGTCGCACTTCCAAGTATTCAAAAAATATGAAATAAATTATGAAGATATATCATATTGTATATAGTTCATATGCAAATTTTCATCCCAAAACATGACAGGTCTAGCCTTCACAAAATGATCAAATATTGTAGGCACAACACAAGATATTCAGGTCACATTAGATAACTATTTAGATGCACAAGATACGGCATAGCCAATATTCTTAATTTATTTCACATTTTTTGAGAATTCGAAAGTGCAAGAAATAATAAAGGGGTGCAGACACAACGAGTTACAGAATATTCGACACGCACAAAGAAAACTATGGCTTGCGTAAAAAAAGTTTGATCAAATTGAAGGCTTTGTCCTTATATTGCGGCAAAATGACTGTTAGAGTACAACCATAGGTGGACCCAACCGTCCCTAAGCGTGGGCACGTTTCTAGCTTTCGACCGGTCGACAAGCCTAATTTGATGGCAATTTGATAAAATGTAATGTCACTAGACTTGAAATATACTGCCCAGGATTTGAATAATTTTTGGATCCGCCACTAAGTACAACAAGTGAATGGCTGAGGTCATACGATACAAATCATGCAAAGGAAATACTACACCCAAAAGGAAATAGTTCAAGGTACACAAATCCATATTCTATATGATCACTGCATTCAGTCTCTCTTCCTTGAACTGTTAATTATGCTGGTTCGAAATTTTCGCGTTGGCCAAGTTTGGGACGAACCAAAACGGAGTCTGCCACGAATTCCAGTGAATGTTGGTTGAGAAACCAACAGTTGCGCCTTCAGCATTCATACTGAAGTGACATATTTCAAGACAAGGACCAAATCCATCGAGGCTAACTGTATGTGGCGAGGTGTATACCTAGTTGCTCCTCGTCAGATCTTTAAAGCCAAGTCCTGTCAGGCCAATTGGAATAGTAATCGGATAGTTTAATCCAAGAAAGATAGAAAATGCTCCAAGGCTAACAACCCTTCGCCATTGCCTCGGTGGAAGTAATCTACTAGTGTCAATCGAGAAAACATGGCAGCAAACCCCAGTGTAATAGGTGTGAATAGTGCGACTTTTCAGTGATAGGATAATCACCATAAGTTGTGTCATACCGCCTGTTAGTAACACCCACAGTATTGATCAGAATAATGCTACCACCATCAGGAGATCTTGCTAATCACCATAGATCAGGACCATACTCATCATTACCGTCAAAATTGAGTGGCCCTGGGAGACTCACAGGACCTTGTAACGAAAGCACATTCATAGGTTAGTTCAGCAAAATTTGAATGATGAAGCTTAAAAATTTAAGGATGGAAATTTTACCACATGCCAGAGGATTCCATGCATAAACATTGTTAATTTGAGCTACAGTATACACAAGTCCATTGTGGATAATTGCATCACGGTACCTGAGCATGCTAAACTGATCTCAAGAACCACCCACATACCATGACGAACATCAAGGAAAACAATTACCATGTCGAAGATGGTTAGGACAGAGAGATCCTTATAGTTCCCAGCAGTTGTGGAAACTCGACAAATGGCTATCTTCAGTAGATTAGTACGTTGATCAGCCGCCACAAACTTAAGTACCTCGGGGTAGCCTCAAAATTGAAGATTGCTGGTAGAGGAATCTGGCGATGAGTGAACATATTGATGATACATCTCATATGTATCTACTTGTCCAAGTACTTTGCTTGATAATTTGCTCTGGAATCTTCACATACTTGGATAAAACTGTTGAATCTAACATTGTTTTTAGCAAAAGTCTTCTTTATGTTAGTTTTCGTAGGAAATAAAATCAATAAAAAATACCACGTCAGTTTCTCACCAAATAATGAAGTCTGGGCTTTGGAACCAAGCGAGAGGAGCCACGAGGCCTAAAAGAGACCAGAGAGTGCGCCTAGTAAGGACGGGCGTGCCCTCTAGGCCCTTTTGGCCGTGGAGCGTTGTCTCGACCCCCTCCTTTGGCGTACCCCCATATATACGTGAAAAACCTAGGTATCCAAGAGGACGGAGCTTTTGGCGAAACAGAGCGCCTCCACCATCAAAATCTTTGTTTTGGGGGTCAGATTGGTCCTGCTTTCCATGCTAGAGAGGGGAATTTTGAGGTATTGTCCACCACCATCATCATCAACATCATCACCAATGACCATGAGTTCATCCCCCATCATCATGTGTGAGTAATTTTCTATGGGCATGTGAGGTGGATGGGGATTGGATGAGATTCATCATGTAATCATCCATATGTATCGAGATTTGAGGTGTTTATCTTGTGGACATTCTTGTATGAGTGTTGATACACCTTTGCTATGTTTAATGCTTGTTGCTAGTCACCGACTGACATGATTTTAGTACTGAAATTTTATTGGCCCATCATATATTTGAGTTTGGTATGTATTTGCAAAGTGTATTACCTATCATTATGTTGAACCTGCGAACCCTAAGGTGACAGTTAGGGAAACAATGGGAATATATGATAGTTTGAGGATATTGTGTGACGAGGGTTAAACTCATCAATGCCCATTGTTATGGACTTGAGTTTTGGAGCAGCTGTAGGCTAGTGGGTACTTCTGGGTGGATCACGATCATGTAGTTGTGCTGGCGACACTATAGGATCGTGCATCGTGGGTGCTTTAGTGTTTGAAAAAGGCGCAGTCGTGCCTTAGGCATATTTTTCAGACAATGTTTCCCCTGGACGTGGTGCCTTCAAGCTTGTTAGCTCTGCGAAGTTTCAAGATATCAGCGCGGTCCGCGAGTGCGTGTGCCAACAGCTGGTCGCAGGTGCCAAGGCTACATCGGTGCTTGTTCGATTGCATCGGCCAGATGTGGATGTCGCGGCTGTTGCCGATGGACCGCCGCCGCTGCCAAAAGGGATGACCTGGAACATGTTGCCACACTACCAGGCGGTTGATCGACCAACTGAAGATATCATCGATTTCTTTGAAGATCAAACAAATGTTCTCCTTTTGCAGCAGTAGTGTAGTTTATACCCTACACATAGATGTATAAGTGTTATAAAATTCATACGATTGTGCCGGGCATGTTTGCTACCCGTTAATGTGTAAAGAGCTTGCTAGCTTGTATATTTTTCGAGTGTATCGTAATATGCAGTTCCTTTTTGTTAGTCTGACGTATATTCATCTCAGCACCTTGCCAACTTGTCAGGTGCGTTACAGCTGGATTGGTGTTATCAAGGGTTCGATTGGTAGTGCGTCAGCTACTCAGGATACTATGTTGTTCGTGGAACGAGGTGTAAAGGGTGGCGCAGCCTCCGAGTAAAATAATTGCAAGGAAAAAAGAAAAAACATAAGGTTTGAGGCACTTAGCTTTATTTATTCGCAGAATATCACGAGGTACAATGTGTGACTAAGTAGCCTGGCTGAACAACCTTATTTGTAAAGTAAAAAACATCTAAGGATAGAAACAGCACAGTTGCGCGACGTTCTAGGGATTGGAGTATGCGACTCCGCTCTTGAAGTCTTTAAGGCGATATGCGCCACCTGGGATTACTTCAGTAATCACATAAGGTCCTTCCCAAGGGGACTCGAACTTGAGGTGCCCTTGCTGCTTCAGTTGTAGGACCAGATCTCCTTCAACGAAGGATGTGGGGTGTAGCCTTCTGCTGTGGTAGTTGCGAAGGTTCTGCTAGTAGATCGTGGATCTCTCTGTTGCAATCTCGCGTGCCTCATCAAGGAGATCGACGTAGTCTTCAAGTGCGAGGGTTGATTCTGCCTTGCTATATGCTATTACCCGTGGGGCCTTGTAGCGTACCTCTACGGGTAGTACCGCCTCGACACCGTGTACCATGAAGAACGGAGTGTAGCCTGCAGTGCTGTTTGGAGTTGTGAGACTCCATAGTACTGATTGTAGCTCGTTTAGCCAGCATCCAGCGGCCTTTTCAAGTGGCCGGAGGAGCCTTTTCTCGATCCCGCTGCAGACAAGGCTGTTGGCCTTTTCGACTTGACCGTTGGTCTAGGGATGTGCCACCGAGGCGTAGCTAATGTTGATTCCCAGGTTTTTGCAGAAATCCTAGAACTCCTTGGAGGTGAAGTTTGTCCTATTGTCCGTGATGATGCTATGTGGCACCCCGAAGCGGAAGACGATGGACTCGAAGAATTTGACAGCACTCGCTCCTGATTGGTTTGTCAACCGCATGACTTCAATCCACTTATTGAATTTGTCGACCACGACTAGGAGGTAGACGTATCCTCCTCGTGAGGATCTCTGGAGCTTGCCGACCATGTCGAGTCCCCATTGTGTGAAGGGCCAAGCCACGGGTATTGTCCTGAGTTCTACGCCAGGTGCATGTGGCTTGTCCGCGAATCGCTGGCAGGCATTGCAACACTGGACTATATCCTTGGCGTCGTGCATTGCCGTTGGCCAGTAGAATCCCGCTCGTAGAGCTTTAGCGACAAGGGCGCGACTACCGGCGTGGTGGCCGCAAGTGCCTTCATGTATGTCGAGGAGGATTGCTCTTCCATCCCCGTTGGAGACGCACCGTTGAAGGACTCTTGTAATGTTGCGCTTGTACAATTCACCATTGATGAGGGCGAATGCCTTGGACCGCCGCGCTATATGACGCGCATCGGTCGGGTCATCTGGCAACCTTTTGCTGAGCAAGTATGTGACATATGGTTGCATCCAGGATGGCTCGATCATCATGACCTCCATGGGGCCTTCGAGTCCTATGTCTGGCCCCGCGTCACGTAGCCCCTGAGTCCTTTGACACGCTGGTTTTATGTTCTCGAGCCTTTGGTTTGATGGAGCACTCGCAGATGTGCTCGAGAAATACTCCAGGTGGCACTTGGGCACAAGTGGAGCCGATGTTGGCGAGTGTGTCTGCTTCCTCGTTGCTATCGCGGTCGACGTGCCGCAGCTCACAGCCGTCAAAGTCTCCCTCAAGTGTGTCGTAGAGGTCACGGTAGGCGATCATGTTGTTGCTTAGAGCATCACACTTATTCATTGTTTGATTGACCACCAGCTTGGAGTCGCCGTAGATGACGAGTCGCTTGGCACCGCAGGCTTTTGCCATCCGCATCCCGTGGAGCAAGGCCTCGTATTCAGCTTCGTTATTGGAGGCGGTGAACTGCATTCACGGAACATACCTCATCTTGTCACCTTGTGGTGATGTCATGATGATGCCCGCGCCAGCTCCCTCCTTGCGCTTGGACCCATCGAAGTGCATTGTACATAGATGGGACATGTCTGGCTTGTCGGGGAGCTAGTTTTCCATCCAGTGTACGAGGAAGTCTGGCAGAACTTGCGACTTGATCGCATCTTGCTTCTCATATGTGATGTCCCGTGGAGACAGTTCGATTCCCCAGAGCGTGACTCATCCAGTGGCGTCGGGATTGTTGAGGATGTGCCCAAGCGGGGCGTCGTTCACCACTACGATTGGGTGCTCCTGGAAGTAGTGGCGCAGTCGCCTGGCTGTCATGAAGACGCTGTAAGCCAGCTTCTGATAGTGCGGGTATCGCTGCTTTATTGGTGTGAGCACCTCGCTGAGGTAGTAGACTAGGCGTTGTACCCCGTGGACTTTATTTTCTCTAGCTCGTTCCACCAAGAGCACAGTGCTAACCACCTGGTTAGTGGTGGAGATGTATAGTAGTAGCGGCTCTTTTTCGCGAGGTGTCACCAACACCGGCGAGGTGGACAGTAGGCGCTTGAGGTCTTCGGACGCTTCTTGTACTTTGTTTGTCCACTCGAATTTATCAGCCTTGCGGAGAAGTTGGTAGAAAGGCAGTGCCTTTTCGCCCATGCGACTGATGAATTGACTGAGCGCCGCGATTCGCCTAGCCAGCCGCTGGACGCCTTTTATGTTCTTCGGCTTCTCCATGGCCAGTATGGCCTTTATTTTCTTCGGGTTTGCCTTGATCCCTCTCACGGAGATGAGATACCCGAGCAGCTGCCCAGATGGTATGCCGAAGGTGCATTGTCTAGATTCAGTTTGATCCGGTAGCGGTCAAAGTTATCAAAGGTCTCGTGGAGATCGTCGAGTAACGAGGCTTCCTCCTTGGTTTTGATGACGATGTCATCGATGTAGACTTGGATGTTGCGACCAAGTTGGCTCTTGAGGCAGGCCTGCATGCACCGCTGGTAGGTGGCTCCTGCGTTTTTCAGCCCGAAAGGCATCGTAATGTAGCAGAAGACACCGAAAGGCGTGATGAATGCCGTTTTCACCTAGTCCTCCTCATTCATTCGAATCTGATGATAGCCTGAGTAGGCGTCGAGGAAGAAGAGGAGCTCGCATCCCGTGGTGGAGTCGATTATTTGATCGATCCGTGGCAACGGGAAGTGGTCCTTCGGGAAATGCTTATTCAGAGAGGTGAAGTCCACGCACATCCACAGGATATCCGTGTCTTTTTTGGGAATGAGCACAGGGTTTGCGACCCAGGTGCTTTCCTTGATCTCACATATGAAATTAGCATCGAGGAGTCTGTTGACTTCCATACCGACTGCTTTTGCCCTTGGCTCCGACAGTCGACGGATTGTTTGCTTGACTGACCTTGCTTCAGGATTCATGTTGAGTGCATGCTCGTCGAATTCCCTAGGAACTCCTGGCATGTCCGCTGGACACCAGGCAAAGATTTCCCAGCACTCACAGAGGAATTCGACGAGCGCGAGTTCCTATGCGGGACTCAAGTTGTTGGCGATGAGGGCCATATTGGTTGGGTCCATTGGATGGACCTGGACTTTCTTGGTGTGCACCGACGTGTCAAAGGATTGGTCGGGTTAGCTTGGCTTACTCGGGGGAGGCAGACTGTTGTCTGTCGACACCTTCAATCACGCCAACTCCTCCTACATGCTGAAAGACTAGGACATTCTGTTGAATTCCCTATCGCAGTTGTCGGACCTCTCGAAGCTTTTGTTGATGGTGATAATGCCATTTGGGCCCGACATCTTCATCTGCAAGTAGGTGTAGTGTGGTACCGCCATGAACCTCGCGAACACGACACGTCCGAGGATGAAGTGGTATTGTGAGGGCCAGTCGACGACTTCGAATTCAATGCACTATCACCGAAAATTTAATGGCGTGCCAAAGATGAGATCGAGGCTGATCTTTCCTAGGGGATATAGCCTTTCCCTGGGATGATTCCGTGGAAGGTCGTGTCTGAAACTTTCAAACATGTCAGAGGGATTCGCATTGCGCGTAAGGTACTTGCAAACATGAGATTAATGTCGCTTCCACCGTCCATGAAGACACGACTCATCTCGAAGCCTCCGATCTGCGCCTCGAGCACCAAGGGACAGTGGCCTGGGCAAGGTACTTGGCGCGGGTGATCGCGTTTGTCGAAGGTTATGCATGACTCGCTTCCACCAAGGTACTCACCGGTGGAGGGAGGAGAGTTCATCACTAGGTTGACTTGGCGAGTGATTGCTTTTCGCACTCGATTTGAGGGGCATCCTTTTTGGATCATTGATACGTTGCTAACGTATCTATAATTTTTGATGTTCCATGCTTGGTTTATATCTACTTTCCTATGTTTTGTCCACACTTTGGAGTATTTTTATACACTTTCTTGGACTAACCTATTAACAAGATGCCACAGTGCTAGCTGCCTGTTTTCTGCTGTTTTTGGTTCTAGGAAAGTCATAAAATGAATATTCTCGGAATTGGACGGGACAAAAGCCAAAGTAAATATTTCACCGAGGGGGACACGGAGCCAGAAGACGAGACGGAGAGGGGCCAGAGGCCAGCCACACCACCTGGCCACGCAGCCAGGCTTGGCCCGCGCCAGGGGGTGGTGTGGCCACCTAGGGCACCCCCTCAGCCTCCTCTTTCGCCTATATATTGCCTCTGATACAGAAACCCTAAGGACCCGATCAAAATTCCACGAAAGAGTCTATAGCCGCCGTCATCTCCATTCCTAGATCGGGAGGGATCTGAAGCTCTTCCCGGCACCCTGCCGGAGGGGAGAATTCACCCTGGAGGCCTTCTTCATCACCATGCAAGCCTCCGGCGTGATGCGTGAGTAGTTCATCCTTGGACTACGGGTCCATGTAGTAGCTAGATGGTTGGTTCTTCTCCTTTGTGCTACCATGTTTAGATCTTGTGAGCTCCGTTCATGATCAAGATCATCTATTTGTAATCATACATGTTGTATTTGTGGGGATCCAATGGATATTGAGATGCTATTTAATATTGATTATTGATTCTATCATGTCTTTGTTATTTGTGATCTTGCATGCTTTCCGTTGTTAGTATCTATCTTGGCCGAGTAGATACTAGCAACTCCAAGAGGGAGTATTTATGCTCGATAGTGGGTTCATGCCTCTAGTAATCTGGGGAAGTGACAGAAATCTCTAAGGTACTAGATGTGTGTAGCACCCTGCTAAAACCACTACTAGAAAATCGCTTGGTATTTTGTTATGCACATCATCATGACCACATGCTCATGTCATCATGCATATTATTTGCCTAAAACTATTTTCGAAAAGCCTACCTTTGTTTTCTAAATACCCCGTCTTCATTTTAAATTAAAACCCCGGCCTCTTCCGGATATTTTCTTTTGTCTACAAAATATTTACAAAAGTCTATTTCAGACAAAACAAAAATAAATAAAACTATTTCTTTTCAGACCGAGGAGACCGCCAAATCCAGGCCAAAGCCCAAAGAAGCCAAAGCCTACTAGCCGGTCCAACTAGATAACCCCAAACCCTAATCCTACCGCCTTCCCTGCGCCACGCGCCACACCACACCCAACCGCCGCCGCACATGGTAGCACGCACACACCCGTCCTCACGCTATCACGTTGCAACACAACGCGCCCCGCACGCTGCACATCTGGGGCCCACCACGACCGATCGCCACCTCACCCGACGATCCTCTCCTTCCTCTGCGCACGTGACCCCGCCCTCCTCGATCTAAACCACCAACCACCATCGCCTGAGCGATGTCTCCTCCTACCGCGTCCCTGCCGCCAGCCTCCACTCTTCGATCCGGTCCTCCCTCATCTCTCCTAGATCGAGCAGAGCCCGAGCCTCCATCCTCCACGCGATCCCCGGCCCCTTCCTCGACCCAGACCTCGTCGGAATCCTGCCGTTGCTGCCAGGTGCTCCCTTCCCCTCTGCCGGGAGCGTGCCTCCCACGCTTGCCGGGTCTCTCTATTGGCTGCATCTCGCCTCCCTGTCACCGGCGAGAGCTGTTCCTCGCCACTTCGCGAGCTCCCCCGTCGACCTTCCCTGCTACCTTCCATCGCGAGCTACCCCTCCACGACGCCAAGCTCTGCCCCGAGCCGATGGCACCCCTCCGCGTCGCCCGTCGTCGCCGCCGCCAGCCGAGCCCTGCCGTCTTCCTCATCCCTTCCGGCCGCCCGTCTGCATCGCGGGGCCCCACCACGCGAGCCACCGCCGACTTCTGCTTCCACCGCCTCGCTGTACGGGCACGGCCCCGACCAGCGCCTCTACCACAGCTCCGGTGCGAGCGCCCCACGGATGCGCGCCTCCTCGACGCCACCCTTGTGCCATGTCTCTGGCCACCGCCGCCTACATCCTCTATCCTCCTCAACACCGGTGCCTTCCTGTAGGCCTCTCCCAGCGGATGTCCCCACCAGCGACCGTGTCTCTGACCGCCACGGGTGCCCCTCACCGTCCTTTCACTCTGGCTGCATGTTCCATTTTTCCTATAGCACCACGTCGGCGTCCGCCTCGTCCGCGCCGCGTCTGTGGATATTCCTATTCGCATCGTTACAATCAGTGAAGTGTAGAGAAGAAATGATGGTGCTACAGGGCATCCAAGGTCCAAGTCTGTCTCCATGCTCCCCGTGTGTTGATGTGTTCTGTCCCGATGTTCATGTTGTTGCCATCAGCTAAATCGACAAGTGGTAATGTGACCCGAAGTATCCCGACAAGAATGGTCCGATGTGAAGATCTTCATCCAGGAACACCATGTTCTCCTTCCCGGACCCGAAGACCCCGAACCCGGAGACCTTCCTCATAGATGCCAAGACCCCATTCCCGGAGGCGCAGTTCGAACCCGAAGACCACCAAGCTCTTCTTCCTGGAACGACAAGTGCTTCGACACGGATCCGATGCCGAGGACTCCTACCCGGAGCGACAAGATCGCCACATGTACGCCAAGTTGGCCGAGACCCTGAAGATATCTCCTTCACGGACCTAGTGACGTCAGATCGCCAAGATCTTCTACCATGTGCCGATGCCTACCCAAGTTCGTCCACGAGACCGTTCGATGCCAAGCCCCCGTAAAACCAAGTTCTTCGACACGGAACGCCGAGTTCTCCAACTTGAACGCCATGACCGTCTACACGGACCCGAAGACCACGGATGCGACAAGATCTACTCTGTTGTCCGAGAATGTTCCCGCCGAGACCGATCCCTGTCGAACCCCGAACCCCTGGAACCATGATCTTCCGAACCCAGATGTGTGACCCTAAGCCTCTATTTTTATAATATGACATATACCTGTCGCATCATTAAATCATCATGCTTGCATACATGTCATCTAGTGGGTTGGGTTAAATAGTCGATTCACCTAAATTAAATATGGAGTCTATATGCGGGCTATTCTAGTCTTATTCCGGACTCCATTTAAATTTGTGTAACGAACCGATACCATGTTTTGCCTTGTTAAGACAACATTTAAATTGCGGGGTGTCTAAATAACTGGAACCTATTAATTAATTGTCGGGACCCCGGTTCCACTTAATACTTTCTAATTGCACCGCATCCGCATCATACCATGAACATGCTGATTTTTCTGCCGTAGCATTAAATATTGCATCCGGTGTTTCTTCTAGTGTCTGCTTCTTCGCAGACTAGGCCGATGAGTGGATGCGAGTATCGACAAGTTCTCCGGATATGATCCGTCGGCAGTGTTTCCCAGGCGAGCATCTCTCCCCCTTCTACCTATTTTGCATTTCTAGTCTTTATTTCCTCCTATTGATATATTGCTACCCGTGTTACGATGCTTTAGTTTCCATGCACCATTTATATTCCTTGCAGCCTCTATATTGCCATGGACACATCATATTGCCTGTTGTTTGATAGATAGTCGGCCTTGTGAGTCGTAGATGCTTGCTTATGTGTTGCTTCGCGTCGTTGTCGTTTCACCGTTGACGGCAAGTTGACACATGATAAATGGTGGAGATGCTTAATGGTGGAGATGATCATGACTTTAAATGCAACTGTTAAAATGCTGGGAATAGATATAACTAATGCAGAGGCATCGGTGGGAAATAGATGTTATTTGGTTTTTCCATGCTCACTTGTGTTCCGTAGGACCCCGAGTACCTGATACCTGTTCCTTGACTATTCGCACTATCCACATACGGGAGACTCTATGAATCCCCTTTAGCCAGAGCTTGATTCATTTCTTATTTCTTGGGGCCACAAACTAGTTTGGGGTTTTATTACTATGCTGTACTTATGCCATGCTTTCCTGCTTTATTTAAGATTGTGCGGAGCACTGTATCTTGTTTTGGATCGCGTACGATTTCACAGATCGACAATCCCAGTCACACTTTCGTTCCCAATCGTTACTGCCTGCTCGCAAACCCTGGTCCGTTTCGAGCCGCCAACTTCAAGGGTAGCTTAGTGGGGTGGCCCCCTAAAATATTTTATGAATCCTGTGATTGCTTTGTCGTGAAAGCCTCGTTGGGTTTTGATTTGGTTTTTCCGAGGTTGATCGTGTGTGTGTTGCTATTTGTGCACCCTAGGTAAATCTTTCTAAAAGCCATGTCCGCGGTTATGGACGACTTGGAGCACAGTATCTCGATCATAGACAAGCATAACTAAAGTAGTGCTATAAATTTGACTTAATATGTGACTAGTAATCAGCTTCACTACAATGGAATGGATAATAAAAGTGCCAACAACTGGTGGAACTGGGGTGTATCGTGTCATATTACCTGCCTAGTAAGTATTGCAACTCCAATGGAATGAAATGGAAGTGCCAACAACTGCTGGGTTTGGGAAGTCACATGCTAATTGTATCTGACTAGTAAGTACTGCAACTACAACGAAACGGTTAACAAAAACTGCCCACTACTTATGCTATCAGGATGACTCATGCTATCTATATCTGACTAGTAAGTGATGCAACTATAATGGAATGAATAAAACTGCCAACTGTGTGAGTTCCTCGGTTGACTTCCTCGTTTGGTCTAGAGGGGGAATACCAGGATGGGTATGATTGGTGTTAGTATCAGGTTGGTCCCGAATAGGTCTTTCTTATCCCTCTCTAATAGCCGACAGTTGTATCGAGTCTCTATAGGTTGGTTAGTGCATGCTTCGCTGCCGCTTCAGTCCGCCATACCTATGTAGGCAAGAGCCGCCGAATTCTAGCCTCGCCGTGTACTGGCCTCAGTACTGACGCTCCTCTTTTTCCTTTGCCCTTTGTCGGCACCCCTTTTGTTTTAGCAGGTTTGAGATCGACGTCATTAGCAGGGTTACCCTTCCGGCTTGGCCTAGGCAGGGTTATGGACGCCATTGGTTATTCTTAGGGGCTCTTAGCCCCATTTGCATCTTGTCCATAGTCGGACGCTCTATCGTTTTCAAGGTGATTTGAATCTTTGTATAGTATATCTGTATTCTTGACTCATGGAGTTGTTGTTGTATATATATGTTCTGTGGGTTCCATCATGGACTAATGTGTAATGGTATTACTTCGTTTTCCACCCGCACGAAAGTGCCTGGTGGGCGTCCTTGAATCGTTTCTATGCGGGTTTAGAGGGAAGCGCTGAAACTTGCATAGGGCCGATTTGAGGGTGTTACAGAGTGGTATCAGAGCTCAGCATTTACGATACCCCACTGGTCCAGCCTGTAGGATAACCTAGCTAACGGCCGAAGTAGAGTGTCAAAACTATTTTGCAAAATCGGTTGGATAGATCTGATTAGGTCTGCTTTTATTCTTTATCCCTCTGCTATTCTCCTCTTACCTCTGTGTGTTTTGAATCTGCTCTCTTATCTTTTCCTCGAGTCCAGGATTTCTCGTGGTTGGGTTCCGTCGTACCTTCAGGGTTTCGCTTCCTCCTTTGGTAACGGTGTTTCTACCTCTGGACTTCATGCTATCTGAGTGATCCTTTATCTGTGGTACCATTCTTTGTTCCTTGTTTGTGCCTTCCGGTGTTCTCCGACGTGACGACATCATCTATGCCAGATCCGGTGCAGAGCCTGCATCACTCCTTTGTTCCGAACCTCGATTGTCGAGATCTTCAGTCTGATTCC
Source organism: Avena insularis (assembly GCA_023614405.1). Lineage (NCBI taxonomy): Eukaryota > Viridiplantae > Streptophyta > Magnoliopsida > Poales > Poaceae > Avena > Avena insularis. The sequence goes on along the minus strand of CM042686.1, from coordinate 386,724,175 downwards.
AAGAATGGTTGCAGGCTTTTCTACTGATTGTGCGGGGTAATAGTTTGGGTGCGTGATGGATTGGCCCCCATGCCGACTACTCACTCTATTTGCTCGTGTACATTGAAGTGGATGAGAATGCATCGGTTCTCTCTTTCTGTCGAAGTTAGAGGTGGCTTTATTTGTGGATACCTTTACCTTCGTCCTTTGTTTCCTGGAGTGTTCTCTCGACGATCACGGACAACGACCTCTTGTTAGTGGTGTCGCGAAGATCTACACGAAGCGAGCAGATCCAGATCATCGACCTTCTTCCCCGTACCATGAGGCGGATCTCGAGGGCAAGATCCATTGTTAGTGGTGTCGAATTGTAGCACCCTGCTAAAACCACTATTAGAAAATCGCTTGGTATTTTGTTATGCGCATCATCATGACCACATGCTCATGTCATCATGCATATTATTTGCCTAAAACTATTTTCGAAAAGCCTACCTTTGTTTTCTAAATACCCCGTCGTTTCAAATTAAAACCCCGGCCTCTTCCGAATATTTTCTTTTGTCTACAAAATATTTACAAAAGTCTATTCAGACAAAACAAAAATAAATAAAACTATTTCTTTTCAGACCGGGGAGACCGCCAGCCTGCCAGGCCAAAAGCCCAGCAAGCCAGCAGTCTACTACCCAGCCCAACTAGACAACCCCAAACCCTAATCCTACCGCCTTCCCTGCGCCACACGCCACACCACACCCAACCGCCGCCACACATGGTAGCACGCACACACCCGTCCTCACGCTATCACATTGCAACGCAACACGCCCTGCACACTGCACATCTGGGGCCCACCACGACCGATCGCCACCTCACCCCACGATCCTCTCCTTCCTTTGCGCACGCAACCCCGCCCTCCTCGATCTAAACCACCAACCACCACCGCCTGAGCGATGTCTCCTCCTGTCGCGTCCCTGCCGCCAGCCTCCACTCTTCGATCCGGTCCTCCCTCATCTCTCCTAGATCGAGCAGAGCCCGGGCCTCCATCCTCCACGCGATCTCCGGCCCCTTCTCGACCCAGCCCTCGTCGGAGTCCTGCCGCCGCCGCCAGGTGCTCCTTTCCTCTGCTGAGTGTGCCTCCCGCCTCGCTGGTCTCTCTCCGACGGCGAGAGCTGCTCGCCATCGCATGAAGCTCCCGTCGACCTTCCCTGCTACCTTCCATCACGGGCCACCCCTCCGTGATGCCAAGCTCTGCCCCGAGCCGACGGCACCCCTCCGCGTCGCTCGTCGTCGCCACCGCCAACCAAGCCCTGCCATCCTCCTCGTCCCTTCCGGCCGTCCGTCTGCGTCGTGGGGCCCCACCTCGCGAGCCACTGCCGGCTTCTGCTTCCACCGCCTCGCTGTATAGGCATGGCCCCGACCAGCACCTCTGCCACAGCTCCGGTGCGAGCGCCCCATGGATGCGCGCTTCCTCGACGCCACCCTTGTGCCATGTCTCCGGCCACCGCCGCCTACATCCTCTATCATCCTCAACACCGGTGCCTTCCTGCAGGCCTCTCCCAGCGGACGTCCCCGCCAGCGACCGTGTCTCTGACCACCGCGGGTGCCCCTCACCGTCCTTTCGCTCTGGTCGCGTGTTCCATTTTGCCTATAGCACCACGTCGGCGTCCGCCTTGTCCGCACCGCGTCTGTGGATATTCCTATTCGCGTCATTACAATCAGTGAAGTGCAGATGAAGAAATGATGGTGCTACAGGGCATCCAAGGTCCAAGTCTGTCTCCATGCTCCCCATGTGTTGATGTGTTCTGTCCCGATGTTCATGTTGTTGCCATCAGCTAAATCGACAAGTGGTGATGTGACCCGAAGTATCCCGACAAGAACGGTCCGCTGTCAAGATCTTCATCCAGGAACACCATGTTCTCCTTCCCGGACCCGAAGACCCCGAACCCGGAGACTTTCCTCACAGATGCCAAGACCCTGTTCCCGGAGGTGCAGTTCGAACCCAAAGACCACCAAGCTCTTCTTCCCGGAACGACAAGTGCTTCGACACGGATCCGATGCCGAGGACTCCTAGAACCATTGGTTATTCTTCAGGGCTCTTAGCCCCATTTGCATCTTGTCCATAGTCGGACGCTCTATCGTTTTCAAGGTGATTTGAATCTTTGTATAGTATATATGTATTCTTGACTCATGGAGTCGTTGTTGTATATATATGTTCTGTGGGTTCCATCGTGGACTAATGTGTAATGGTATTACTTTGTTTTCCACCCACACGAAAGTGCCTGGTGGGCGTCCTTGAATCGTTTCTATGCGGGTTTGGCAAGAAGCGCTAAAACTTGCATAGGGCCGATTTGAGGGTGTTACAATGTGTTGTTGCTACTAGGGAGAAAACAACAATCCTTTGTTCATAGAACAATCATATTGTTTACTTTACATGCAATGCTTAATGCAATTATCTATTGCTTGCAACTTAATATTGGAGGGGGTTCGGATGATAACCTGAAGGTGGATTATTAGTCATAGGTGTAGTTGGATTACGGTCTATGTATAATGTTGTAATGCCCAATCAAATCTCAAAGGAGTCAAGATGATTAGTATATGCATGTATGCTTTCTCGATGTTTGTCAATTGCCCTGCTGTAATTTATTCACCCAACATGTCATCTATCTTAAGGAGAATCACCACTAGTGAACTATGGACCCCGATCCTTTATTTTACCATCAATCTACAACTGTTTACTGTTTTCTGTTTACTTTCTGCAAGCTATTACTATCTTCCACACAATACGTTTAATCCTTTGTTTTTAGCAAAACCGGTGAGATTGACAATCTCACTGTAAGTTGGGGGCAAAGTTCTGTGGTTGTGTTGTGCAGTATTCCAAGTTGGAAACAACACCTTTGAGGTGTTTCCTTGCTCCTACTGGTTCGATAACCTTGGTTTCATAACTGAGGGAAAACTTGTTGTTGTGCTCATCATACCTTCCTCTTGGGGTTCCCCAACGAGCTCGATATATTTTGGGCCATCAAGCTATTTTTCTGGTGCCGTTGTCGGGGAGTCAAGGACATCTTAACAAGGAGAGTACCTCATAGCCAATCTCTTTACTTTGTTATTTTTGTTTTGCTTAGTTTATTCCTACTTTGTTTGCTTGTTTCTTTGTCAAAAAACACAAAAAATAGTTGTACTAGTTTGCTTTCTTTATTAAAAACACAAAAAATGACTACTCTTGAAAACACTAAGTTGTGTGACTTCACTAGCACCAACAACAATGATTTGATGTGCACAGCTATTGCTCCACCTATTCCTGAAGCTACTTTCTTTGAAATTAAACCTGCTTTACTTTATCTTGTTATGAGAGAACAATTTTCTGGTATTGGTACTGAAGATGCTACTGCTCATCTTAATAACTTTGTTGAACTTTGTGAGATGCAAAAGCATAGGGATATAGATGGGGATATTATTAAGCTTAAATTGTTTCCTTTCTCTTTGAGAGGAAAAGCTAAAGAATGGTTGCAATCCCTAACTAGAAATAGTATTGATTCCTGGACTAAATGCAAAGATGCTTTCATTGGAAAATACTATCCTCCTGCTAAGATTATATCTATGAGAAGTGAAATAATGAAATTTAAATAATCTGATAATGAACATGTTGTTCAAGCTTGGGAAAGAATGAAATCTTTGGTAAAGAATTGTCCCACTCATGGACTGACTGCTTGGATGATTATCCAAACCTTTTATGCAGGACTGAATTATTCTTCAAGAAATCTACTAGATTCTGCTACTGGAGGTACCTTTTTTACCATTACTTTGGGTGCTGCACCAAAGCTTCTGGATAATATGATGGTTAACTATTCTGAATGGCACACTAAGAGAGCTCCACAAGGTAAGAAGGTAAATTCTGTTGAATAAACCTCCTCCTTGAGTGATAAAATTGATGTTATTATGTCTACTTGTTAATGGTAAAGCTCATATTGATCCAAATCATGTTCCCTTAGCCTCTTTGGTTGCTCAAGAAGAGCAAGTTGATGTGAACTATATAAGAAACCATAATTTTGGTAACAATGCTTATGGTAATAACAATTATAAGACATACCCTCCTAATAATACTTATGGTCATCATGGTAAACCTGGAATACCTAGTGAAGACAGAATTTTAGAAGTTGAAAGAGCCACTAAAAACTTCATGCAAATGCAGTATGAGCAGAATAAATTATTTACTAAAACCATGGAGGAACAATCTACTATTTTAAAAAATATTAGTCATCAACTTGAGAGTTTAAATAGGGAAAATCCTAGTTTGCAATTAAAACTTTCTAATGCTGAAAGAAATATATCATCCTTGTCTGAAGCATAATCCTCTTTGATTAATAAAATGACTGCTAAACCTAAAACTATTGAGAATCCCTTTGCTGCTACTAATGCCATACAAGTTAGAATTGATGAAAATGTTAGACTATTAGCTGAATTGCATGCTAAGTGGGAAAGAGAAGATGAAATTGCTAGAAATATCAGTATTTCTACTACCACTACCACTAATGTTGAAGCTAGTAAACCCAATGGAACCTTTTCTAATAAGAATGTTGAAATTCTTCAGAATATGGGAAACAATAGCTCTACTACTTTAGATGGTAAGTATGATTTTGATCTTGATGGTTGCAATATCTCTGAAGTTATTATGTTCCTACAAAAGCTTGCTAAAAATCCTAATGCTAGTGTTATGAATATGGCCTTCACAAAACACATTACTGATGCTCTCATAAAAATTAAAGAATAAAAGATGAAACATAAAGCTTCTATTCCTATGAAACTAGAAGATGGTTGGGAACCCATCATTAATATGAAAGTGAATGATTTTGATTTCAAAGCTTTATGTGATCTTGATAGTAGTGCTTCCATTATGCCTAGAAGGATTTATGAAATGCTTGATTTGCCACCACTGGAAGATTATTATTTAAATGTCCCACTTGATGATAATGCTAAAAAGAAACTCATGGGGAGTGTTAATGATGTTCTTATTATGGTTAACAATGCCTATGTCCCCGTTGATTTCTATGTTTTGGATGTTGAATGCAATGCTTCTCGTCCTATTATTTTGGGAAGACCTTTTCTTAGAACTGTTGGTGACATTATTGATATGAAAGAAGGCACCATTAAATATCAACTCCCACTCAAGAAAGGTATAGAACACTTCCCTAAGAAGAGAGAGAAGATTCCTTTTGCCTCTCCTATTAAAACAAAATTTGCTCTTAATGCTTCTTCATTTGAGAACACTTGATTCCTTTCATGCTTCTTATGCCTAGCTTAAAGGCGTTAAAGAAAAGTACTTATTGGGAGATAACCCAAAAGTTTTAGATGAGTCTAGGAAGTTATTACCTCTGTAATAACCGCTCCTTATCATTTTTATTTGCTTTTTGTGCCAAGAGTAACCTCTAATGAGAGAGAAGTAATGCTTGGGAAAGTTGCTGTCCGGAAACAGATTTTTGTGGTTCGCTGTAAAAATTCGTGTAAAATCTCTGTACGTCTGTTTGAGCCGTGAATTTTTGTTCTTCTGCCCCAGGTTGTTATATAACTTTCTTTAGTTCAACACTTTTCGATTGGAGCAACAGAATGTCTTCGAAAAAATTGGTTTTTACCTGCTGGTCTGTTTTGACAGATTTCTGCCATTATTTGCATTTGCTTCTTGTTGATTCCTTTTTGGGTTCTTTTTGGGGAATTGAGATTTTTAAGGGAAGTGCTACAGTAGATTGTGTTTTAAAGGAAGTTTTATTGGTGTTGGAACTGAACCCAAAGACTTATTATCTTAAGTACACTGATGTTGCTAATAAAGATTGTGTGAAGTTTTGTATGAAGGAAAAATTTCAGGTGTAAGGAAAGAATGATGTAATGAGATGAAGAATGGACTAAAGATCAAGATTGGGGATGCCACACGTGTCACCCAAAGAAATATCCAAAAAGTACAAGCGTCAAAGCTTGGGGATGCCCAAGGCATCCCCTTCTTCATCAATAAAAATCTCAGGTTTCTTCCAAACACTTCATTTTTATTGTTTCATGCACAGTTGTGTTGTTCTTGGAGCGTCTTCGTTTTCGTTTTTGTTTTTGGTTTTCGTTTGCTTGGTTTGCTTGAATAAATTGGTTGGACCCCCTCATTCATTCATTAGTTTTCAAATAAGTTGGTTTGGATTGGAAAGAGTAGGAAAAGTTTATGCTTAAGTGGTAAAAGGAGCTCGTTTTTGACTGTGGCATATGCTTTGTCATGTCATGCTTGATATTGTTTTGGCTTTATGCTTAGTGATTTTTGTTGTAGCATGACATGTTATAAACAACTGAGATTGCTTAATGTGCCGAACGAATCATGCGTTGTTTTAGCATATTAAAGCATAGTATTGTGGTATTCTCCTTTGATGCTTTATTTGGGTTGACTTGGCGCATTCTCACACCTTGTTATGACTATCCCAAGTGGCCACAGCCTCGATGATCCTTTAGTTTTCGACTTGTAATATCACTTTATGCTTTAATCAATGATATTTTGTCGCTTTGCATGATTATGGCCATTATTGCTCTCTTAGTTGGTCGCTCCCAGTCTTTTGCTAGCCTCCATAACCAAGTGTGAGTTCCACTCATGCATCCAAATCCAAATAAAACCAAGTTATTCCAAAGAGTCCACCATACCTACCTATTATCATTTGCTATTCCAAGTATATTCATGTTTTTATCTACCTTTCGAATTAAACTTGTTATGTGAAAATTAGTGATTAAAGCTCTCATGAACTTGATGGCACACTTTACTTTTCTTGCACTTAATAAACTTGAACCATTGTGTCATCTATGTTGTATATGCTTGCACTTATACGTTGGGGATTAGCAGAACCATGTTGTCATGGGGAACGCTTTCAACATTGCACTTGTACATTGTACCTAGTTGATATCATGCTCTTTTGTCTATGGATGTCGTCGGTGTGAAATGAAATGGGAGCTTGTAAGTCCATGGAGTTATGTATGTGTGTTAGAGAAACGCCTGGGCGGCTGGTCTAATCCATGCCTAATCATGGTGGAAACCTATAGCGTAACCATAATGAGCAATCTATGAAGTATTCTTCTTATAAAAAAGAGATAGAGATTGAGAAAATAGAGAAAAAGAAAAAAAGATGAGAAAAGAGGAAAGAGAGAAAAAAGCACCATTTTCCCATGGTAAATAAGAAGATCGCTGAGATGCTCGTTGTCTGCTTGCCTTGTCATTTTGATATGGGAATTCTTCCGTATCATCGGGCAAGGGGTACCCCGTTGGCGGTTCTCTATGATACACATGTACTTACTATGACAAGAACTTATCGATAACTAAACTTGAGTAGCATGAGGAGCGACCCTCGTATTCAAGGGACATGAGATTTCCAACTTATATTTTGTCAAGCATATACTCCATAGTTTGTTTGCTTTAACCTTAATCATTTCAAGATCCTTATGATAGGGGCAATGAGAGCTGAAAGCTAATAAGTACCATACTTTTTGGAAGCTCTTTATGAAACTTGAATCCCTTCTTCCTTCCATGAAGGCCTTTCTTTTACTTTTATGTTGAGTCTCCATCTTCTATCTTTATGCACCTATTGAGAGAGCATAGTGGCCATTCTTAGTTTAATGTGCATTGTCCCAAGACTAGTTGATTGATGCATAACTTTGATATTGCTTGTTCTTAAACTATTTGTATCTAGTCACCCTTATGAACTTTGAAGTTGTCCCATGCATTTATGTTTTGCTACACTATGAGGGACAAGCTGAATACCATTCTCATTATGCTTTCTTTATGTGAAACAAACAAACGTCTTGCAAAGCATTGTTATTCATGAATCTTTTGTTTGTGCCTTTTCATGTTACAACATAGTTGCTATGTCTTATTGTTAGAACTATATCTTTCATGCTATGTTGAAGTACTATGATCCTAGGTATCAATGTTATACAAATACCTTGATCAATTTTATGATGGTGCATGTCACCTCAAAAATTATTCTTTCTTTTTATCACTTACCTACTCGAGGACGGGTAGGAGTTAAGCTTGGGGATGTTGATACGAACGTATCTATAATTTTTGATGTTCCAGGCTTGGTTTATATCTACTTTCTTATGTTTTGTCCACACTTTGGAGTATTTTTATACACTTTCTTGGACTAACCTATTAACAAGATGCCATAGTGCCAGCTGCCTATTTTCTGCTGTTTTTGGTTCCAGGAAAGTCAGAAAATGAATATTCTCGGAATTGGACGGGACAAAAGCCAAAGTCAATATTTCACCTAGGGGTACACGGAGCCAGAAGACGAGACGGAGAGGGGCCAGAGGCCGGCCACACCACCTGGCCGTGCGGCCAGACCTGGCCCGCGCCAGGGGGTGGTGTGGCCACCTAGGGCACCCCCTCGGCCTCCCCTTTTGCATATATATATTGCCTCCGATAAAGAAACCCTAAGGACCCGATCAAAATTCCACGAAAGAGTCTGTAGCCACCGTCATCTCCATCGCTCGACCAGGAGGGATCTGAAGCTCTTCCTGGCACCCTGTCAGAGGGGAGAATTCACCCTGGAGGCCTTCTTCATCACCATGCAAGCCTCCGGTGTGATGCGTGAGTAGTTCATCCTTGGACTACGGGTCCATGTAGTAGCTAGATGGTTGGTTCTTCTCCTTTGTGCTACCATGTTTAGATCTTGTGAGGTCCGTTCATGATCAAGATCATCTATTTGTAATCATACATGTTGTGTTTGTGGGGATCCGATGGATATTGAGATGCTATTTCAGATTGATTATTGATTCTATCATGTCTTTGTTATTTGTGATCTTGCATGCTTTCCGTTGTTAGTAGGTATCTTGGCCGAGTAGATGCTAGCAACTCCAAGAGGGAGTATTTATGCTCGATAGTGGGTTCATGCCTCTAGTAATCTGGGGAAGTGACAGAAATCTCTAAGGTACTAAATGTGTTGTTGATACTAGGGAGAAAACAACAATCCTTTGTTCATAGAACAATCATATTGTTTACTTTACACGCAATGCTTAATGCAATTATCTGTTGCTTGCAACTTAAATCTTGGAGGGGTTCGGATGATAACCTGAAGGTGGATTATTAGTCATAGATGTAGTTGGATTATGGTCTATGTATAATGTTGTAATGCCCAATCAAATCACAAAGGATTCAAGATGATTAGTATATGCATGTATGCTTTCTCGATTTTGCCCATCGCCCCGTTGTAATTTGTTCACCCAACATGTCATCTATCTTAAGGAGAATCACCACTAGTGAACTATGGACCCCGATCCTTTCATTTACCATCAATCTACAACTGTTTACTATTTTCTATTTACTTTCAGCAAGCTATTACTATCTTCCACACAATACGTTTAATCCTTTGTTTTCAGCAAAACCGGTGAGATTGACAACCTCACTGTAAGTTAGGGGCAAAGTTCTGTGGTTGTGTTGTGCAGGATTCCAAGTTAGAAACAACACCTTGGAGGTGTTTCCTTGCTCTTACTGGTTCGATAACCTTGGTTTCATAACTGAGGGAAAATTTGTTGCTCTGCTCATCATACCTTCCTCTTGGGGTTCCCCAACGAGCTCGATATATTTTGGGCCATCAATCATCCCCATGTTCCCCAGTGCTCGAGGGTATGGCTCGCCTCCATGGTTCTGGACTGGGGCAGCCGTAGGTGGTGGTGGCCCGAGTGGTGCTGAGGTGCTCCATGAGCCACAGCGCCTGGTGCAGCTCTATAGCCCTGGTTTATCGCGTCACGATTCATCTAGGCCAGGCCTTCGTGGAGCTTGAGGAACTCGCGGCAGTCCTTTAGTAGATGGCTTGACTTTTTCTTGCCATCGTGCTTGTCAATGTAGAAGTGTACGTTGCATGGTCCGGACAATTTGTCATGGATGGATGTTCCAGGTGTCTCATCACGAGTGCGGTGCTGCCACACTTGTGTGGTTTTTCAGTTGTCGTGGTATTAACCGCTACAGTATCCGCTGTTGCGTTTGTCCTCACGTTTGTCGGTGTAGCCAGCCGCCACCATGTCGACCTCTTCATGGTCCTCGTAGCTGCGCATTCGATGTTTTCCTCGGCGGTCGCGCCTGTGGCCGAGGTCGTCATCATCATCGGAATGGACACGGTTTTTTACCGAGTCCTCTCCATCGGCCCACCGATTTGTGATCTCCATCAGGTGGTCGATTGTCTTGGGCTTCGAGCAGCCCAGCTCCTGCCTGAGCTCTCTGTGGCGCACGCCGCCATTGAACGTGTCGATTGCACGGTCCTCAGAGATGTCTTCTGCAGAATTTTTGATGATGGACCATCTCTGGATGTATGAGCGCAGCGGCTCGCTAGTCTTCTGATAGCAGCCTCACAGTTCTTTGATTGATGCGGGCCTTTTGTAAGTGCCCTTGAAATTTCGCACGAAGCTATAGACCATCTCTTCCCAGCTGTGAATTGATTCGCGTGGGAGATTGTTGAGCCACGCACGGGTGGCACCTTGCAGCTGTAGCTGGAGGCATGGCATTGCCGTGCTCGTGGTTCCGTCGTGCAGCCTGACGAAGGAGATGTGATCCTCTAGCTAGATCTTCGGGTCCTGCAGGCGGTCGAATTTTGGGTTCTCCAATGGGATTTTGAACCCCTTAGGCATTCGCTTCTGCCTGATGGCTCTGTTGAAGCATATAGCGCCGCAGAGCTCAATCCCGTCATCCTCTGAGTCAGTCGAACAGGCACGCCTCGTGCGCATCTTGTCGACCTTGCGCTGCATGATGTCATCATGTGCGCCGTAGTCGCGGTCGTGCCGCCGTGAGCGGCGCCGCCGAGACAAGTCGTGGTTATCATTGCTAGAGGAGGGTGAATAATAGCGCCTGGCCAGAGCTTTGTTTTTCTTCGGCTCCGGTGTTGGATCCTTGGTGAGGGAAGCTTCAACTAGCCCCAAGCCCGCGATGTAGATCGGTGCATGACCGGAGTACCTAGGGAACTTGCCGAGCACTCTTTAAATGTACACCCAAATGCTAAACCCGTCAAATAGTCCTTACAATGTTTCGGCGATGAAAAGTGAAAAGCAATAGCTAAGGAACTAGCTCGGCTCAAGTTAGCCGGATTTATAGAAGAGGTCATCCACACTGAGTGGTCGGCAAATCCTGTAATGGTCCCTAAAAAGGACACCACTTATTTAAGGATGTGTGTTGATTATACTGCCTTGAACAAGGCTTGTCCCAAAGATCCATTCGCTTTGCCTAGAATTGATCAAGTTATTGATTCTACGGCAGGCTCGGAACTCCTATGTTTTCTCGACGCATATTCCGGTTATCACCAAATTCGGATGAAGGAATCAAACAAAGTCAAAACTTCATTCATAACCCCCTTCAGAACCTTCTGTTTCGTTACGATGCCCTTTGGGCTCATAACGCAGGAGCTACATACCAGCGCACTATGCAGCGTTGCCTCCATGACCAAATCGGATGCAATGTACATGCATATGTGGACGCCATAGCGGTGATGTCCAAAAAGAAGGAAACCTTAATTTCCGACTTGGAGGAAACATTCGCTAATCTACAAAAATACAGCATAATGCTTAACCTGAAGAAATGTTTCTTTGGAATACCAGTTGGCAAATTGTTAGGTTTCATCATGTCTCAAAGAGGCATAGAGGTGAACCGAGACAAAATTAAGGCTATACTAAATATTTCCAGGCCGACTCGCCTGAAAGACGTTCAAAGACTAACTGGCTGCATTGCTGCAGTCAGTCGGTTTGTAAGCCGGCTCGGTGAAAGAGCCGCACCACTTTACAAGCTCCTGAAAAAGACTAAAAATTTCATTTGGACTGATGAAGCTGACGCTGCGCTACAAGACCTGAAAGTAGTACTCTCATCTGCTCCTATCCTTGCAGCACCGGAACCTCGTGAACCGATGTAGCTCTATCTCGCTGCGACAAACAGAGTCGTCAGTGTCGGCATGGTGGTGGAGAGACCATAGGAAAAATAGGAACACCTGGTGCAGCGTACGAATTATTACCTCAGCGAAGTTCTAACTGAATCAAAGCAGCGGTATCCACATTATCAAAAGCTGGCTTACGATGTGTTCTTCGCATCCCGAAAGTTACGACATTACTTTCAGGAACATCCAATTACCATGGTGAACATAGCTACCATGAGAGATATAATCAACAACAACGATGCTACAAGACGTGTCGCAAAATGGGGCATAGAGCTTTCAGCTTTCGACATTGAGTACAAACCTCATACATCAATCAAATCCCAAATCCTTGCTGACTTTGTCACTAATTGGACAGAGACAACGGAAAATATGACCCTCCCTGAGTCGGAATACTGGACCTTACATTTTGACGGGTCTAAGGCGCTCGAGGGCTCGGGGGCTGGCGTGGTGCTCAAATCACCCCAAGGAGACAAGCTCTTCTATGTGTTGCAGATCCACTTCACGGCAACAAATAACATTGCCAAATATGAAGCATTGTTGCATGGAATCCGGATTGGTAAGGATATCGGCATCCGGCGATTAATGTGTTATGGAGATTCAGATCTTGTTGCCCAACAAGTGTTGGATATCTGTAATGCAAATAAACACATGGCAGCATATAGAGCTGTCGTGGATGAACTATCTAAATCGTTCGAAGGGTTTGAGGTTCAACCCAGCCCTCGAACAACAAATGAGGAAGCAGATGCATTATTTCGAATAGGCTCTGCACGGAAAAAGGTCTCGGATGGCGCTTTTCTAGAGCACCTCAAAGTTCCCTCTATAAAAGGAGTAGATGAGGAATATCTGACTAAATCCGACTCACCTTTAGTGGCAATTCTAGCTGTAATTCCCAGTTGGACTCAACCCTACCTTGATTTCTTGGTAGATGGAAAAATACCCGAAGACTAGGTTCTGAACTAGAAGATCGTCCGATGAGAAAAAACCTATACAATAATAAATGGTGAGCTCTATAAGCAGAGTGTATCTGGGGGTTTTCAGCGCAGCGTATCTCTAGAAGAAGGAGTGGAAATCTTACGAGAGATCCACAAAGGAGAATGCGGCCATCACGCTGCAGCTAAATCTTTAGTGGAAAAAGCTTTTAGACACGGATTTTTTTGGCTTACAGCCAAGGAAGATGCCGAACGGCTGGTCAAGTTGTGCAAAGGCTGCCAAAAGTACGCCAAAGAAGCTCATGTTCCGGCTGATCAGCTGCGAACAATACCTATAACATGGCCTTTCGCGGTCTGGGGGCTTGACATGGTAGGAACGTTTAAACGGGCTCCAAGTGGATTTACTCATCTCTTAGTGATGGTGGATAAATTGACAAAATGGATTGAGGCTAAACCCGTCACCAGTTGTGATGGAGCAATAGCCAGAAGATTTGTTGAGGATGTTATAATCCGATACGGTTATCCACATAGCATTATCACGGATAACGGGAGTTTTTTTTCTATGGGAGAACTTTCCGAATTATGCGATGAACAAAATATCCGGCTTGACATTGCGTCAGTCGCGCATCCACAGGCTAATGGACAAGTTGAAAGAGCAAATGGTTTAATCCTACAAGGCCTCAAACCAACACTCGAAGCACCACTACGTCGTGCTGCGGGGGTTTGGGAAGAGGAATTACCTTCTGTGATTGCGAACAACTCCAAACAGGTCAACCAAATACACACCTTTCTTCTTGGTCTATGGTGCAGAAGTGGTTCTTCCTAGTGATTTGATTCATACTTCTCCCCGAGTTGCTGTGTATATTGAAGAGGATGCCAAAATTTCTCGACAAAATGATCTCAATTTAATCGAAAAAGTTCGCGTCATTGCTGAGATGAGATTAATAGCCTATCAGCAGAAGTTACGCAAGTATCATAGCCAGAGAGTCAGAAACCGGTCTTTCAATAAATGCGATTTGGTTCTCCGGCTTGTGCAGAAAAGAAAGCACAAACTTTCTCCAGTATAGAAAGGGCCCTTTTTAGTTAGCCGAGTATTGCACAATGGTTCTTACTATCTAACTAATATGCGGTCAGTACATACCCGGAAGAATTAGACAGACCGTGGAATATTGCTCAGCGACGTCCCTTTTATTCTTAAATTTTCTTTCTTTGTAATCATATATGTGTACATGTTCAATGAGAAATAAAGTGTTGGTTGCCTCAAATTATTTTGAGAAGTTTTATATTGCCATCTTATTTCCGAATGATCATGTCACAGTTAGAAATCCCAGAATACTTGAAAGTACTTTATGCTCATGTTTGTTCTGGTTAAGATTTCTGATTCTAAAAATGCTACCTTCGGGTATAAATCTAAATTTTTGAGTTTGATTCTTTATCTGATTGCCGGATGCGAGCATTTTTCGAGTAGTGAATTGTTGGTAATAGAAGCCAGCTTTGTTTCCAAGTTTAAACTAGTTTAGCAACTGAGCTCCGTTGCTCGATAAACTTTCCGTGTTGAAAGTTGGTCGGCTCATGAAAGGGACGTGGCGGAAAGCCAGATAAATGGTAACTATAGACAAAAATATAAAGTGCTTATGTAAAAATTCTAGGCACATCAAAATAAAGCCAAAAAGTGCTAAATAGAAGTAGCAAATCTTAGCACTAGCAAAAGTATTACACTACTTCTTTACAACCCGATTGTTTCCGAATAACACATTGTTTTTTCTGGCACTTTACGATGTAGGGGAAGAGGTAGGAGCTGCCGGATCACTAGATACATCGCCTTTGCCTTGATATCTTTTTGAGACGTTCAAATCCGAAACGGTTTGCTCATTGTCGGGGACTTCGGCTGTTTCTTCGGCAGGCAGAGGAGGCGTTTCCACGCGAGTGAAGAAAGGAGTATCATAGCTGGTCAGATCAGCTACATGTCATCCATATCCGGCACAGGAGTCCATGATGGCCTTGATGTCTTGCTCCTATCCGTCTTCATCCACAGTTGAATATCCTCTGCTTACTTGCCAGATTTCCATGCTTCCATGGTGTCTCATAACCATGGTGAGGGCGTTCTGTGTTGCGGTCCGCGCATAGGAAATGTTCCAGTCCTGGATGAGCTGGGGCATTTGCTTGGTCTTGTCTAACACCTCAAAGCCAGACATTTTGTTCATGTCCGGAACCTTGAGTACTTCGCCAATATCCTCCAAAGATTGGTGGAAATCGTGAAGCAAGTCGCCAACTTGTGTAAGTCGGCTGGTGCGAGACTCGGTGGAGGAAGAATCCAGTAAGTTCAGAGGACCTGCGCATATAAAGCAAAGGTTAGGAATTATATTCGGACTCCTAGAGTCAGGAAAACAAAAAGTCAGAAAATAGGAAACATACCAAAGATGACATCGTCAACTTTGGTCTTCTCTGCCCTAAGGCTCTGGAGTTCAGCCCGGAGTGCGTCGGTGATTTCCTTTTCTCTGAATAATTCATCATTGATATCCAAGATTTTCTGATCCTGGGCCACGATCCTTCAATCACGTTCTTCGGTGGCCATGGAGGAGGATTCGAGGACTTGTGCAATGCTACGCTCGTGATCCGCCTTAAGCTTATTCAGCTCTCGACGTAAGTCGACGTTCTCCACCTCCAGGGTCTTAAGATTCTCGGCCTCTTCAATCATTGCACATGATTGTTTGACCAGTGCTATAAGCAAAATGACAACAGTTGAATAGGTAATTCGACTATGAAAGCAAAAAGAGCAGGGTTAAGGACTAAAATGATTACCTTCAGCCACATCCCTTGATACCTTTAATTGAGAATTTTCAAGCCGGATAGCTCTGATCTCTCTCCGCTTGTTACAAATATTCTTCAATAATTCTTGGTTATAAGCATTAACTTTCTGTAAGTCAGAATAATACCCAGAGTCAGAAGTCTACTAAAGAATCGGGCTAATATTTTAACTAATATCAGCACGAGCCTTGGGGGCTACACTAGTTCATTCTTTGTCATCCTATGAAAGCATAAATCCAGATTGTCTATCCAACTTCATGCTTGGGGGCTAGAGGATATGATATGAAATAAAGTAAAAAAGGTGAGCTGGAAATACGACTTACATGTTGCTCATGAGTAAGCTTGCTTAAGCTCATGTTCACCTCAGTGGTAACCTTCTCGGCGAGGGTCAGCAGGATTACTGGTGGTGGAGGAGCCACACCGGCTTTCAGCCTCTCGCCGCGAAGACGGATTTTCTCAAGAAGTTTGGAGTACTTGACATCCTCTGATTCTTGTGCCTCTTCCTCGGCGGTGATATTTCGGCTCGAAAGGCACTGTTGAGCCAGCCTTTGTATCTCTTCTGTAGTTTTCCGAGTAATGCCAAGCTTGGCAATGCCCGGATTGCTGAGAAGGTTATTAGCAAAAAACTCTGCCGAGGGATCATTAGCCTTTGAGGGTTCACCCTTATCAACTACCGAGTCACCCATGGTGACATCGGTCTGCGAACCAAGGTTCGCTGGCTCAGAATGAAGAGCCAGATATTCTGCGACAGACGAAGATGGAGTAATCTCCGGTGTTGTAGAAGGCTGCGGGGCAGGAGTCAGAGGCGCTGTGGCAGGAGAAGTAAAATTTAACTTTGACTGGCGCAGGGGCTTCGACGAGCCTCCTTTCCCCTTGCCCTTGGTGAGCTGTTTAGATCTGAGGAGGCTATAGAACAAAGATCATTACACTTCAGAAAGAATGAGAAATAAAATACATAGACCTTGCGAAGAAAGTTACCTCTTCACAACGGGCACTTCCTTTGGGGCCTGTTCGTTTGCGGTACCAAAGTTCCCGGGCGAGTGCACCATGGTACCTAAGTTGCCTGAGATTGCTGCGTTTCGAAATGTTGGGCCGCTAACTACCGAGAGGGGCCATTTCGAGGCAAACTCATCTCACCCCTACCAAATCCAAACATTCCATGAAACTGCCCCATGAAGTAGACGGTCAGGACCCTCATGTCAGTAATATGTCCATGACGCGAGCGCCAACGCGGCAACCACGTAGGAGAAACGAGGGACTAAAGGAGCATGGTACGTTGACCAAATTCACAAATCCACTCCCTCCCTACTTTCACATGAACCCTAGCACCGACGGCGTCGAAATCCCCTCTGCAACCAGAATGATCCCTTCGGGCATTTGACTTCCGTGCTAAGTTGCTGCGCCTACTCGCTGGTACCGGGATCTAATGCCAAATGTCGTGCCAGCCGTTGTGACGATCTAGCCCGCCTCTACCACCGACGAGCTTAGCAGCGCGAAGGATGGCAGATCCTATTGCCGAGGAAGAAGTACTTCTGGCTAATTGCGGGTGAGCTACTCTTCTCTTTGTTATTCGCACTACCTAGAACTGCTAGCTGGCTATTGGCATTACAGAGATAGATCGAACCTAGAATTGTTTGCTAGCACGAAGTTGAGAAACAATTCTTATCTTTTGTCCACAATTTTCTGTCAAGTAGGATCTCCGCTGAACCCAATTACACGGTTATGGTCACCCTCTGCGGCTACCACATTAAATTAGCAGATGGGAAGAGCAAGTGGAATCGAGCTAGCGGTCTGAAGATGGAAGTAGCGCCTATGCAGTTTTGCACTATCCCTGGTATGGTTGCTGCTGTGCATGAACTTGCTAAAATGGGTCCGGAGCAGACTGCACGATTCAGCTTCATTGATGAACGAGGCTTCATGGTTCCTATAGCGTGTGACAGTTGATGGCCCAAAATATATCGAGCTTGTTGGGGAACCCCAAGACAAAGGTATGATGAGCATAGCAGCAAGTTTTCCCTCAGTGTGAAACCAAGGTTATCAATCCAGTAGGAGCAAGGAAACACCCCAAAGATGTAGCTAGCTGAACGTTGGCAGGGCGCACTACCGGTGCCAGCAGCAACGTGGAGACCTGCACAACACAACCACAGAACTATGTCCCCAACTTGCGATGAGGTTGTCAATCTCCACGGTTTTGCTGAAAACAAAGGATTAAACGTATCGAATGGAAGGAAGTAATAGTTTGCAGAAAGTAAACACAAAGCAGTAAACAGTTTATAGATTGAATGTAAAAGAAAGGACCGGGATCCATAGTTCACTAGAGGTGGCTCTCCTTAAGATAGATAACATGCTAGGTGAACAAATTACAGCGGGGCAACTAACAAACATCGAGAAAGCAATACATGCATATACTAATCATCTTGACTCCTTTGAGATTCGAATTGGCATTACAACATTATACATAGACCGCCATCCAACTGCATCTATGACTAATAATCCACCTTCAGGTTATCATCCGAACCCCCTCCAGTATTAAGTTGCAAGCAACAGATTATTGCTTTACGAATTACATGTAATGTAAACAATACGATTGTTCTATGAACAAAGGATTGCTGTTTTCTCCCTAGTAGCAACAACACATCTAGTACCTTAGAGATTTCTATCACTTCCCCAGATTACCAGAGGCATGAACCCCCTATCGAGCATAAATACTAACTCTTGGAGTTGCTAGGATCTACTGGGCCAAGATAGCTACTAACAATGGAAAGCATGCAAGATCACAAATAACAAAGACATGATAGAATCAATAATCAATCCAAAATAGCATCTCAATATCCATCGGAGCCCCACAAACACAACATGCAGAATTACAAATAGATGATCTTGATCATGAACGGAGCTCATAAGATCTAGACATGAAAGCACAAAGGAGGAGAACCAGCCATCTAGCTACTACATGGATCCGTAGTCCAAAGATGAACTACTCACGCATCACACCGGAGGCTTGCATGGTGATGAAGAAGGCCTCCAGGGTGAATTCCTGTTGGGGGGATAACCCCGGGTAGGGTAACTCCGGGGTATAAGGGCCGAGTTAGCCGAGGGTCGGTAAGGTCAAAGCGGATGCTGGCCGAGTCACCTCAAGGCAGGCCAGATCACGGAGTAACCCGGACCAGGGGGTCGTCTAACATTGTCTCATCCGACTCAAGGAGTGAGTCGGAGGCACTTGTCTAGCTCATATGCAGGAACAGGTGTGGCCGAAGCTACTCTAATCCGGATCCTCGTCTGGCTTCTAGGAGAAGGAAGGAATCTCTCCGGTCAAAAAGAAGGCCCGGTGCATACTGGATGAGCGAATAAAGCAAGGGCAGGACCACCGGATCGTGGCCGACAAGGGTGACGACGCTCACGTCGGCTAACGCAGGCGCCGCAGAGGCAATGTCGCTAAAGCAAGAGTGACGTGGGGGAAAAGCACCCCTGTCTGGTTACTAATTTGGGAGGAGGCATATTCTTAGGAATATGCCTCCACGTATGCCCTAGGCCAGGACCGAACCACCCCTATATAAGGGGGGGTTGGGGTTCTGTAAGGTCTTTTTCAGATACATAGCAAGGAAAATACTTGTGGGTCTAGGGTTCTTGGGCTAGTTAATAGGCAAGAGTAAGAGAGTTTCTTCTTCCTCCTCTTGTCAATACAGCTCAAGGAGCACTTGTAATCTGAGAGATAGAACGTCAATACGAAGCTTCTGTGTAGAGAATCACTCTACTATCCCTCCCTGGATTCCCCTAGCGCATATTAGTCCCCACCTTTAGCCTATCCATGGCATCTGCCATGACACCACCACGACAGTTGGCGCCCACCCTGGGGCAAGCGGCGCTAGCAGGGGTGAAGATCCGGACGGGAAATTTCATCGGCACCGGTGAACGCATCGTCTCCGGGCTCGTTCGGTAACCGCTCTTGCTGGACTACGTCAGCGACAATGTTGGCTGCTTCGGCACGCGCCCCCTTCCGTGCAACGGCGTCTTCGTCAAGCTCGGCGCGCACAAGGTCTATGTTGCCGTGGACGTGTCTTGCGTTCATCCGCGTCGCATCGTCGATGCGGGGGAACCACCCCTAACTGTGGCTCGCGGGGCGCGTATCGCTCGCTCCCCGGACCATGCAGAGGTGATGATGATCGTGCGGTAGCGGCGAAAGCAATTCCGCGCTAGACCCGGAGGCAACACCCAAGGCACCAAGGAAAGCTAGGGGTCCTCCTCTAGAGAGGCCCGAGAATGTGCTAAGGGAAGCTATGGATAGCTTGGCTAACCCGGTTGAAGACCAAAACCGGATTAGGTGCCGGGGTTGTGCTTACCTCGCCAAAGAAGGATCAGCTCAAGTACGTATTGCAGATCCATTTCGCGGCATCAAACAATGTCGCTGAGTACGAGGCTCTTGTGCATGGTCTAAAAGTGGCAAAGGAAATTGGCATACATCGTATAATCTGCTTTGGCGACTCGGATCTAGTAATACAGCAAGTGTCTGGTGTGTGGGACGCCCTGGATCCAAACATGGCACTATACAGATTTCATGTGCAGAAAATCTCGGGTTACTTTGAGGGATGCGAGTTTCATCATGTACCTCGGGTGGAAAACGAAGCTCGGCTCGACCCGACAGGCAATTCCACCGGGTGTTGCATTGGAGCACCTCAGAAAGCCATCTATCAGGCCGTCCCCAGGAACCGATTCAATCTATGCCCCGGAAAACGCGGAATCCAGAGCTGAGCCCATGGACATTGACATGGGAAGTAGTATGCTGAACCCAGGGACTACCTCGGCAAACCCGTGGACTACCTCACCAGACCCGAGGACTGTTCAGCGTGATCCGGCTGAAGTTATGCCGGTGGATCAGATGGAAATTGATGAGGAGATATTCCCTGCGAGAGCAGTACCAGCTTGGGCACTGCCTATATATCAGTTCTTGAAAGATGGAACGTTACCCACTGAGGAAGTGCTAGCCAGGCAAACTCAGAGGAGAGCCAAAGCTTACACCATCATCAATTCCGAGCTATACAAATGGAGTGTAACCAGTGTCCTCCAGCGGTGTGTTGGTCCGGAAGAAGGACTTGACATCCTCCGAGATATACACCAAGGAGAATGCGGGCATCACGCCTCATCCCGGGCCTTAGTGGCAAAGGCATTCCGACATGGATTTTATGGCCAAGCCTTTGGAGCAGGCCAAGATCTGGTGAGAAAATGCAATGGTTGCCAAAGATACGCCACCAAGACACATATGCCTATGTCCGAACTCAAAACCATACCAATTACATGGCCATTTGCTGTGTGGTGCTTGGATATGGTTGGCCCGTTCAAACCAGCAAAAGGGAACATGATGCACATTCTGGTCATGGTGGACAAGTTTACAAAATGGATCGAAGTGAAGCCTATAAGAAAATGTGATGGGGCTACGGCTGTGACATTTCTCAAAGACATCATCTTGAGATACGGTTATCCTCATAGCATCATAACCGATAACGGCACCAATTTTGCTGAAGGAGCATTTGCACGATTCTGCCGAGATAAGAAAATCCGACTCGACATAGCCTCGGTAGCCCACCCCGCATCAAACGGACAAGTGGAAAGATCCAACGGATTAGTGCTATCCGGGATAAAACCCCGGCTCATCGAGCCGCTGCAAAGATCAGCGGGGTCCTGGATAGAAGAACTACCAGCGGTATTGTGGAGTTTAAGAACCACTCCGAATCGATCAACAGGCTACACGCCGTTCTTTCTGGTATATGGGGCAGAAGCTGTATTACCAGCCGACATAGAGCATGATTCGCCTCGACCACCCAATACGAAGCCAAGTGCAAGAAGCCCGGCAAAATGATGTTGATCTGCTGGAAGAAGCGAGAGAACTGGCACTGTCCAGATCCGCCATATATCAGCAAAATCTCCGACGCTATCATAGCCGGAAAGTGTGCCCCCGAGTCTTCCGGGAAGGCGATCTGGTGCTCCGGTTGGTATAGCGTACCACTGGCATGCATAAATTATCCCCCCCATGGGAAGGACCATTTATTGTGAGCAAAGCATTGCACAATGACTCTTACTATCTCATAGGCAAAGCCACAGGAAAAGAACAAGGCGGACAGGTCCGAAGAGGAATCCAAGCGACCGTGGAATGTAGCACTACTTCGTCCCTTCTACACTTAGCTAAAGAGTGTATGTACCCGAGTCATCCTCATATGTCGGTATGTATGTCGGCAATGAGCCTATCAGTGAAATAGCGGAGCCTCGAGCAGTAACTCGGGGACTGCCTTAATAAATGATTGTTGTTACTTTTTATGCGTTAGCTAGAATGACTCGTTTCGCTTAACCTGGATTAGTAATGTGTGAGCACCAAAAACCCAACCCTTCGACTCGCTGCTGTCCAAAAAGAATTGGCTTCATGGCGAGAAAGGGAACAAGTTTGGAATTGCATAGCACATGAAAAACTACTAAGGAAACGATCCTATTCCAGCTAACGTTTTTTTTCCGACTAACCCCGTATTTACTTTCAAGCTATTATGTTGAATTATTTTGAGCCAAGCCTCAAAGTTTCTCAGTATTGTGAAAACGATTCTTGAAGCTCGGGTTTGTAAGTCGTAAAACCGAATCAAGGTAGACACGGATCGAGCCGCAGAATTGGACGAACAAGAAAATGAAACTCGGGGACTACGCCCAAGTTAATCCAGCATACAAGCATAGTAGCAAAATATTAGGTATTCAGCATACAATTGCACCCGGCATACCGGGGATCTGATAAATTTTCAAGTTTTTTCAACTAAGGAGCGGCATGAGGAGGAAGTTCGGCGTCATCATCACTGTCTTCAATATCTGAAGCACCATCTTCTCCATCATCACCCGACCCATCCTCCATGTTCTCCATCTGCTCCTCCTCGCCGGAGTCCAGAAAGCTCGGCCCCTCAACCCAGTCATGGACTGGAGAATATTCGATGAGGCTGTAGGCGCAAGCCTAGCGCCGAGCTACCCACTCTGGATCATCGGATCATTTGGATCCGGTGCGCCGACGGGTGAGGAGGCTCAGATCGATTTTCTCGTACCATGAAAGGATATGATGGAGAAGGGTATCTGCCGCGGCACGCCCAGCGGATTCCCTCCAGAGGTCAAGTTGAGTCTCAATCTCCATCAGTTTTTTCACAAGGAGCGTGGTCCTTTCTGGAGCGTCCTCGCTTGGCCAGAATGTGTTGAAGATCCGGACCACAACGTCGAGGAGATCTTTTCCATAGTTCTTGATAGTTTCCACCCGAGCTGACACGCTAACCAACTAGTCCTCCATGTCCAAGGGGATGCTCTCACCATCAGGAGCGATGGGAGTACCCCTCTCTTGGCAGAATTTGGCAACGGCAGCACTGGCGATGGCAGTACCCTCCGGAAAGTTATCTGAAAATAAGGAAAGGGAGGATGCTGAAGCAAAGGCATATGAGCTAACCCGGAAAACTAGGTCGGGCAAGGCGAAGAAACTTACGTGAGATATGGCGATGGATCCGGGTCAACTCCTTGATACAACTATCGCGTCTCTGCCGAAGTTGTTCAAGCTCGGCAAGCGCCGACCCAAGCCGGACTTCGGATTCCTTGAGCAGATCCTGGTCCTTGGAGATCTGAAGGGTAAAGCGCTCACGCTCTTCGGTGAAGTTCTGGCCAACTTTCTGGAGCTCGGTTTTGTGTTGGACCTTCATCTTCTCCATCTCGGCCTTGAGTTTGGCTATCTCGCCGTCCTTGGTCCGGAGGAGGGCAAGCTCATCGTCCTTCTGCTTCAGCTCGGCTTGATGCTGTCTTGCTTGTTCGAGAAAATGCAGCATCATATCAGGCACGGGAACACTATCCTCAAGCGATGCTGAAATAGTGTGTTGACCCGGCAAAGCCGAGGAGTGAATGTTTGCCGAGCCAAGAAAAAGAAAGAATGGAAAACACAACGACGTTGGCCGAAAGGGGACATACCTCGGATTTCCTCCAAGTTTTTCCGCATAATCTTGTTTTCAGCCTCCACCCCTGCTGCAAAAAAAAAACGAATAAGGAGGTTAGTCCGGCAGAAGCAAACAAAATGGTGAGGTGTTAAGGGAGGAAATTACCTCTCTTTTCATGCTCCGCGCCAAGTGCAACGTGTTTTGCGCGCAAGATCTTATGGGTATCAAGCAGGCGCTGAAACTCGGCGCTCCGACGGTTGCTGGTTACCTGACAAAGGCACAGGCGTGTAAAGTTAGTTCGGTGCATATTCAAAGTGTACAAGATCCGGGCCAAGCGAAACTTAACCCGGCTCTAGGTGTGTGCATATTCGAAGTATACACGATCCGGGCCAAGCGAAACTTAACCCGGCTCTAGGTGTGTGCATATTCGAAGTGTACAAGATCCGGGCCAAGGGGAACTTAACCCGGCTCTAGGTGTGTGCATATTCGAAGTGTACAAGATCCGGGCCAAGCGGAACTTAACCCGGCTCTAGGTATGTGCATATTCGAAGTATATGAGATCCGAGCCAAGCGGAACTTAACCCGGCTCTAGGTGTGTGCATATTTGAAGTTTACATGCAGCTACGTTGATCTTCTAAGGAGCATCCGGCCGAATAACAAGTTATTCACGAGGCTCGGGGACTAATGGTTATTATCTACAGCATGTAAAGAAGAAACAACATACCTCCATCATACGCCCAGCAAGGTTAATGGCCTTGGCGGCGGTATTCATCTGAGCGGAAAATTCAGCTGGGCCGAACTTTTCCGGGAGATCGTCTTTGTAGACGAACTCCGCCTTATTCCAGTTCATGACAAACTCGATGAGGCTCGGAGGGTACCGTTCGCCAGTGGGCATGTGAGGTGCCACCAAGCCCTTGGCGTGAGCTTCTTTCCTTTCAATCAGGGCAAGAGACGGGCTAGTGTGAAGAACCATCTGCTGCGAATCAGCTGGCTCGGCGGGAGGATCCTTCGCTACTGATGACTTCTTTGGAAGCATCGACGACAAGGTTCGCTGCCCAGCCTCGACGGAGGTGGACTTGCCTTTGGCCTGCTGGGAGGAAGTGACCACAGTGGATTTTCCCTTGGAAGCCGCTGGAGTGGGTCCTCGTCGAGCTTGAGATGACTCGGACGAGGCAGATGAACTTGGCACGAGAGCTTTGGTGGCTGGCGCTAAATCTGCTATTGGTTTCTTCGGAGCTGGACAGGCGCTGGTTTGGTGGCTGGTGCTGGAGCTGCTGCTGGTGCTGGAGTTGCGGTAGACTTGGTAGTTGCTGGTTGCGGCAATGCCGAAGTGCCGGGCGCCGTTGCCTCGGCCGATCTGACCCCTCCCGATCCAAGCTCGCGTCCCTCTGAAGGAGGTACTGCGGAACCCGGAGCGGCCACAGAGCCCTCCGGAATAGGGCTCAGCGGGCGTGACTCGTCGTCGCGGGGAGGGGAAGGACTGGACCGAAGAGGAGAGGAGATGCTCGATCCGCTCTGAGGGACCTCCATAGGAGCCCTGCAAGAGAACATAATGTCAGGAGTGAAATTACCCCGAAGCAAGGAGAAGTGTGTTGCGCAGTAAAAAAAAGAACTTACGCATCCGAGGTCTCGGCCTCCTTAGGTTTTCGGGCCCTCCGTGCCGGGGCTTTGCCTACCTGTTTGGAGGCAGTCTTGTCTCCGGCCTTCTTTTGCCTTTTGGAAGGCTGAGAAGGTTCGGAAGAAGAACTCGACGCGGTTCCACGCTTCTTCTTTGACGCCACCGGAACAGGCTCGCCCGTAGCAAGGGGAGGATCCTCGTAGATGTGCCCACCGGGGTTAGCTGATGCCGGGTAAGCAAAAGAAAGAGGGACAGCCTCAACGGGTTCAATCACATCGATATCCGAGTCATCCTCATCGTCGGGCCAATATCTAAGAGAAGAGAATTTACCGCTGGGTCGTCTGGTGGCATCGGGTGTGGGGAGGAACATCTCTGGTCCGGCCTCCTCGCCCGAATTTCGGTCCGGCCCACTTAAGGGTCGGATCCGGCCATCCTCGAGGGTTTGCCGGAGAAACAGCTGAGAAAAAGCACAAGGAGCAAAGTCAAGAATGTGATAAGAGCCGACATGAAATTGATCCGAGATAAGTTTACCCCTGAAGCTTACCACGGAGGGAGCTCACACGGCAAGAATGCTCAATTCCCCACGTCCATTCGGCAAAGAAGTCCTTATGGGTGGTGAAAAGAGCCTTGACCCGGCGGAAGATCTCCGTATTGCTCAACTCGAATGAGGAGGTTCGGTTGGGGTCGCGACTAAAGCTCATATGGCACAACTTGTGAGTGCGCCGCTGAAGGGGAGAGATTCGGTTGCGCACGAATGTGATCATGGCATCCTCGTTGCGCAATCCGAGCTTCTTCAGCTCCGCAAACCTTTTGTTCACTTGGTTGGCCAGGGCTGTAGGCTTCCTGGCAACCTCCTCCCAGAAATCCGTGTCAGGGGGACCCGGAGCGTAGGGCAACAGCCGGATCAAATCTTCCGTGCCTTCATTCCAGACGTAGAAGAAGGTCCGGGCCCACCCTTTGCAGGAGTCAAGCCCGGTGACCCGGGGAAAGATTGAATACCTCCGGGGCGAGATCGAGGCAGCTCCGAACTGAGTTAGCTGTTTGTCCTCCGACTCGACGTGGATGTTGGGGACCACGTTGCGGCGGAGGCCAAATAACCGGATCCACAACTCCTTCGTAGGCCATAGCCCGGTGTAGCCCTCGATCGAAGAAACGAAAGCGGACAGAGAGGTGATGGCGTTCGCCGGGAGATGATGTGGTTGCAAGTGATAGGTCCGGATCCAGTCCCGGAAGAAATCACTCACTGGAAGCCCAAATCCTCGTTGGAAATGGGATAAGAAAACAACAAATTCGCCCGGATTGGGTGAGGGGGCCAGCTCCGAGGAGGGGAGACGAGCAGCGACGCCGGCGGGAATGCGCCGGGTCCGGTAGAGCCAGGCGATGTTGTCCTCGCAGACCCAGGAGCCGCCCACGCCATGATCTCTGGCGTCCTCCTCCATATCCTGTTCAACAACGACGAGCTCTTCCTCTGTCATCTCAATTCCGGTGTCTTTGCTGGAGCTGGCGGCAGCGGGGCTCTGCGGTCTAGACTGACGAGGACCCGTGGCTAAACAGAGGCGCAGCGGTGATTGCGGTGCGTTGAAACAAAGAAAATGCAGCGGCGGCGCTGCTGCAACGGGCACTGGCGGCGGCGCGGTTGCGAGGAAGAAGAAGAGGAACGGGCGAGGGGGCGCGGAGATGGAAAAGTTCTAAGGAGAGTGCCCCTTCCCTATTTAACCACCCTCAGTCATCAACGAATGGGATCGTGCTATGCTGGAAAACTACACAGTGTGGCCATGTATCGCCAGCGTTGACCAATCAGAGAGAAGCCACACTGGGGGCCGCAGAGTAAATGTGATCCCATGACACGACGTGCAGTTGCGGTAAACGAGGAGACAGACATGACGTAACCCCCGTACACTAATCACTGACATCTACTGCGGCGGTTACTGCGCAGGCCCTTAAAATAAGGCAACGTAATGATTAACCGTTACGTGGGTTGGCGTACGAGAGAAGGAAGCAAGGCCCGGATCCGAGCCACGGTGGTAACCCGGCCGGCAAGTGAAAACTTGAACCGTGCGGAGGGAAAGTAAAACCAAACGATCCGAGCCAAAGTGGTGACCTGGCCGGCAAGTGAAAACTTGGAGCATGCGAAGGGAACGTAAATCCATATAATCCGAGACAAAAAGTTAACCCGGAAATAAACGTCCGAAGCTTGGATACGAATGAACCTGATGTGGCCTTAGCGACCAAGGCCGCTAAGGCCGCACCAGCTTCGGGGACTAATGTTGGGGGGATAACCCCGGGTAGGGTCACTCCGGGGTATAAGGGCTGAGTTAGCCGAGGGTCGGTAAGGTCAAAGCGGATGCTGGCCGAGTCACCTCAAGGCAGGCCGGATCACGGAGTAACCCGGACCAGGGGGTCGTCTAACATTGTCTCATCCGACTCAAGGAGTGAGTCGGAGGCACTTGTCTAGCTGATATGAAGGAACAGGTGTGGCCGGAGCTACTGTAATCCGGATCCTCGTCTGGCTTCTAGGAGAGGGAAGGAATCTCTCCGGTCAAAAAGAAGGCCCGCTACGTACTGGATGAGCGAATAAAGCAAGGGCAGGACCACCGGATCGTGGCCGACAAGGGTGACGACGCTCACATCGGCTGACGCAGGCGCCGCAGAGGCAACGTCGCTAAAGCAAGAGTGACGTGGGGGAAAAGCACCCCTGTCGGGTTACTAATTTGGGAGGAGGCATATTCTTAGGAATATGCCTCCACGTATGCCCTAGGCCAGGACCGAACCACCCCTATATAAGGGGGGGGGGGGTTGGGGTTCTGGTAAGGGGGTTGGGTCTTTTCAGATACTTTTCTAGGTTCACTACTTTCATCAAACGGGTTTTCAGGAACGATCCAATCAAGATTCTTTTCTATGGCTTCATGCATTGCTACTAGTTTAAAGGGTATTGGTATCTTAGGTTCCTCCCCATTAGGTTCGGTTTTACTCATCTTTTCTCGTGTACCAACAACATCTACACATGAGCCTAGCATATTGAAACGTTTAAAGACTTTCCTAGCTTCCTTGGCAACATCATAGAACTCCTTAAACAAAGTTTCTAGAATAAAATCCCTCTTTTCAGGGTCCTCAATTTCTTTAAGCTTAAGAAACATTACTTGCATTAAGGGGTTGAGGCTAACAAACCTAGCTTCTAACATGTGAATTAAAGAAGCTGCAGCAATCTCATAGTTTGGGGCAAGTTCTGCAAGGGATCTATCCTCAGTATCCTCATGTTACTAACATGATTAAAGAATTCTTCAATATCATCTTTCCCAATTATAGAACCACTACCAATTGAAAGGTCTTTCAGGGTGAATTTAGGGATCAACATGGTGAGCTAAGGAAGAGGTGACAACTAAAGGAGACTTAATTTTTTGTGTGTTTTTGAATAAAGAATTAAACTAGTAAAACTAATTTTTGTGTGTTTTTGATAAAGAAACAAGCAAACAAAGCAAAAGAAACTAAGCAAAACAAAAATAACAAAGTAAAGATATTGGTTATGAGGGACTCCCCTTGTGAAGATATCCTTGATCGCCGCAAGAACGGCCGGAAAATATGCTTGATGGCCCAAAATATATCGAGCTTTGGGGAAACCCAAGAGCAAGGTATGATGAGCACAGCAAAGAAGTTTTCCCTCGACGAAACCAAGGTTATCAATCCAAGAGAGCAAGGAAACACCCCAAAGGTGTAGCTAGAACGCTAACGTTGGCGCACTACCGGTGCCAAAGACAACGTGGAGACCTGCACAACACAACCACAAAACTCGTTCTAACTTATGGCGAGGTTGTCAATCTCACCGGTTTTGCTGAAAACAAAGGATTAAACATATCGAATGGAAGGAAGTAATAGTTTGCAGAAAGTAAACACAAAGCAGTAAACAGTTTATAGATTGAATGTAAAAGAAAGGACCGGGATCCATAGTTCACTAGAGGTGGCTCTCCTTAAGATAGATAACATGCTGGGTGAACAAATTACATCGGGGCAATTGACAAACATCGAGAAAGCAATACATGCATATACTAATCATCTTGACTCCTTTGAGATTCGATTGGGCATTACAACATTATACATAGACCTCCATCCAACTGCATCTATGACTAATAATCCACCTTCAGGTTATCATCCGAACCCCTCCAAGATAAGTTGCAAGCAACATATTATTGCTTTACGAATTGCGTGTAATGTAAACAATACGATTGTTCTATGAACAAAGGATTGTTGTTTTCTCCCTAGTAGAAACAACACATCTAGTACCTTAGAGATTTCTGTCACTTCCCCAGATTACCAGAGGCATGAACCCACTATCGAGCATAAATACTAACTCTTGGAGTTACTAGCATCTACTTGGCCAAGATAGCTACTAACAACGGAAAGCATGCAAGATCATAAATAACAAAGACATGATAGAATCAATAATGAATCTGAAATAGCATCTCAATATCCATTGGATACCCGCAAACACAACATGCAAAATTACAAATAGATGATCTTGATCATGAACAGAGCTCACAAGATCTAGACATGAAAGCACAAAGGAGGAGAACCAGCCATATAGCTACTACATGGATTCGTAGTCCAAAGATGAACTACTCACGCATCACACCGGAGACTTGCTGTAACACCCTCGAATCGGCCCTATGCAAGTTTTAGCCGTTTCCGCCAAACCCGCATAGAAACGATTCAAGGACGCCCACGAGGCACTTTCGTGCGGGTGGAAAACGAAGTAATAACATTACACAACAGTCCTCGATGGGACCCACAGAACAGATATATACACCAACGACTCCATGAGTCAAGAATACAGATATATAATACAAAGATCCAAATCACCTTGGAAACGATAGAGCGTCCGACTACGGACAAGATGCAAATGGGGCTAAGAGCCCTGAAGAATAACCAATGGTGTCCATAACCCTGCCCAGGCCAAGCCGGAAGGGTAACCTTGCTAATGACGTCGAACCTGCTATAACAATAGGGGTGCCGACAAAGGGCAAAGGAAAAAGAGGAGCGTCAGTACTGAGGCCAGTACATGGCGAGGCTAGAATTTGGCGGCTCTCGCCTACATAGGTATGGTGGGCTGAAGCGGCAGCGTAGCGGCACTAAACAACCTATAGAGACTCGATACAATTGGCGGTTATCAGAGAGGGATAAGAAAGACCTATTCGGATCCAACCTGAAGCTAACACCAAACAAACCCATCCTGGTATTTCCCCCTCGAGACCAAACGAGGAAGTTAAGCCGAGGAAACTCACACGATTGGCAGTTTTATTCAATCTTTCCATTATAGTTGCAGCACTTACTAATCAGATATAGATAGCATGAGTCATCCTGAAGCATAAGTAGTGGGCCGTTTTAATTACCTTCGCTAGAAGTTGGAACATTTACTAGTCAGATATAATTGTCCTGAGGAATCCCAAAACCCAGCAGTTGTTGGCACTTTTATCACATTCCATTGGATTTGCAATACTTACTAGGCATATATAACAAACAACCCAGAACCACTAGCTGTTGGCATTTTTAATATCCATTCCGTTATACTTGAGCTGATTACTAATCACATATATTAAGTCAAATTTATAGCACCACTTTAGTTATGCTTGTCTATGATCGAGATATTGTGCTCCAAGTCGTCCATAACCGCGGACACGGCTTTCAGAAAGTTTTACCCTGCAGGGGTGCACAAATAGCAACACACACTCAATCAACCTCGGAAAAACCAAATCAAAACCCAACGAGGCATTCACGACAAAGCGATCACAGGATTCAGAAATATTTCAGGGGGCCACCCCACTAAGCTACCCGCAACGAAGTTGGCCGGCTCCGGAACGGACCCAGGGTTTGTGTGGATGGCTGTAAACGACTGGGAACCCGAAAGTGTGACTGGGCTTGTCGATATAGCAAAAACGTGTCACGATCCAAAACAGTACAGGTGCTCCACGCACAATCTTAAATAAAGCAGTAAAGCATGGCATAAATACATGATAGTAATAAAGCCCCAAACTACTTTGTGGCCCCAAGAAATAGGAATGAATCAAGCTCTGGCTCAGGGGGGTCCATAAGGCCTCCCGGATGTGGATAGTGCGAAAAATCAAGGAACAGGTATCAAGTACTCGGGGTACTACGGGACACAAGTGAGCGTGGAAGAACCAAATAACATCTATTGCCCACCGATGCCTCTGCATTAGTTATATCTAGCATTTTAATAGTTGTAAATAAAGACATGATCATCTCCACCACTAAACACTCCACCAAAACATCTGCCAGCATTCCATCAACTGTGGTACTTGACAACACGAGATCACACCTGAGCAAGCGGCTACGACTCGCAAGGCCAGCTATCTACCAAACATAGGTAATAGGAGGTGTCCAAGGCAATATAGAGGCTGCACGGGATATAACTGGTGTTTGGAACTAAAGCATCACGACATGGATAGCAATAGATCAACAGGAGGAAATAAAGACTATAAATGCAAAATAGGTAGAAGGGGAAGAGATGCTCGCCTGGGAAACACTGTCGAAGGTTCATATCCGGAGAACTTGTCGGTACTCGCATCAACTCATCGGCCTAGTCCGCGAAGAAGCAAACACTAGAAGAAACACCGGATGCAATATTTAATACTACGGCAGAAGATCCGGCATGTTTATGATATGATGCATGGTATGGCCCAGATGCGATGCGACTAGACAAAATTAAGCGGAACC
Source organism: Avena insularis (assembly GCA_023614405.1). Lineage (NCBI taxonomy): Eukaryota > Viridiplantae > Streptophyta > Magnoliopsida > Poales > Poaceae > Avena > Avena insularis. The sequence goes on along the minus strand of CM042686.1, from coordinate 386,692,275 downwards.
GGGGTCCCGACATTTAATTAAGTGGTTCATGTTGTTTAGATACCCCGTAATTTAAATGTTGAATTAACAAGGCGAATCATGGCATCGGTTCGCTATGCAATTTAAATGGAGTCCAGAATAAGACTAGAATGGCCCGCATATAGACTCCATATTTAATTTAGGTGAATCCACATAATGCCCCTAGACCACACAATATGTATGCGACATGAATAATTACCATGCGACAAGTTGGATGTTATAGGTTATAAAAATAATGGTCTCGGGTAGGGGATCACATTAGGGTTCTGAAGATCTTGGGGTTCACCGGGGCTTCGATGGGGTTCGGGTTCGGTCTTCGGGTCTCGACCATCGTCCATGTTGATGTTGTTCTCGAGGTTGCGGCTAATCCAAGAAGGAGGCCTTGGAGTGTTACATCGGGCTCCAGGACGACGATCTTGTGATGCTACCACGCCCTCTTCACACGAACATCACACGGACGCCACATGAACTGGACCGACAGGTATAGCGAGCCAAAGCAAGAGCGTCGGTGTGCAACATAACTTGGCATGTGCTGCATGAGGAAGTGGCGAGACATGGAGCATCACATCAGACAGTCAAACACTATACCATCTGCACAACACGAGAGCGAGCGAAGCATGACGAGATGTGGCACCAGGCAAACTTGGGGACACGGCTTGCAGAGGAACTGGGGCGTCGCCTGTGAGGGCATGCTTGACGCGCACATGCAGGGCAGGACGAGGCGGCCGTGCTGGGATGACGTACAGCGACGACGTGGGGCAGCGGACTGCAGAGAGGCGGCACCGAGCCACTGTGGCCAGCAGCGCGGAGCGGCACGGAGGAGGCAGAGCACGCTGGCGCTCACGGAGGCCCTCTGTCGTGGTACTGACGGTGCTCCCACGGGGACCGAGGAGGCGGCGGTAGACCGGGTCGCAGAGGGCGGCCGGCGAGCAGACGTGGCGGGAAGCCGACGAGGACGACTCTGCGGGGCACGGGGGTACACGGCGGCAGGGTCGCGGCCCGAGGAGGCGCGGGAGGCGGCGCGTGACGGGGCCCGTGGCGGTCGACCGGGGAGCAGAGGGGAGGCCGCGGTGCTACGGGGCAGAGGCCACGATGGAGGGCGGCGGCGGAGCTCGGCAGCCAGGAGGGAGCTTGAGGCCGCGGTACCACAGGGCGGCGACGCTGCTCGCGGTGAGGAAGAGGGCCGATGGCGGCGCTCGATTGGGCCGAGGCAAGGGGGCGCCGGCGAACCTGGCGGAGTGGAGGTGCCTGGGAGGAGAAAGGCGGTGCGGTCGACGGCGGCTAGAGGCAGAGCGAAGGCAGCTCAGGGGACTCGACGAGGGGCGAGGAAGGGGCGACGGGGTCGGTGGGGAGCACGGAGGCGCGGACGACGACGGCCGAAGACGAGCGCGAGGAGGCGGCTGGGCGATGGGGCAACAGAGGCGGCGGTGCTCGGCCCGAGGAGACACGGGGGAAGGGGATGGGGACGGGGTCTGGTGCGATGGAGGAGGAGAGGAAACGCGGGGAGGGAGAGGGGACAGGCGTCGTGGGTGGTGGGCCAGGGCGAGAGCAGGGTTGGGAGCATGGGGAAGCAAGCGCGTGGGCGGGAGTTGGAAAAGGGAGTGGGCCTGGGCGGAGATCCCGAGGAGGTCGGGTGACCAGGTGGGCGGGAGGCGCATGGACTGGCGCGTTGGTGGTGGCGTGTACCGCACGCGGGGCTGGGCGGGTCTGGCGGCAGGTGGCGGGGTAGAGTTTTGGAGGGAGTTGGGTGAGGTGGCAGCGGGTGAGTGGGTGGAAAAAGGGGCCAGGCTGATGTGGCGTGATAGGATAGGTTGGGGTAGGAAAAGGGTTTGGGTAGTCTGGTTTTTGTACTGGGGGTGGCCGACTAGGTCGGATCAGCCCGGTACGGCTGCCCCCTAAAAATAAACTAGATATTTTATTATTTAAAACGGGGCTTTTGAAAACCGTTGATAGACAACAAATTATTCCGGACAAGCCCGGTGTTTTTGATTTGAAATAATAACGGGGCGTTTAGAAAACAAAAACAGACTTTTTGAAAATAGTTTTATGCAAACAAATGCAAGATGACATGATGATGCTCAAATGCAAGGTGGCATGATGACATGAGCATGCGGTCATGATGATGCAATGCACAAAAACAACGCGATTTTCTAGTAGTGGTTTTTGCGGGGCGGCACACTTGCATGGTGATTAAGAAGGCCTCCAGGGTGAATTCCCCTCTCCGGCAGGGTGCCAGGAAGAGCTTCAGATCCCTCCCGATCTAGGGATGGAGATGACGGCGGCTACAGACTCTTTCGTGGCTTTTTGATCGGGTACTTAGGGTTTTCGTCCCGAGGGTATCTTATAGGCGGAAGGAGAGGCCGAGGGGGTGTTGGGGTCGGCCAGACCACCCCCTGGCGCGGGCCAGGCCTGGCCATGCGGCTAGGTGGTGTGGCCGGCCCCCAGCCCTTCTCCGTCTCGTATTCTGGCATCTGATGACTTCCAAAAAAATAGGCACTTTGGCTTTTGTCCCGTCCAATTCCGAGAATATTCATTTTCTGACTTTCCTGGAACCAAAAACAGCAGAAAACAGGCAGCTGGCACTATGGCTCTTGTTAATAGGTTAGTCCAAGAAATCATATGAAAAGTACTCCAAAGTGTGGACAAAACACAAGAAAGTGGATAAAACCATGCATGGAACATCAAAAATTATAGATACATTTGCAATGTATCAACAATCGGCTAATTGGGTTGATGAAACAGTATGTTGGGATTCGCGTGGTTATGCTGATTTGTAACATACTGGATGTGGAAGCTCCTACTACTGGGAGTCGCCCAGCTATTATTGGATAGGGTGGTCTAACTCGAACCCCTGCTATTGTTGAGCAAAATGTGGTTTCTCGTCCGCGACATGCTTCTGTCAGGCAACCTCCTCGTAGGAGTCCCCGTATTGCTGTTGTGGAAAACTCTACTATGCAATCTGCTGGTACTGGTCATCCCCGTGGTGTTGTTGCTCCGGCTGCTGCTGACCCAATCCATGTCGCTGTTGAGCAAACTAAGGCTTCCGGAGGCTGCCTCGCTGGTGTTGCCAAAACCGCTGCCTTGTGTGCAACTCCTCCTCGAAACCATCCTCATGCGAACCCGTACTCTGGAATCTGCTGGTACTGGTCGTCCCCATGTTGTTGTTGATCTGGCTATTATTGACCCAATCTCTGCGCTGTTGAGAAAACTAAGGCTTCTGGAGTCTGCCCCACTGTTGTTTCCAAGACTACTGCCTTGTGTCCTCCTCGAACCCGTGCTCAGGTTCAGCGAGCTGCTGGTCTGGAGCTAGGTCATGGTCTGGACTCTGCTAGCACTCAAAACACTAATGTTGTGGGAACTGCTCTTGATCGTCGATGTGGCATGGCAGCAGCTGATCCTATTGTGGCTGCCGTTAGCGGGGGCCCTGCCTATCGACCATGTAATGTAGCTCCTGCTGCTAAGGGCCCTCGCCTTGCTCCTCATCCTGGTACTTCCACCGAGGTTGATCCAGTTAACGATGACGCTAGTGATGGCGACGATGGCATTGTGGCTGGGTCTGATGGTGCCACTCCACCTCTCGAACCTCTCGGAGGTTTCTATCCTGCAAAACCTGATGATGGCAAAGTAATCGTTTGTATCGGTGTCGCGGATTATACTGCAAAATTAGATGATGGCACCGAAAAATTCTATGACGAGTTTGATGTAATCCTTGGCAGATACGATCCTAAAGTGGTAGAGTTATCTGACCTGATGGCATCGTTACGTGTGAAGGTGCTGTGGGGGTCCTCCCAGGAAGCACGTTTGGTATATTTTGGTAACAGGAGCAAAAAGGCTATCGAAGTGAAAGATATTAGGGATTTAGCCGTAGCTTTTACAAGGAAACATTATAGAGGTGAAGTGTACTTCCACTTGATAGTGCAAATGGTTGGAGAGGAATTGGATCTCGACAATAGAGATGATGGACTTTTAGAAGGCATGCGTGACCTGATCCATGGCATCACCAGGGCTGGTGCGACTAAGGGTAGCTTCGAACAGAGGAGAGTCTTACAGAGGAGCGTCATAAAGAGGAGCAGGAAGAGCATCCCCAGAAAGGGCACCCCGAAGAAGAACATCACCAAGGAGACCACGCCAGATAAGAGGACGCCCAAGAGTCGCACGAAAAAAGGCACCACACTGCAGAGTACACCCCTGAGATCCAGTCAAAATGCCACATCGAACGGTAGCAGCAAAAACGCTAAGAGGGCTAGCACGGCGGTGAACACTCCCAGGAGTGGTAGCAAAGAGGTGAAGATGGCCAGCACAAAGGCTACCACACCCAGTGGGAGTAGAAAAAAATACTAATTTAGAGCGGAACACGCCGCTGAGGTCAGGCAATAATGCCAGCACGAAGGAGAACACGCCCAATAGTAGCAGCAAAAGGGCTAATTTGAAGCGGAATACGCCGTTGAGGTTAGGCAATAATGCCAGCACGAAGGAGAACACGCCTAATAGTAGCAACAAAAGGGATAATTCTAAGAAGAACATGCTACAGAGGTCATGCAATAATGCCAGCACCCTGGAGCCAACACCCGTGAGGGGAGACAGGAAGGAGATCACACCTAAGAGCGGCAGCAAAAAGCCTAGTTTGATGGGGAATGGAATGCAGATGTCAAGCCCTACTGATACCATTAGGAAAGATTACATTAGGAAGGAGGATGTACACAAGAAGAGCAAGAGGGTTCTGTACAGTCAAGATGAAATTGATTCTGACTTCTGTTTGTCTACTGAAGTACCTGGGATGCGTGCAAACATAAGACCACCCCATGTGGTTGCAGCAGAACCAACCGAGTGTCTTGGAGAAAACAGAGTTGCCGGTGAGGTAGATTGGGGCAATGTTCAGGTCCATCCGGAGTGCAGCCCCACCCAAGGGAGTCAATATGATGTGTGCAGTACTAGGCATTAGAGACGATGGCCAAGATTCTGAATCAGATGAAGAAGAAGGCACTGTAGAGGATCAAGAATCTGGTGATGATGAAATAGACGAGGAACTTAATGATGAGGCTGGTATTCCAGTCGATGATTTGGGTGTTGAAGTAGAAGAAATGAAACATGGCCACGAGTATCCTATAATTTTGGTTGGCACCGAGTTCAGGAGCATGCATGAGTTCAGGATGTTGTTCCGGCATTTCTGTATCAAGGGGGAGTTCGACATTTAGCGACTAAAGAACACTGCCCAGAGGTATGAGGCCGTTTGCAAGTTAACGTGGATGAATGGACGGGCCGAGGTACATTGTCCATGGAGGATCACAGCAAGAGCCTTACCTGCTTCGAAGGTAATTAGGGTACTGGGGATATGAATGCAGCAAACCATTAGAACTTTCTCTATTTTCACTCTATAACTACAATTGTTGTGCGATGTCTTTCTGGCAACTAGTTGACTCCGCTTATCTTTTAAATGAATCTGTGTTGTAGGTGAATAAAATGGGCCCTCCACACATGTGTCCGACAGGCATCAAACTGAAATCCTCAATGGCTGATACAGAGTGGGTGGCTATACAAGCTATGTCCATACTAAAGGATAACCCTAAGGAGACCGCAAAGAATATTCAGACTAGCCTCGGTTCTAAATACAACATTGTCCTACCGTATTACACGGTTTGGAAAGGTAAAGAGAAAGCTCTAGGGGTCTTACACGGGGATTGGACCAATAGCTTCAGGATGCTATACAACTTCAAGGCGGAGGTACAAGCTAGGTATCCGGGGAGTGTTGTGGAGATTGACACCGAATTAGTACGTGGTAAAATACATTTCAAAAGATTTTTCATGGCGCTTAAACCTTGCATCCAAGGATTCAAGGACGGTTGTAGGCCGTATCTGAGTGTAGACAGCACTATCCTAACTGGCAAATGGAAAGGCTGCCTGCCATCTGCTACAACACTTGATGGTCACAACTGGATGTTCCCAGTGGCATTCGGGCTGTTTGAAACAGAAACGGAGGAAAACTAGGTCTGGTTTATGAGGCAGCTTAGGAGATCAATGGGCCACATGGACCATAGATGCATGCAAAGGGCTGACGAATGCAGTGAAGGAGGTGTTCCTACAAGCTGAAGGTAGAGAATTCCAAGCCCATATGATGCTCAACTTGTACTCACACTATGCAGGCAACATATTTCGTTACATGTTTCCTGCTGCTAGAGCTTACAAACCTAGTAGCAGTGAATATTTCATGAGTAAGATTTTTGCGGAAGCCCCTGAAATTCCAGAGTACTTAGCCATCCATCATTCGCAGCTATGGAAGAGGAGTCAATTCAACCCTGACATCAAAGTTGATTACATAAACAACAACCTTGCAGAATCCCTGAATAACTGGGTGATGGACATAAAAGTGCATCATGTTCATATCTTGATGGACAGGATACGTGGTATGATCATGAAGCTGTTAAATATAAGGAGAGAGATCGGTAGGAGACTTAGAGGACATATGCTACTGCCAGTTGTACATCAACTGCACAAGAGAAGCCGATGACTTGCTGATCTTAAGGTTCTCACGTCAACCAGCAGTAGTCGTGAGGTGGTCGATATGTCCAAGAGTGGCAAAAGGGATGTTGTGAACATCCAACTGCGAGAATGCACCTGCTTAGAGTGGCAGCATACCGGGAAACCTTGCGACCACGCCTTGGCCTTCTTAGTGAAGAAAAGAACTCTACCACATTTGGATCAGTATTTGTCAGACTACTACTCTATGGAAAAGTTCAGAGCTGCGTACGCTGGATCCGGTGAGCCATGTATAGACCCATCTCAGTGGCCTCAAGTCCAACTATCTTTCGAGCTTTGCCAACCAGTTACAAAAAGGGGCAGCGGAAGACCTTAGGTGAATAGGTTTAAGAATTTTCTCGAGAGGAAGGGTTTGGCTTTCTGTGCTACCAAGAAGGGCAAAAACAGATGCAAGACCTACCATCTTATAGGCCATAGAGCAGAGGGTTGTCCCCTTAATGCTCCCAAACCTAGGTATGAGATGGTATATTCACAAAAAAATTGTTTATAGTCTGTAGATATAAGGTAGTAATCCATGTACTATTTTTTACAGGAAGCCCAAGGTAAGAAATAAGACAGTCGACTCAGTGATTTTGCTGCGGGAAGAAAACCAAAACGAGTGGAGTAATGATGATGGACAAGATTCTGGTGCTGATTGGCCTGACTTCCCTCGACCCGGAGATGCAGGGTACATGAAGGTAAGAAAATTGGCACCCAGGAAGAGGAAGAAGGCAGGAGATGAAGAAGCCAGTGGACGTGAAGGCAAGAGGAAGAAAGTTGGCACCCAAGCAGAGAAAGAAGGCTAGCAGTGTAGAAGCCTAATGATGTATTGAACTTGAACCTATATATGTAGTTCGGTTAAACTCTGGAGCTGTGTGCGTGGAACTTGTCGGGCGAAACAATCTGCCTCCCGTACTCGGAGTAAAATGTATCACGACTTGAGGACTGGATACGGCCGAGGCCACTAGTTGAATCCGAAATTGTGACTAGGCCACTACTATCTAAACAATCGTGATAGCTGAACGATTAAGGGGTCTCCAAAATCGATGGGTGTTAGTGGCACAAACATGAATTATTTATAGGCGCTTAACAAATCCCTGATATTGGCATTACACTTATGATAAGTTTCTGAGCTGAAAAACAAGTTCTAAGCTGGCTGCTACACTCCACGAAGCAGCAACTTATTTCAGCTGCTGGACAATGACATGGCAACATAAACTACAAATGCAACAGATAATGCCCAGATAACGAGGAAATTGTTTCCACTATCTATACTAATCTTGAGCCCGTCTGTCTCACCACCTCCCTTCCCCTGCCTCCCCTGCACCTAGCAAAGCTCCCGGATCTCTCTCTCCAACGCATGAATCTCCTCTTTCTTGTCCCACACAGCATCACGCAGATCCTGAACAAGCTCTTTGTGAAAACCTGTCAGTGGCTTTTCGATCCACACAAACTTGTCATAGCTAGTCCCCCTCCCTTCCTGCAAAGTAGATCAAAGGAAACAAAAAAAGAATTACATTATGCTTTCCGGATTCGGGTTACCATTGTACCTACAGTAGGAACTTACCGCTCTGATGCTGCAGTTGTTGAATTTTCCTACAGTATTTTCATCGGTCCATGAAATCCATCTCGGCATCTTCTCACCGCACAAACACAGCATATCGGGGTAGTAATCGTAGGGCGCCCTCCGGTACCTGATGGGGGCATCCACCTGACGGTGTTAAGCTGACCTTGATTCCGCCCGAGACGAACTGCATGAGCTACGAGCCATGAGCGAGGGGAGCGAGGGAAGAGGAAAGAGGAGCCTTTGGATGTCAGGGTAGTGGTGAAGCGTGATTTATCCCTACTTAATAACTCGGGCAGAATCCTACCGTCCACATTCGGCTGACATGTGGGGGACCTAGCGTGTGGACTTGTCAACCAAACCTCGCGCCGTCGTGGTTCAAAGGCCCTCTCGCGCGCATTGGACGATTTTTTTTGGCACCTTACCCGCGTACATATCACTGGGAGGCCTTGCTCAGGAACCACGCACGCCTGGCCCACATATCAATTCCGATGTGGATTACGATGGGGATGAAGCTGTGCAGAACGCCATTGTTGCCTCCTTGGTGAAGGGCAAGCCACAAGTAGGAGTGGATGTCGCTGGGAAGGCCATGGCGGTGTCACCAATCGAGGTGGACTCCGACGATAGCACTGTGATGTGGGTTTAGATGTTGCGTAGGATGGTTGCAATTTCGGCTGTGTTTAGTGCGAGTACAATTATTGTAATGGGTTTGTCGAGTGTCGTGGTGGTGTCACGGCAGATACCATGGATAGGCTAAAGGTGGGGACAATATGCACTAGAGGAATCCAGGGAGGGATTGTGTGGTGATTCCACACACAGATGTTTTGTATTCAGTAGGTATCCAAGGTTTACAAGTGCTCCTTGAGCTGTATTGGGGAGAGGAGGAAGAAGGAACTCTCTTACTCTCTCCACTAGCTAGCTCTCATGGATCAATTAGAGATCAACCAAGTAAAGCTCAACCCCTTCTACAGATGCCCTAGCCCTCCTTATATAGGGGTGGCTAGGTCTCCATTTAGGGAATACGTGGAGGCATATTCCAGGGAATATGCTTCTTCCCAAAATAGTAAACCGACCGGGTCACTTTTCCCCATCGTAATCCATGCGGAGGCTATGTGAGCCTCTGCGGCTCTAGCGTCATCCGGCACAGGCAGCGTCACCCTTGTCGGCCATGCCTCGGTGGTCCTAGCCTCACGCTTCGCCACGCTCAAAGGACCTCCTTTTGACCAGCGAGATACCTTCCTTCTCTTGCAAGCCTGGTATAACCCGGACCGTGCCTGGTTAATCCGACCACACTGGTACCTGCATACAAGTTAGATAAATCTTGCCGGCATACGACATACGTCGGCCGGGACTCAGTTAGGCGAACATCCTCTGGTCCGGGTTATTCCATGATTCGGCCTGCCTTGAGGTGACTCGGCCAGCACTTGCTTTGACCTTGCCGTACCTCGGCTATCTTGGCCTTTATACCCCGGCGTGACCCTACCCGGGGGTATCCCCCTAGCATTAGTCCCCGAAGCTGGTGCGGTCTTGGCAGCCTCAGCCGCTAAGGCCACAACAAGTTCAATTTTACCGAGCCTTTTGCTCCCATTTCCGAGTTACCTCATATCCCGGATTTCATTGGCTAGCTCTTCCCTTGGCATATTCCGAGTTTTCGCTCGCTGGCCGGGTCATCCCATAGTTATCCGGGTTATTCTTCCTTCTCTCGTACGCTTCCCCACGTGGAGGGTAATCATTACTTTGCCTCATTTTAAGGGCCTGTGCCAGTTACTGCTGCAGTTAATGTCAGGTGTTACTGTTGCACACGTCACATCGTGTCTGTCTCCTTGTTAACTGTATCACCACGTCGCGTCGTGGGATCTCCTGCGCCCTGTGGCCCTTTGTGTGGCTTGTTTGTGATTGGCTAATCCGGATAATACACGGCCACACCGTGTGGCCGTGGCGCACCACGCGATCCCACTAGCCCAGCTAGGGCGTGGTTAAATAGGGGAGGGGCGCGCCCCTTGGTATTTTTCCCCATTCTCGCGCCCCTCTGCCTCTTCTCCTTCTTCTTCTTCTTCCCAGCAACAACGTCGCCGCCGCCGTACCTACTTAGCAGCGCCGCCGCCTCCCCGTGCCTTTCCGCACCAGCATCGCCGCCACTCCCGTGCAGCTCCATCGCCACGGGTCTGCGCCAATCCAAGGCACTGCCCCCCACCTCCGATAGGTCCGGTGAGGATAGCAACCTAGATATGACAGAGGAAGAGTTCGCCGTAGCGGAGGCGGAGATGGAGGAGGAGGCGGAGAACACCGAACGCGGCGCCTGGGCTGGCTCCTGGGTGTGCCAGGACGACCTCGACTGGTTATACCGCACCCGACGCATCCCTGAGGGCGTGGTTGCCCGCCTCGCCGCCGAGGAGCTTGCACCCTCACCCAACCCCGGTGAGTTCGTGGTGTTCCTCTCGCATTTACAGCGAGGGTTCGGCCTCCCCGTTAGCGATTTCTTCCACGATTGGCTCAACATCTACGAGCTTCAACCGCACCACCTTCCGGCGAATGCCATCACCTCCCTTTCTTCCTTTACCTCCACCATAGAGGGGTATGTCGGATTGTGGCCCACCAAAGAGCTCTGGATCCAGTTTTTCTGTCTACGCCGGAACGTGATTCCGAATAAGGAGCTTGACCCAGAGGACAAACAACTTACGTAGTTCGGTGCTGCTTCTATCTGTCCCCGGAAACAATCCGTCTTTCCTTGAGTCACGGGGCTTGATTCTTGCAAGGGCTGGGCCCGAACCTTCTTTTATGTCAGAAATGGCACGACTGGAGATCTGATCCGGCTACGCCCCTACGCTCCGGGTCCCCCTAATCCGGATCTGTGGGATCGGATCTCCAAGAAACCGATAGTCTTGGCGAACCAAGTCAACAAACGGTTCCAGAAGCTGAAGGATGCTGGGTTGTGCAACGAGGACGCGATGAGCACGTTCGTCCGCAACCGGATCTCCCCTCTCCAGAAACGCACTCACAAGCTTTGCCACATGAGCTGGCGTCTTGACCCCAACCGGACCTCCTCATTCGAGTTGAGCAATACCGAGATATTCCGCCGGGTCAAGGCCCTCTTCACCACTGACAAAAACTTCTTCGCTGATTGGGAGTGGGGGATCGAGCACTTCTGCCGAGATAGGCTTCCTCCTGCGGTAAATCTCGTGATCCAATCTTTTTCCGAGTTATATCATATGTCGGAATTTGTTGTTTGTTTGATCCCTTTGCATTTTCTTCTTAGTTGTTTCTTCAACAAACCCTCGAGGATGGCACCGAGCCTTCTCTCAAGTGGGCGAATGATCGAGATGCCCCGGACGAGGAGGAGCCAGATCAGGAGATGTTCCTGCCGTTCCCCGATGCCACCAAGCGTCCCATCGGTAACTTCTCTTCCTTAAGGGATTGGCCTGATGATGAAGATGATTCCGATGTTGAGGTGATGGAAGCATTTGACGATGTCCCCCTTTCTTAGCCTTTCCGGCATCATCTAACCTGGGTGGGCAGATCCACGAAGATCCTCCTCTCGCCACGAGCGAGCCTGTCCCGGCCGCGTCAAAGAAAAGGCTGGCTGCATCTGCTTCTTCCTCCGGACCTTCTAAGCCAACCAAGAGGCGAAAGAAGTCCGCAGACAAAGCTGCCACCAAGCCTACGACTAAGGCCATAACCCGGAGAGCTCGCAAGCCCAAGGAGCCTTTGACCTCTAATGAGTAAGTCACTTATTCCTTATCCAATCTTCTGCTTCGAGCTTTTCTTCTGTTGTAACTTATTGTTCGTCGTTTGATTCGGCAGGGCTGCGGTGGAGGTACCTCAGAGCGGATCCAGTATTGCTTCGCCCCTCCGGCATAGCCCCTCTCCCCCTCGTGGCGACGATTCTCGCCCGCTGAGCCCCATTCAGGAGGGTTCAACGGCTGCTCCGGGTTCTAGCCCACCTCGTCTAGAGGAGGGCAACCTCGGTGCAGGGGGAAGTGGCTCTACCGAGGCAATAGATGCTCCCAGCTCCACTTCGGCTCAGCCGCAACCAGCTACCTCTGAGGTACCAATAGCACCCCCGCCAAGACAAGCACCAGCACAAGCACCAGCGCCAGCACCAACAACAGCAACACAAGCATCAGCAACAGCACCAACTCCCTCCGCCTCGTCCGAGTCTTCTAAGGCTCGGCGAGAAGACACAACTAGCACCAAGGCTAGCACCAAGGCTGTGCCCAAGGGCAAATCCGCAGCACAAACTTCAACCTCTCAGCAACAGCCCAAGGGCAAGAAGGCTTCTGACGCCGCCAGGGGAGCATCTACCGAGGCTAGACAGTCTACACTTGCGTCCATGCTTCCGAAGAAGACCCCACCGAAGAAAGACACCTCTACCGGGTCAGCTGATGTGCAACTTGTTCTGCACACCAGCCCCGCTGCTGCACAAGTTGAGAGGAAAGAGGCCCACGCCAAGGGTTTGATCACGCCCCGCATGCTTAGTGGAGAACGCTATCCTCCGGCCTTGATCGAGTTCGTCAATAACTGGAACAAGGCGGAGTTCGTCCATAACGACGATCTCCCAGAGAAATTTGGGTCTGCCGAGTTTGCGACACAGATGAACACAACCGCCAAGGCTATCAACCTTGCAGGTCGGATGATGGAGGCTACTTCGTATTTTCTTTAACATGTACTAGTGCTTAGTCATATAACCATTAGTCCCCGAGCCTCCGGGGGAGTAACTTGTTACTCGGCCGGATGCTCCTTAGACAATTAGCGTAGCTCCCTAGTAACTTCGAATATGCACACACCTAGAGCCGGGTTAAGTTCCACTTGACCCAGATCTTGTACACTTCGAATATGCACACACCTAGAGCCGGGTTAAGTTCCACTTGGCCCGGATCTTGTACACTTCGAATATGCACACACCTAGAGCCGGGTTAAGTTCCACTTGGCCCGGATTCTCTACACTTCGAATATGCACACACCTAGAGCCGGGTTAAGTTCCACTTGGCCTAGATCTTGTACAGTTCGAATATGCACACACCTAGAGCCAAGTTCAGTTCCACTTGGCCCGGATTCTATACACTTCGAATATGCATACACCTAGAGCCGGGTTAAGTTCCACTTGACCCGGATCTTGTACACTTCGAATATGCACACACCTAGAGCCGGGTTAAGTTCCACTTGGCCTAAATTCTGTACACTTTGAATATGCACACACCTAGAGCCGGGTTAAGTTCCACTTGGCGCGGATTCTGTACACTTTGAATATGCACACACCTAGAGCTGGGTTAAGTTCCACTTGGCCCGGATCTTGTACACTTCGAATATGCACACACCTAGAGCCGGGTTAAGTTCCACTTGACCCGGATCTTGTACACTTCTAATATGCACCTGACTAAGCTATCCTTGCTCTTTGTCAGGTGACTACCAATCGTCGGAGCGCTGAGTTTCAGCGCCTCTTGGACACACATAAGGTGCTGTGTTCGAAACATTCTACGCTTCTCGCTGAGTTTGAGAAACGGGGTAAGTTTTCTCCTTGGCTTTTCCCCATCTTTCTTTGTCTTTTCCCGCCGAACTAATCTGTTATTCGGATTGGGCAGCCGGAGTGGAGGCCGAGAACATCCTCATGAGGAAGAACTTGGAGCAGATAAAAGGTAAGTCACTTTGGTTACTTAACTTCTGTGCTCTCTTTCCCTTCTCCTGAGCTCGGCAAATATTCATACCTCGGCTTTGCCGGGTCAACAAACTGTTTCAGCATCTCTTGAAGATAGTGTGCCCGTGCCTGATATGATGCTGCATTTTCTCGAACAAGCAGGGCAACATCAGGTCAAACTTAAGAAGAAGGATGATGAGCTCGCCCTTCTCCAGACCAAGGATGATGAAGTTGCCAAGCTCAAGGCAGAAATGAAGAAGCTCAAGGCGCTCCACAGAACCGAGCTGGATAAAGCTGGCCAAGATTTTACTGAAGAGCGAGAATGTCTCAACCTCCAAATTGCCAAAGATCAAGAACTGCTAAAGGAGGTCGACACTAAGCTTGAGTCGGCAAATGCCGAACTTGTGCAACTCCGGAAAAGGCGTGACAACTGCACCAAGGAGCTGACCCGGATCCACAACCATATTTCTCGTAAGCTCTTTCTTCAACCGACATGAATCTTTCCGGGTCAACTTCCTTTACTTATTTCACTTGTCTCGTTTTCAGACAAATTTCCGGAGGGTGATGCCATTGCAGCCACTGCCGTTGCCAAGTTCCGCCAGAAGAGGGGTACCCCAACTTGTTCTGGCGTTGAAAACATTCCTTATGACATGGAGGACCTGCTGGTCAGCTTATCTTCTTGCTTCGAGATTGTGAAGAACTATGGTAAGGATATCCTGGATGTAGCAGTCTGGATCTTCAATGCCTTTTGGCCTGATGAAGACACTCCGAAGGGGTCCACTGCTCTGATTAACAAGTTAATGGAGTGCGAGACTCAACTTGACCTCTGGAGGGAATCTGCCGGACTTGCCGGAGCTGAAACCGTCCTCCACTATGTGCTCACATGGTATGAAAAAATAAACCTAAAGCTTCTCGAGCGCATGCGCACCGGATCAAGGTGGTCCAATGACCCGGATTGGATAGCTCAACGCAAGGCTTGCGCCCATAGCCTCATTCAGTATGCCCCCATCCATCAATGGAACGAGGGACCAAGCTTCCTTGGCGCTGTTGACGACGAATATGTCGAAGATGGCTCGGGTGAGGAGGAAGAGGACGAAGCCTCGGACGTCGAAGAGAACAAAGATGACGCTGAAGCTGAGGCTGAAGTTCCACCTGCTGGCGCCGAGTTACCTCCTCCTTCTGCTCCTTGATCACCAGCAAACACTTTGAAGTTTATCAGATCCCCGGTATGCCGGGTGCAAATGTATTAAGCACACTGATTATATTTTGCTACCAAATTGCTCGCGCCGGATTAACTTGGGCATAGTCCCCGAGTTTCATTTTCTTGTTTCTCCAATTTCCTGGCTCGGCTCGTGTCTACCTTGATTCAGTTTTATGACTTACGAGTCCGAGTTTCAAAAATTGACTTAACAATACTTGGAAACTTGAGGACTAGCTCAAAATAACTCAGCAAAGTAAATATAAAGTAAGCGTAAGGTTAGTCCGAATAACAAATGTCGGCTCGCTTAAGTTCTTTTCCTTAGTCATTTTTTCGTGTGCCACGCAATTCCAAACTTGTTCTCTTTCTTGCCATGAAGCCAAATCTTGTTGGACAACAGCAAGTCAAAGAGTTGAGTTTTTGGTGCTCACACACTACTAATCCGGCTTAGGTAGAAGCAACTTACGCTAGCCGACATATAAATAGCAAATACAGAAAACAATAAATATCACTGAGGTAGTCCCCGAGTTACTGCTCGAGGTGCCAAGATTTCATTGATAAGCTCATTGCCGGCATACATACCGACATATGAGAGACTCAGATACACACACTTCCTTGTTAAGTGTAAAATGGACGGAGTAGAGCTACATTTCATGGATGCTTAGATTCCTCGCCAGACCTGTCCGCCTTGTTCTTCTCCTGTGGTTTTGCATCGATGAGATAATAAGAGTCATTGTGCAATGCTTTGCTCACAATGAATGGCCCTTCCCATGGGGGGATAGCTTATGCATGCCAGCAGTACGTTGTACTAACCGGAGTACCAGATCACCTTCCCGGAAGACTCGGGGATTTACTTTCCAGCTATGATAGCGTTGGAGATTTTGCTGATATATGGCGGATCTGGACAATGCCAATTCTCTCACTGCTTCCAGGAGATCAACATCATTTTGCCGGGCTTCTCGCACTTCGGCTTTTGTGTATTGGGTGACCCTAGGTGAATCATGCTCTATGTCGGCTGGTAATACAGCTTCTGCCCCATATACCAGAAAGAATGGCATATAGCCTGTTGATCGATTCGGAGTTGTTCTTAAACTCCATAGTACCGCTGGTAGTTCCTCTATCCAGCACCCCGCTGATCTTTGTAGCGGCTCAATGTGCCGGGGTTTTATCCCAGATAATACTAATCCGTTGGATCTTTCCACTTGTCCGTTCGATGCGGGGTGGGCTACCGAGGCAACGTCCAGCCGGATCTTCTTATCTTGGCAGAATCGTGCAAATGCTCCTTCAGCAAAATTTGTGCCATTATCTGTTATGATACTGTGAGGATAGCCATATCTCAGAATGATATCTTTAAGGAATGTTACGGTCGTAGCTCCATCACATTTTTTATTGGCTTCACTTTAATCCACTTCATAAACTTGTCCACCATAACCAATATATGAGTCATATTCCCTCTTGCTGGTTTAAACGGGCCAACCATATCTAGACACCATACGGCAAATGGCCAGGTAATTGGTATGGTCTTGAGCTCTGACATTGGCATGTGTGTCTTGGTAGCATACCTCTGACAACCATTGCATTTTCTTACTAGATCTTCTGCTTGTTCCAAAGCACTTGGCCAGTAGAACCCATGTCGGAAAGCTTTTGCCACTAATGCTCTGGATGAGGCGTGATGCCCACATTCCCCTTGATGTATATCTCGGATGATGTCAAGCCCTTCTTTCGGGTCAACACACCGCTGCAGGACATTTGTGACGCTCCTCTTGTATAGCTCGGCATTGATAATCGTGTATGCCTTTGCACGCCTCTGAACTTGCCTTGAAAGCACTTCATCATCGGGAACGGATCCATCCTTCAGGAATTGGAATATAGGCAATGCCCAAGCAGGTATGGCTCGCACTGGAAACACATCCTCGTCCACTTCCATTCGATCTACCGGCATAACCTCTGCCAGGTCAGGCTGCGCAGTCCTCAGGTTCTGTGAAGCAGTCCCCGGGTTTACCGAAGCACTTCCCACATCAATGTCCATGGGTACAACTCCGGACTCCAAATTTTCCGGAATATAGATTGACTCGGATTCTGGGGGTGGCCTAATAGATGGTTTTCTGAGGTGCTCTAGTGCTACACCTGGTGGATCGCTTGTCGGGTGGACCCGAGTTTCGACAGCACGTCGGCAGCCTCATTTTCTAGTCGGGGTACATGATGGAATTCGCATCCCTCGAAATATCCCGATATTTTCTGCACATGAAATATGTACAATGCCATGTTTTCATCCAAGGCATCCCATATCCCCGAGACTTGCTGAACCACCAAATCCGATTCGCCAAAGCATTGGATCCAACGTATTCCAATTTCTTTTACCACTTTGAGCCCATGCACAAGTGCTTCATATTCTGCAACATTGTTTGATGCTGCCAAATGGATCTGCAGCACATACTTCAGCTGGTCCTTCTTGGGCGAGGTAAGCACAACTCCGGTGCCTAACCCGGTTTTCGTTTTTGATCCGTCAAAATGCATTCTCCAGTAGTTTGGATCTGGAAATGGTGGCTCATACTGCATCTCGGCCCAATCTACGAAAAAGTCGGCCATAGCCTTAGACTTGATTGCATCCCTCCTGTCGTATTGCAGAGCATAAGGGGCTAGCTCAATTGCCCATTTTGCGATTCGGCCGCTTGCATCCCTGTTGCTCATTATCTCGGATATGGGGGCTTCACATATCACTTTAATGGGGTGTTCTTCAAAATAGTGCTTCAACTTCTTTGCTGCCATATATACACCATATGCCATTTTTTGATAGTGAGGATAGTTTTGCTTTGACGCTGATAATACTTCGCTCAGGTAATAGACTGGCCTCTTCACCGACTTACCCTCTTCGTCGCGTTCTACCACTATTACTGCACTTACAACTCGGTTGGTTGCGGCTACATAGAGCAACATTGGCTCTTTTGATAGTGGAGAGGCTAATACTGGTGCAGTGGCTAACATTTTCTTTAGCTGAATGAAGGCTTCATTGGCCTGCGGCGTCCATACGAATTTGTCTGATTTTTTCATTAGTTGATAAAGAGGTAACGCCTTTTCTCCCAACCGACATATGAACCGACTTAAGGATGCCAGGCAACTAGTGAACTTCTGGACATCATTAAGACACTTCGGCAACTCCATTCGTTCTATGGCACGGATTTTCGTTGGATTAACTTCGATACCTCGGCTGGAGACAAGAAATCCGAGTAATTTTCCAGCCGGGACACCAAAGGTACACTTCTCTAGGTTAAGCTTCATCCGGAATCTCCTCAGGTTCGTGAATGTTTGTCTGATATCGTCAAGGAGCATTCTGCTTTCCTTGGTTTTTATAACCACATCATCCACATATACTTGCACATTTCTACCAATTTGACCGTGCAAACATTTTTGCATACATCTTTGGTACGTTGCCCCTTATTACGTAAACCAAAAGGCATGGTGCGATAGCAATAATCCCCATACGGGGTGATAAACGCAGTCTTTATTTGATCGCTAGGATTCAGAGGTATCTGGTGGAAACCAGAATACGTGTCTATGAATGACAACAATTCACACCCAGCAGTAGAATCTATGACCTGATCTATCCTTGGAAGTGGAAATGGATCTTTTGGACACGCCTTATTCAGGTTCGTGTAATCGATGCACATACGCCAAACCACTGCCACATTTGGATCATCTTTTTTCTTTTCCACAAGCACCGGATTAGATAACCAATCCGGGTAAAGCACTTCCATGATAAACCCGGCTGCGAGGAGCCGAGCTATCTCATCCCCAATGACTTTTCTCCTATCTTCAGCGAAGTGGCAGAGAGGTTGCTTCACCGGCTTTGCTCCGGGTCTCACGTTCAAAGAGTGCTCGGCCAACTCCCTCGGAACACCTTGCAAGTCCTGTGTGGACCAAGCAAAGATATCCCGATTCTCACGGAGGAAGTTGACGAGCTCGCTTTCCTATTTGTCAGTTAACCCGGCACCAATTGTTACGGTCCGCTCTGGGAACAGATCGTCCACAGGCACCTTCTTTGTATCCTTTGTTGCTTGAAATGAGACACTTCCATGCGGGTTACTCAGCGCCGACATATACTGCTGTGCGGATTGAGCCAATGCCGCCACTTCCTGGATCTTTCTCTTTTCTTGTGTGATCACCAATGACTCGGCTAGGTTAGACCCGGCCGACGCACACTCAATGGAATGTCGGAAATCTCCTGCTATGGTAATTACCCCATTTGGGCCAGGCAACTTCATCTTCAGGTAACTGATGTGAGAACTTGCCATGAATTTGTTCAGGGCTGGCCTGCCGAGTAACGTGTGATATGCGCTTTCCAAGTTCACAACTTCAAACTCCAAATTCTCGGTCCGGCAGTTATCTGGTGTGCCGAACAATATGTCAACCCGGACCTTGCCAATGGGTTCACAGGAAATGCCTGGCACAATACCATGGAAAGTTGTCCTCGTGGCCTGGAGCATGTTCTTCGAGATACCCAGCTTGCACATGGTATCCACATACATGATATTAATGTTGCTACCATTGTCGATTAGCACCTTAGAAAATCTCACATTGATATTGGGGCCGATGAACGTTGGGTCCAGCACTAACGCATATGAACCAGGACTCGGCATAAGCTTGGGATCCTTGATATTCCAAGTAATTTCCTGATCCGACCAAGGCATATACCTCGTCACTGCCGGCATTACCGCATTCACTTCCATGTGTCGGCGCTGCAAGCTCTTCCTATCCATTTCCTCCATGGTAAACACACAGTAACTCTGGTGATGCTCTCTGTATTCATTTCTCCCCTTGTTTTCGGGGTATCTTTGATCTGGCTGATGCTGATTTTCCACCTGATGCACTGCATCCCTTCTCTCATGATTTTCATACCTCGGCAGAGGTGGTGGCAACATTAACTGTTGCGTGTTCGCTCCGGAGAGCAATTGCTGCCGGGGTAACTCCTGCCGAGGTTGATCGTTCTGAGGTGCCTGAGCATTCCCCGAACCAATTTGTTCTATCTTCCTCATCCACTCACATTGCCGAGTTGTGTGACCCACCGGGTTACTCGGATTTGGCGTGTGAAATTTGCACGGCTGATCTAGCATTGCCTCATACGTATACCTCGGCCGGTCCTTCTTTTCTTGCCATTGTTTCTTTTGCTCTGGCGTCCAAGTTTTCTTGCCATCATTTCTCGGAGTCCATTGTTGCCCTCTAGTTTTTTGACGCTGATTACTTCCTGCTTCGGGTTGATCTTGATTTACGACAGCAACTTGTTGCGAACTGTACCTGTAGTCCGGTCTATCATCTCTTCTCTTACCCTAGTAATCATTCTGCCGGGATGATCCGGCTCCATCTCACTGGTAGTACTCCTCATTTGACTCATTTGACACAAGCCTAGGTTGAGTCGGATCACCCAAGGCATATGAATCAGCAATCCGGATCGTCTCTGCCAGTGTAGTTGGCATATCCCTTTGTAGCCTTTGAACAACATGCTTGCATATCTACACCCTTGTGCAAACCAAGCTATTGCCTGTGACTCGATCACGCCCTCACATGAGTTTCTCACAGTGCACAAGCGGGTCAAGAACTCCCTATCTGTTTCATTTGGTCTCTGTTTGCACATTGCTAAGGTCTGTGGCCTATTCGGCCTCTGATACGTGCTCGAGAAGTTACTGACAAACATTTCCTCAAAATCAATCCAACAGTTGATACTTCTGGGTGGCAAATTGTTTAGCCATACCCTTGCTGGCCCCTCCAGCATCTGAGGTACATATCTCACAGCCCATCTCAAGTTGCCTGTAGCAATTTTCACTGCCGTAGCATAGTTGATCAACCAATCCTCCGGCTTGGTGCTGCCGTCATATGTTTTCGTGCCTCTGGGTAACTGGAAGTTAGGTACCGGAGGTTCTTTCAGTATCCGGGGCCCAAAGCACGCCGGACCCAGAGGACCTTGCCCCTCAATTTGCTCCGACCTATAAAGCCGATCCAGTTTTAACCTGGCGTCGTTAGGCATCAAGTCCCAGCTTCCCAATCTTGACCCTATCACGTGATAGTCCGTCCTAGGGTATCCTGCGTTCACCATTTCCGAATCACCATCATTGTATCTGTCTTACTCTCGTGGAGCGCCTCTCTGTTGCATACCTTGGCCGACACTTCGCTCTTGCCGTTGGATATTCCACTGCTGCGGTTGCCCTGCACCCGTCGAGTTGCGCTGTTCGGCATTGCCATTTACAGTGTTTCCCTAACCGGCTTTGCCTTGGTCGCGGTTACCTCGGCCAGCCTTACGTCGGCTGACACTTCGTCGATCATCATTTCCCTACACTGCTTTTCCTTTCCCTGCCCTTGCTGGGTCATAGGGGACTATTTGTTTGTTTCTCCTCGCCGAGGTTACCACTTCCTCTCTTCTTGGGTCACCATGAGGGGATGATGCAGCTCCAGCAGATTTCTCCGGGTTACCTACAGCTGAATGAACGATTTTGGAAGCCCCAGCCCTTGCCGGGTTAGCCCTGAGCAACTCTTCATTTTGTCTGTTAGTGATCCGAACTAACTCATTGACCCTTTCCTGCTGTCTTTGTCGGGCTTCACCCGTCAAACCCTCTAATTCGGATGCAGCTGCATCCACTGCTCTGAGGTTCTTTGCCAGGTACTGTACTTCGGCAGCCCCGCGGACAGAAAGTTCTCTGACTCCTCAACTCTAGTATCACCCTCTTTGTTCATTTCACTGATGAGGTTTTTCCCTTTTACTTTTATAGTATCTACCTTATTTGCTCTTGTGTACTCGCGCAGTGTCATGTTCAACGACTGCTGAGCCGCGGCTATCTTTTTTGCACCCTCTAGTATTTTCTACCTAGTTTCCTCTAACTCAGCCTGTGCCTGAGCCGGATCTACTGTAGGTGCTATGGGGATCTCTAGGCTATCTATCGCCTGCTGCAGCACGTTCTCTGGCCTCTCTAGTGGAGGACCTCTACTTTTCCTTGGTGCCTTGGGTGTTACCTCCAGATCTGGTGCCGGATCCTTGCTCGCGCCAGGCACTGTCATCATCACCTCGGCACGGTCGGGGGAGCGAGTGATGCGCGCCCCGTGATCCGCGCTAAGGGTTGGCTTGCCTCCCTCAACGACGTGCCGCAGGTGAACGCACGACACATCGACGGCACGTATATCTTATGTGCGCCAAGCTTGACGAAGAGGCTGTTGCACGGAAGCGGTCGTTTGCCGAAGCAGCCAGCATTGTCGCTGACGAAGTCCAGCGCTCCAAAGCGCTGAACGAGCCCGGAGACGATGCGCTCGCCGTTGCCGATGAGATTTCCCGTCCAGATCTTCACTCCTGCTAGCGCCGCTAGCCCCATGGTGGGCGCCAACTGTCGTGGTGGTGTCACGGCAGATGCCATGGATAGGCTAAAGGTGGAGACAATATGCACTAGAGGAATCCAGGGAGGGATTGTGTGGTGATTCCACACACAGATGTTTTGTATTCAGTAGGTATCCAAGGTTTACAAGTGCTCCTTGAGATGTATTGGGGAGAGGAGGAAGAAGGAACTCTCTTACTCTCTCCACTAGCTAGCTCTCATGGACCAACTAGAGATCAACCAAGTAAAGCTCAACCCCTTCTACAGATGCCCTAGCCCTCCTTATATAGGGGTGGCTAGGTCTCCATTTAGGGCATACGTGGAGGCATATTCCAGGGAATATGCCTCTTCCCAAAATAGTAAACCGACCGGGTCACTTTCCCCATCGTAATCCATGCGGAGGCTACGTGAGCCTCTGCAGCACCAGCGTCATCCGACACAGGCAGCGTCACCCTTGTCGGCCACACCTCGGTGGTCCTAGACTCTGTCCGCTTTGCTCACGCTCCAGCGTATAGTGACCTCCTTTTGACCAGCGAGATACCTTCCTTCCCTTGCAAGCCTGATATAACCTGGATCGTGCCTGGTTAATCCGGCACACTGGTACCTGCATACAAGTTAGATAAATCCTGCCGGCATACGACATACGTCGGCCGGGACTCAGTTAGGCGGACATCCTCCGGTCCGGGTTATTCCGTGATTCGGCCTGCCTTGAGGTGACACGGCCAGCACTTGCTTTGACCTTTCCGTACCTCGACTAACTCGGCCTTTATACCCTGGCGTGACCCTACTCGGGGGGTATCCCCCCAACATCGAGCTATATTGAGAAATATGTGCAATAGCAGCGTGTGAGTGCTTCCACTTTAGAAATTGTGTCTGTGCCATTTGCATGTTGCATTATCAATGTAGATTACATGTAAACAATCCAACGAAAATCAGATTACAACCATCAGACGAGAGTGGCAGGATGGAAGAGAAGTGGGGACAGTGGCTTCGAGGGGAAGGAAGAGAAGTAAGGGGGCGTGACACTGGCAGGTGAGCCCACGAAACACATGACACTGACATGCGGGAGAGGGAGCACGCGGTATTGCCAGTCTATCCAGAGCAAGCGGACTTTGCAATGTGACAATAGCAAGCTGATTGGACCAATAACTCGTCGAATTATTAAGGAGTACTAAAAAAGATACAACTGGGGTACATTCGCACAACACGTATGCTCTACGCACCTGAGAAGCATCACTTAAGTCTAACAGTAACGACAACATAAGTACTACATTTCCCTGTCGGTCTTCTCGATACAGATGTAGAAATGCATTTGCCTATTCGTTCCAGCACCGATAAGGTACTGAGATGTCACACATAGGTCAACCTTAGGTCTGCATACTCCACCTCCCGCAGCGTCGGGCAGCTCGGCGCCTCGGCTAGTACAAGAATGCTATTGGACGACAGCGGCTGGCGTTCGCCCACATGCACACCGTGTATAGGGCCAGGCGCACGAGACCGACCTGACGCATACCGCACACACGAAGGTGGGCCCAGCTCTGGTTCCCGGAACACCGGTGGTGATGGTCAGGATGAAAACAGAGCCATCCCTCCCTAGAAAATTAGCCGGCGGCATGCCGAGTCAGTGAACAGGACCTGCTCTTGGAGAAGTTGGGCTTGCCCGTACAAGATCCTAATCACTTCGATCAAGTGCTTCTCTGCAAGATGGACGACAAACTCTACCGGCGGGCCGGTGTAGTTGCAGACTGGCTCCGTGCAGGAGCACGCGCCGTGCGGGCACACGAGCTCGTGGAGCGGGAGCTCGTGGTAGGAGTAACGGCGAAAGCATCTTGGGTGGGAGCACACGAGCGGGAACGTTGCTGTGAAGTTGCGCGCGAGGATCTCCAGATTCTTGGGATGCAGCATCTGCCGCATCTAAAGTTCGTCGAGAAATCGGAAAATAGATCAGCAGTTAGATCGGCGAATAGCAGGAATATGTAAGATAAATTCAAAAGCTTGTAAAATGATTTCTTAGCATGAAGGTAGCAACCTGGGAATCAGCGGATGTCGTCCGGTCACGGCGCACGAAAGCCGGTGGTGTCGTCCGGGCACAGTGACGTGTGGTGGATGAGGGGAGAGGGGGCTGTGGAGTAGACGTGCTCACTCACGAGCTCTATGATATTGCTAGTAGGCTATAGGGGAGTGGAAATAATAGTAATATAAGTGAAAATGTAAGCGTGGCCAATCATGTCGCGGACCAGCCTACTCGCAGATCGCTCTTACGAAGAACCATCTTATTCGTCAACGTGCCCCAATCGAACGGTTTGCAACAATCGGATCAGATAACTAGTTCTTCAGGGGGTGATACGTTGCAAACGTATGTATAATTTTTGATGTTCCATGCTTGTTTTATATCTACTTTCTTATGTTTTGTCCACACTTTGGAGTATTTTTACACATTTTCTGGAACTAACCTATTAATAAGATGCCACTTTGCTAGTTGCATGTTTTCTACTGTTTTTTGTTTCAGAAAAGGTAGTAAGGAAATATTGTCAGAATTGGACCGGACAAAAGCCCAAGTCAATATTTCACCAGAAGGAATACAGAGTCCGGAGGGGAGACGAAGAGGGGAACCAGGGCGGCCACACCTGGTGGTGGCGCAGCGAGCCCTAGCCGTGCCACCAGGGGGTGTGGCCCCCCTGGCACTCCACCGACCTTGCCCCTTCGCCTATATATTGCCCTCGGGACGAAAACCCTAAGTACCCGATCAAAATTCCACGAAAGAGTCAGTAGCCGTCGTCATCTCCATACCTCGATCAGGAGGGA
This sequence comes from Avena insularis, assembly GCA_023614405.1. Lineage (NCBI taxonomy): Eukaryota > Viridiplantae > Streptophyta > Magnoliopsida > Poales > Poaceae > Avena > Avena insularis. The sequence continues at coordinate 386,667,193 of CM042686.1, read as the reverse complement.
TCTGAAGCTCGTCCCGACAACCTGTTGGAGGGGAGAATTTCACCCTGAGGCCTTCTTCATCATCATGCCTGCCTTCGGTGTGATGCGTGAGTAGTTCATCCCTGGACTACGGGTCCATGTAGTAGCTAGATGGTTGGTTCTCCTCCTTTGGGCTACCATGTTTAGATCTTGTGAGCTTCGCCCATGATCAAGACCACTTATTTGTAATCTTACATGTTGTGTTTGCGGGGATCCGATGGATATTGAGATGCTATTTCAGATTGATTATTGATAATATCATGTCTTTGTTATTTGTGATCTTCCATGCTTTTCGTTGTTAGTAGCTATCTTGGCCAAGTAGATGCTAGCACCTCCAAGAGGGAGTATTTATACTCGATAGTGGGTTCATGCCTCTAGGAATCTAGGGAAGTGACAGAAATCTCTAGGGTACTAGATGTGATGTTGCTACTAGGGAGAAAACAACAATCCTTTGTTCATAGAACAATCGTATTGTTTAATTACACACTTTGCTTAATGCAATTATCTGTTGCTTGCAACTTAATATTGGAGGGGGTTCGTATGATAACCAGAAGGTGGATTATTAGTCATAGATGTAGTTGTATTACGGTCTATGTATAATGTTGTAATGCCCAAGCAAATCTCAAAGGTGTCAAGATGATTAGTATATGCATGTACGCTTTCTCGATGTTTGTCAATTGCCCTGCCGTAATTTGTTCACCCAACATGTCATCTATCTTAAGGAGAATCACCACTAGTGAACTATGGACCCCGGTCCATTCTTTTACCATCAATCTACAATCTTCTATTTACTGTTTTATGTTTACTTTCTACAAACAATTACTATCTTCCGCACAATACGTTTAATCCTTTGTTTTTAGCAAAACCGGTGAGATTGACAACCTCACTGTAAGTTGGGGGCAAACTTATGTGATTGTGTTGTGCAGGATTCCAAGTTGGAAACTGATGACCCACAAGTATAGGGGGTGTATAGCTGTATTTTTTATAAGTAAGAGTGTCGAACCCAACAAGGAGCAGAAGGTGATGGCTAGTGGTATGGATCAGGAATTCTCTGCAAATACTTAGCAAACAGATTTTTAGGGGGTTTTGATAAAGCAAGTAAACAAAGTATGAGTAAATAAAAGGCAATAAGAATAAATGCAGCAAGTGGCCCAATCCTTTATGCAGCAAAGGACAAGCCGGTTGTATTACTTAAGATGACCAAACGTTCTCGAGGACACATGGGAAAACTGTCAAGTGATTTCGCTTCATATAGTTGATTAATCTTCTTTAGCTTGCTAAGTGTTGTGTGGGTGAACCTGTGCTAATGTACCGACCTTCCTAGGACTAATACATACTTGTGATTATACCCCTTGCAAACATCCGTAAGTACAAGAAAGTAATTAAGGTAGAAACCTAACCACAGCTTTAAACTCTAAGACCCTTACGTCCCTTGTGCAATGGTTTCCTAACGGGGGTTCAGGTTTCATCACTCCCAACCCCTACGATTAGTAGCCAAATACACAATGCATTCCCCTAGGCCCATATAGGTGAAGTGTCATGTAGTCGACATTCACATGATACCACTAGAAGAAGTACACCACAACTTAATTAACAAACTATTGAATCTTTCTCAACACAACTCCACTACTAACAACATGACTTCTTCCATGTCCTCAACAACAAAACGAACTACTCACAAGACATCATATGGATCATGATCAAAGATTAAATAATGATGTATAACAATCTGAACATAAACAATAATTCAATGGTTCACTCAATAGCATCAACTACGAAGAGTAATCAACACTGGGAAACTTTCCCCTAAGAACTATGCAAGATTCAACCCAATTGTTACAGCAATATGGAGATGGTGGTGAGGGTGATGATGGTGGTGATGATGATGATGATCCCGATGAAGTCCAGCTTGATGATGGTGTTGATGGCGACGATCTCCCCTCTCCAGGAAGGAATTCCCCCGGCAGAAATCTGTCTGCCAGAGAGATCTTTCTCTCTCAGTGTTTTCCGCCCCGCAGAGGCAGCGAAATCTTTATGTGGTCGCTCGGCGAGTATTAGGGTTTCGAGAGGATTATATATGCCAGAGGGGAGAGCCAGAGGTGGGCCAGGTGGCCACACCACCTGGTGGCGCGGCCTAGGGTGGCCCGCACCAGGGGGTGGTGTGGGCCCCCTTTGGCCCATCTCCACTCCTCCTTCTGGCATCCTTCGTCTTCTGGAAAAATAGGATTTTCCGTATATTTTCCCGGATTTTCTGATCTTCATGAATTTTGCCTCCAAACAGCACCTTTTCCATCAGAATCTTGACTGCAGCGGTCCGTGCTCCAAAAGTCATCAACCATGCAAAAACAGATGAAATAACATACGTATCCCCTCTTAACATGAAATATATCAATGAATAACAGTAAATTATGATATAGAATAGTGATGCAAAATGGACGTATCAACTCCCTCCAAGCTTAGATTTCGCTTGTCCCCAAGCAAAACAGAGCTCAATAAACGTGACCTCAGGGTTATGGAGCAAAGAGTCAATAAAATAATACGGACAAGAAGCATCACATTCATCAATACATAGATCATAATAGAAGACAACTCACTATTATATAACTTAACTTGCAATAAGTAAAGGAAACACAATAAAGATACATAAAGTGAATCATAATTGGTAATGTAAAACTTAGCTCTTGGTCGAAAAATAGTTGATACTTTGCTGGAGTTCACAAATAACTGGTTTTCAATGATAGCTTTCAAAGTAGTAATCACCAAGATAAGAGCAATGTGCAAAACAAGGAACATAAGAAACATGATTGAATAAATCATCATATGAATGAATGAAACACAACAACTCAAAATACTTGCCGAGATAGAGAGGAATAGGTTTACTGACCCAACTAAAAAGTAAAAAGAAAGGCCCTTCGCAGAGGGAAGCAGGGATTCAAGTTTCATAAAGATCTCCCAAAAATTATGATACTTACTAGCTTTCAGCTCTCATTTCCCCTATCATAGGCATCTTTAGGTGATTAAGGTTAAAGTGATCAAATATGAGGATATGCTTGACAAGTTGTAAGTTGAAAATCTCATGTCCCTTGAATACGAGGGCTGCTCCTCATGCTACTCAAGTTTAGTCACCGGTAAGTTCTTGTCATCGTAAGCACATGTGTATCATGGAGAACCGCCAACGGGGTACCCCTTGCCCGATGATACGGAAGAATCCCCATATCAAAATGACAAGGCAAGCAGACAACAAGCATCTCAGCAATCTTCTTATTTACCATGGGAATATGGTGCTTTTTCTCTCTTTCCTCTTTTCATAATCTCTTTTTTTCCTTTTTCTCTTTTTCTCAATATCGGACTCTTTTTTATAAGAAGAATGCTTCATAGATGCTCATTATGGTTACACTGCAGGTTTCCACCATGTCAGCATGGATTAGACCAGCGGCCCAGGCGTTTCTCTAACACACATGCATAACTCCATGGACTTACAAGCTCCCCTTTCATTTCACACCGACGACATCCATAGACAAAAGAACATGATATCGACTAGGTACAAAGTACCAGTGCAATGTTGAAAGCGTTCACCATGACAGCATGGTTCTGCTAATTCACAACTTACAAAGCGCAAGCATATACGCAACATAGGTGAGCACAATGGTTCAAGTTTATTAAATGCAAGAAAGTAAAGTGTGCCATCAAGTTCGTGAGAGCTTTAATCACTAATTTTCACATAACAAGTTTAATTTGGAAGGTAGATAAAAACAAGAATTTACTTGGAATAGCAATAGTGATAATAGGTAGGTATGGTGGACACAAATGGCATGGGTTTGGTTTAAGGATTGGATGCACGAGAAGAATTTCCTCTCAGTACAGGTTTTTGGCTAGCAAGGCTGGGTAGCAAGTATAAGAGTTGAAGGAAACAAACAATCATACAAGTGATAAAAACAAACATGCAATCTTCCTTGGAAGCACAAACGGTCTTAACTAGAGAATACTAAACTTATGAGCAAATCAAGAAAGAAAGATGATGAAATTATATTTCTTTAGAGTACTTTTATCTTTTTATTCAACTCTCAAAAATAGTGTTGCTACTGACTGAGCCAGGTTTGCCAAAACCAACTAAATTAACTCCATGATCCCAAAGTGATACCAATACTAACAACAAGATCAATCATATAACCACGAATTGAAAACTAATATAAGTTATGCAAAAGAGTAAATGATAGAACTTCTCATTAATATTCCATAACAACAACTCACACTAAAGGATACATATCTAACGAGAGAGGGGACACTTCCATAATGCAAACCATCCTACATGATAACTTCTCTATTCATGATATGACTCTACTAAAAAGGTAAAAAGATAGAAGATAGTGATGTGATACCGTGACACTCCGCCAAGCTTGGAACAAACCAAGGGGATGCCCAACCTGATGACGAATTACTCCTTCGGTGGTGGTGCTATTCTCTCATCATCGTCCGACTTCCAGGGCAAGGGCTCCCATTAACAAAGGACATCGTGGTCTCCGGCATCCTAAAACTTGCAGTAGCACTTATGCGTTTAAACCTAACCCCATACTCACAGTTTTGATTTTGAACGTCGTAGAGCTGTGCTTGCAGTTTGTTGGTTGTTTGGCGGAGTGAGAGGACTTCATCCTTGAGCTCAGCAGTCTCTTTTTGGTGCTCGGCGATGAGTTCGGAGCAAATCTTATGGATGATAGCCACTTCGTGTTCCGCCATATTCTTGTACCTAAAGACTTCTTGCTCCAGTGCTTCCATCATGTCCTCCAGACCTCCTTCACCCTTAGGGCCTTGAACCTCTTTTATCCGGACCTCCCCATCTTCAAACAACAACTCCTTGGTATGAATCCTCAACTCTCTCATGTATGGGTTGATGATATCCTCTAAAGAATCTTCCTTGGTTGATCCAGATGAAGACATTGTGGCTCCAAATCTGGGAATCTACCTGTCAGAAACAGATCGAAACAAAAACACAACGAAAACATGATATACGAACCTCGGGGGATTATATATTACAAAGTTTCACACCAAAAGGAAGGTACTGGGAGAAAACGGGTCGGAGACAGAGTCCGGAGTGGCCACACCACCTGGTGGCGCGGCCAGGGGTGGGCCCGCGCCACAGGGTGGTGTGAGCCACCCTGGCTCCATTTCCGTCCCTCTTTCGCTTCATAGCTTTCCTTATTGGCTAAAAACTACAAAAATATAGTTGGATAGTATTTTCGCGGAGCTTTTCTTACCAGAACTGTTACCTATTCAAAAACAGAGTCTACAGGTCTCTGAATTTGGTCCTTGATAAATTTTTACGGAGTTATAACTTGAAAGGCATCAACATCTTCATTGTAAGAATCTCCAGCAATATAGTGCTTGAGTCGCTGCCCATTCACTACTTGTGTAGTATTATCTTTTAAAGAAGAAATTTTTATTACTCCCGAACGGTACACTTCTTCAATAATGAAAGGTCATTCCCATTTTGACAGTAGCTTTCCTGCAAAAAATCTGAGACGAGACCTATACAATAGAACTTTCTCACCAACATGAAATTCTCTCTTAAGTATTCGCTTGTCATGCCATCTTTTAACTTTTTCCTTAAAGAGCCTACCATTTTCATAGGCTTCACTCCTCCATTCATCTAAATAACTTAAGTCAAATAATCTTTTCTCACCAGCGAGCTTACAATCTCTATTGAGTTCTTTAACTGCCCAGTAAGCTTTGTGTTCTAATTCTAAAGGTAGGTGGCAAGCTTTCCCATAAACCATTTTATAAGGATACATCCCCATAGGGTTTTTGTAGGCAGTCCTATAAGCCCATAAAGCATCATTCAACTTTTTAGCCCAGTTTTTTCTAAATCTATTAACAGTCTTTTGCAAAATGGATTTAATTTCTCTATTTGATAACTCTACTTGCTCACTAGTTTGGGGGTGATAAGCTGAAGCAATTCTATGATTAACATCATATTTAGCAAGGGTCTTTCTAAAACCACCATGAATGAAATGAGAACCTCCATCAGTCATGAGATACCTAGGCACTCTAAACCTAGGAAAGATAACATCCTTAAGCATTTTTAGAGAAGTCTCCCCGTCAGCACTCTTCGTAGGAATGGCTTCTACCCACTTAGTAACATAATCGATAGCAACAAGAATATGAGTATAACCTTTCGAGGGAGGAAAAGGACCCATAAAGTCAAATCCCCAGCAATCAAAGGGTTCAATAACTAGAGAGTAGTTCATAGGCATTTCATTGCGTCTAGAAATATTACCAACACGCTGACACTCATCACAAGATAAAACAAATTTTCTTGCATCTTTAAAGAGGGTAGGCCAGTAGAAACCTGATTGCAGCACCTTTTGTGCAATTCTATCTCCTGCATGATGTCCTCCATAAGCACTACCATGAAATTTACGCAATATCTCCTTTTGTTCATATTCTGGAACACATCTTCGCATAATACCATCCACTCCTTCTTTATACAAGTGTGGGTCATCCCAAAAATAATGCCTCAAATCATAAAAAAACTTTCTTCGTTGCTGAGCTGTAAAAGTTGGAGGCAAATACTTGGAGACAATAAAGTTAGCATAATCAGCATACCAAGGGCTCCCTCGCGAGCTTACCCCTACCATAGCCAACTGTTCATTTGGAAAACTATCATTAATAGGCATAGGGTCAAAGGAGATATTTTCCAATCGAGATAAATTATCAGCTATAGGGTTTTCAGCACCTTTCCTATCTACAATATGTAGATCAAACTCTTGTAAAAGCAGCACCCATCTAATAAGCCTAGGCTTAGCATCCTTCTTCGTCATAAGGTACTTAATAGCAGCATGATCAGTATAAATGGTGACTTTTGAGTCTACAATATAGGGTCTAAACTTATCACATGCGAAGACGACAGCTAGAAATTCTTTTTCAGTAGTAGCATAATTCCTTTGAGAAGCGTCTAGAGTCTTACTAGCATAATGAATAATGTTTAGCTTTTTATCAATTTGTTGCCCAAGGGCAGCACCTACAGCAAAATCACTAGCATCACACATTATTTCAAAGGGTAAACTCCAATCAGGTGGTTGGACGATAGGAGCTGTAGTTAAAGCCTTCTTGAGAGTTTCAAAAGATTCCTTACAATCATCATCAAAAACAAAAGGCACATCTTTGTGAAGAAGATTAGTGAGGGGTTTTGATATCTTAGAGAAATCTTTAATAAACCTTCTATAAAAACCAGCATGTCCAAGGATACTACGAATACCTTTGATGTCTCTCGGGCAGGGCATTTTCTCAACTGCCTCGGCTTTAGCTCTATCCACTTCTATGCCTCTTTCGAAAACCTTATGCCCAAGGACAATCCCTTCATTAACCATGAAGTGGCATTTCTCCCAATTAAGAACAAGATTAGTTTCTTCACACCTCTGCAAAACTTTATCAAGGTTGTGCAGACAATTATCAAAAGAAGTTCCATAGATAGAGAAGTCATCCATGAACACTTCCGCAATTTCCTCACAAAAACCATGGAAGATAGCAGGCATGCATCTTTGAAAAGTAGCAGGAGCATTACATAAACCAAAAGGCATACGTCTATAAGCATAAGTTCCGTAAGGGCAAGTAAAAGTATTTTTTTCTTGATCTTGTTGTTTAACAGCAATTTGAGAGAAACTAGAATAACCATCAAGAAAACAAAAATGGGTCTTTTTAGACAACCTTTCCAACATTTGATCAATAAAAGGAAGCGGGTAATGATCTTTCTTAGTAACTTTATTGACTTTCCTAAAGTCAATGCACATCCTATAACCTACTACTATTCTTTGGGGAATAAGCTCATCATTATCATTAGGCACAATAGTAATACCTCCCTTTTTAGGGACACAATGAACAGGACTAACCCATTCACTATCAGCAACACGGTAAATAATACCAGCATCAAGGAGTTTCAATACCTCATTTCTTACCACTTCCTTCATCTTAGGATTTAAACGTCGTTGGTGCTCTACTACTTGCTTTGCATCCAGTTCTATATTGATAGCATGCTGACATATAGTAGGTGAAATCCCTTTTAAACCATCCAGAGTATAGCACATAGCCCCTCGGTGTTTCTTCAAAACTTCCAATAACCTTTCTTCTTCCTTCCCTGAAAGTTTAGAGCTAATAATAACATGATATATCTTTTTATCATCAATGTAAGCATATTTAAGATCATCAGGGAGAGGTTTTAGATCGAAGACCAGATCCTTTTTAGGTGGCAACATAGTACCCAAGTCTTCTATAGGCAAGTTATGCGTAAGCATCTTAGGATGATTACGGAGAATCTCGTCAATCTCATTCCTTTCTTCCATGAAGATTTCACTTTCATGATCTTCCATAAATTGCTGCAAAGCATTGTGAGGAGCAAGAGAAATAGAAGCAAGTTGTTCAACTCGAAAATTCTCATTATGGGTTTCCTCTTCACAAAGTTCTTTAGTAAATTTCGAAAAACTAAACTCATAAGATTCCCCATCAAACTTAGTCAAGATTTTCTCCCTTTTGCAATCTATAATAGCTCCACAAGTACTCAAGAAAGGTCTACCAAAAATAATAGGATAAGTTTTACTAGCAGCTGAACCAAGTACTAGAAAATCAGTAGGATACTTAATCTTACCACAAAGATCTTCCACGTCTCGTACAATACCAATTAGAGAGAAGGTCTCTCTATTAGCAAGGTGAATAACCACATCAATCTTTTCCAATTCGCAGGGACTGATTTCATGCATAATTTCTCTGTAAAGCTCATAAGGAATAGCACTAGAACTTGCACCAATATCACATAAACCATAATAGCAATGATCACCAATTCTAACAGAAAGCAGAGGGACACTAGCTTTTTTAGTTCTATTAGGATGTGAAACAATATTAGAAGCATCCTCACAAAAGACTATGTGTCCATCTTCTACGCTTTTAGTGACAAGGTCTTTCACAATTGCTACAACAGGTTCAATGTTTATTTGTTCATCAGGTTTTATAGTTCTCCTTGCACTTTTAGTGATTACACTAGTTATCATAGGATGGTCCTTTACCTTATCCGGGAAGGGTTTCTCGATATAAAGTTCAGGTAAGATGTGATCAATAGTGTAAAACTCAGTACTCCCAATAGGAACACAGTCAATGATATCTTTATAAAGCGCATGGTACTTGCTCCATCCCCTTTTGGGGATTTCAATATAAGAAGCAAAAGCCTTAAAGCAATTTGTAATAACTTGTAAATCAAGACCATAAGTATTATTAATATTTTGAAAGTCATCAGTTCCCATAAAAGATTCAATGCATTCATAATCATAATTTATACCTGACTTTCTACCTTTGTCATTCTCCCAAGATTCAGCATTGTCTTGAATACGGTCCAGAAGATCCCATTTAGCTTCTTCTTCCATGCGAGTGAATGATCCAGCACAAGAGGCATCCAATAAATCCTTATCATGTAGAGGGAGCCTTGCATAAAAGTTATTGATAATAATATTGTTGGGGAGCTCATGAATGGGACATTTGAGCATTAGTAACTTCAGTCTCCCCCAAGCTTGAGCTGTACTCTCTTCATCAAGAGGCCAAAAGTTGTATATTTGATTCCGATGTTTATGAATCTCACTAGGAGGATAAAACTTTGAATAAAAGAGAGGTACTATTTCCTCCCATTCAAGAGCTTGACCATTCTTCAGCAGCTTATACCATTCCTCAGCTCTTCCTTTCAGCGATAATGAGAATAACTTCTTCTTAACTTGATCTGTAGTAATACCTGCACACTTGAACAACCCGCATAATTCGTGTATAAAGAGTAAATGATCACCGGGATGGACAATTCCATCCCCAACATAGTAGTTATCCATAACACGATCAATAATTCTTGTAGGTATTTTAAAAGCATCATTCTTAGCAGGTGGTGGTTCGTCTACTACCTTAGCAGTGGTAGTAGCTTTACCAAATAAGAAACTCAGTGAATTATCCATAATGAAAATAAAGCAACTAATAGAAGTAAACAATACTCACAGTAGAAGTTTCCTTTACCAGTTCCACTCTCCAATAGTGCTTCACTCCCCGGAAACGGCGCCAGAAAATAGTCTTGATGACCCACAAGTATAGGGGGTGTATCGCAATATTTTCGATAAGTAAGAGTGTCGAACCCAACGAGGAGCAGAAGGTGTTGGCTAGTGGTATGGATCAGGAATTCTCTGCGAATACTTAGCAAACGGATTTTTAGGGTTTTTTGATAAAGCAAGTAAACAAAGTACGAGTAAATAAAAGGCAATAAGAATAAATGCAGCAAGTGGCCCAATCCTTTATGCAGCAAAGGACAAGTCGGATGTATTACTTAAGATGACCAAACGTTCTCGAGGACACATGGGAAGACTGTCAAGTGCTTTCGCTTCATATAGTTGATTAATCTTCTTTAGCTTGCTAAGTGTTGTGTGGGTGAACCTGTGCTAATGTACCGACCTTCCTAGGACTAATACATACTTGTGATTATACCCCTTGCAAACATCCGTAAGTACAAGAAAGTAATTAAGGTAGAAACCTAACCACAACTTTAAACTGCGAAGATATGAACATAAACAATAATTCAATGGTTCACTCAATAGCATCAACTACGAAGAGTAATCAACACCGAGAAAGTTTCCCCTAAGAACTATGCAAGATTCAACCCAATTGTTACAGCAATATGGAGATGGTGGTGAGGGTGTTGATGGTGATGATGGTGATGATGATGATCCCGATGAAGTCCATCTTGATGATGGTGTTGATGGTGATGATCTCCCCTCTCCAGGAAGGAATTCCCCCGGCAAAAATCTGTCTGCCGGAGAGATCTTTCTCTCTCGGTGTTTTCCGCCCCGTAGAGGCGGCGGAATCTTTCTGTGGTTGCTCGGCGAGTATTAGGGTTTCGGGAGGATTATATATGCCAGAGGGGAGAGCAAGAGGTGGGCCAGGGCGGCCACACCACCTGGTGGCGCGGCCTAGGGTGGCCCGCGCCAGGGGGTGGTGTGGGCCCCCTGTGGCCCATCTCCACTCCTCCTTCTGGCATTCTTCGTCTTCTGGAAAAATAGGATTTTCCGTATATTTTCCTGGATTTTCTGATCTTCGCGAATTTTGCCTCCAAACATCACCTTTTCCATCAGAATCCTGACTGCAGCGGTCCATGCTCCAAAAGTTATCAACCATGCAAAAACAGATGAAATAACATAAGTATCCCCTCTTAATATGAAATATATCAGTGAATAACAGTAAATTATGATATAGAATAGTGATGCAAAATGGACGTATCAGAAACAACACCTTGGAGGTGTTTCCTTGCTCCTACTGGTTCGATAACCTTGGTTTCATAACTGAGGGAAAACTTACTGTTGTGCTCATCATACCTTCCTCTTGGGGTTCCCCAACGAGCTCTACATTTTGAGCAAGCAAGACTTTTTTGGGTGCCATTGCCGGGGAGTCAAGGACATCTTCACAAGGGGAGTCCCTCATAACCAATCTCTTTACTTTATTTTATTTGTTTTGATTAGTTTATTTTTGCTTTGTTTGCTTGTTCCTTTATCAAAAACACACACAAAATTAGTTGTACTAGTTTGCTTTCTTTATTAAAAACACACAAAAATGACTACTCTTGAAAACACTAAGTTGTATGACTTCACTAGCACCAACAACAATGATTTCATGTGCACACCTATTGCTCCACCTGTTCCTGAAGCTACTTTCTTTGAAATTAAACCTGCTTTGCTCAATCTTGTTATGAAAGAACAATTTTCTTGTATTGGTACCGAAGATGCTGTTGCTCACCTTAATAACTTTGTTGAACTTCGTGAGATGCAAAAACATAGGGATATAGATGGAGATATTATTAAGCTTAAATTGTTTCCTTTATTTTTTAGAGGAAAAGCTAAAGAATGGTTGCTATCCCTAACTAGAAATAATATTGATTCTTGGACTAAATGCAGAGATGCTTTCATTGGAAAATACTATCCTCCTGCTAAGATTATATCTATGAGAAGTGAAATTATGAAATTTAAACAATCTGATAATGAACATGTTGCTCAAGATTGGGAAAGAATGAAATCTTTGGTAAAGAATTGTCCCACTCATGGACTGACTTTGGATGATTATCCAAACCTTTTATGCAGGACTGAATTATTCTTCAAGAAATCTGCTGGATTCTGCTGCTGGAGGTACCTTTATGACCATTACTTTGGGTGTTGCAACAAAGCTTCTAGATAATATGATGGTTAACTATTCTGAATGGCACACTGAGAGAGCTCCACAAGGTAATAAGGTAAATTCTATTGAAGAAACCTCTTCCTTGAGTGATAAAATTGATGTTATTATGTCTATGCTTGTTAATGGGAAAGCTCATATTGATCCAAATCATGTTCCTTTAGCCTCTTTGGTTGCTCAAGAAGAGCAAGTTGATGTGAACTTTATTAGAAATAACAATTTTAGCAATAATGCCTATAGGAATAATTTTGGTAACAATAGTTATACGCCATATCCTCCCAATAATGGTACTTATTATGGAAATTCCTACAACAATAATAGGAGTGCACCCTCTGAACTTGAAGTCATGCTTAAAGATTTTATTAGTAAACAAACTGCTTTCAATAAAACTATTGAGGAACAACTCTCTAATGCTGAAAGAACTATAGCATCATTATCTGAAGCCCAATCTTCTTTGAATAAGATGACTGCTAAACCCGAAACTATTGAAAATCCCTTTGCTGCTACTAATGTCATACAAGTTAAAATTGATAAAAATGTTAGACTGTTAGTTGAATTGCATGCTAAGTGGGAAAGAGAAGATGAAATTGCTAGAAACATTAGTATTTCTACTATCACCACCACTAATGTTAATGCTAGCAAACCACATGAAGTTCCTTCTGCAACAATGCCTAAAACCAATGGAACCTTTTCTAATAAAAATGCTGAAATTCTTAAAAATATGGGAAACAATAACTCTACTACTTTAGATGGTAATTATGATTTTGATCTTGATGGTTGCAATATCTCTGAAGTAATTATGTTCCTATAAAAGCTTTCTAAAAGTCCTAATGCTAGTGCTATGAACTCGACCTTTACAAAACACATTACTGATGCTCTCATAAAAATTAAAGAAGAAAAGATGAAACATAAAGCTTCTATTCCTATGAAATTAGAAGATGGTTGGGAACCCATCATTAATATGAAAGTGAATGATTTTGATCTCAAAGCTCTATGTGATCTTGATAGTAGTGTTTCTATTATGCCTAGAAAAATTTATGAGATGCTTGATTTGCCACCATTGGAAGATTGTTATTTAAATGTCCAACTCGATGATAATGCTAAAAAGAAACTCATGGGGAGTATTAATGATGTTCTTATTACGGTTAACAATGCGTATGTCCCTGTTGATTTCTATGTTTTGGATATTGAATGCAATGCTTCTTTTCCTATTATTTTGGGAAGACCTTTTCTTAGAACTGTTGGTGCCATTGTTGATATGAAAGAAGGCACCATTAAATATCAACTCCCACTCAAGAAAGGTATAGAACACTTCCCTCAGAAGAGAGAGAAGATTCCTTTTGCCTCTCCTATTAAAACAAAATTTGCTCTTAATGCTTCTTCATTTGAGAATACTTGATTCTTTTCTTGCTTCTTATGCCTAGCTCAAAGGCGTTAAATAAAAGCACTTATTGGGAGATAACCCTAATTTCATTAGGAATCTTTTGTTGAGTCTTGGAAGCTATTACCTCTGTAATAACCTCTCCTTATCCTTTTTGTGTGTTTTTGGTGCCAAGAGTAACCTCTAATGAGAGAGAAGTAAGACTTGGGAAAGTTGCTGTCCCGAAACAGATTTTTGTGCTTCGCTGTAAACATTCGTGAAAAATCTCTGTATGTCGGTTTGAGCTATAATTTTTTGTGCTTCTGCCCCAGATTGTTATCCAACTTTTGTTAGTTTAGCACTTTTCGATTTGTGCAACAGAAGATCTTCGAAAAAATTGGTTTTTGCCTACTGGTCTATTTTGACAGATTTCTGCCATTATTTGCATTTGCCACTTAATCTCTTTCTCTTTGATTTCTCTTTGATCACTTGAATTTTTTTAAGGAAGTGCTACAGTAGCTTGTGTTTTAATGGAATCTTTACTTATGTTTAAACTGAACCTAAAGACTTATTATCTTGAGTGCACTAATGTTGCTAATGAAGATTGTGTGAAGTTTTGTATGAAGGAAATTTTAAAGTGTAGCGAAGAGTAATGTGATAAGATGAAGATGGACAAAAGCTCAAGCTTGGGGATGCCACCCGTGTCACCCCAAGAAATATTCAATAAGTACAAGCGTCAAAGCTTGGGGATGCCCAAGGCATCCCCTTCTTCATCAATAAAAATCTCAGGTTTCTTCCAAAAACTTCATTTTTATTGTTTCATGCACAATTGTGTTGTTCTTGGAGCGTCTTTGTTATTGTTTTTGGTTTTCGTTTGCTTAGTTTGCTTAGTTTGCTTGAATAAATTGGTTGGACCCCCTCATTCATACATTAGTTTTCAAATAAGTTGGTTTGGATTGGAAAAGAGTAGGAAAGTTCATGCTTATAAGTGGTATAAAAAGGAGCTTCTTTTTGACTGTGGCCTAGGCTTTGCCATGTCATGATTGATATTGTTTTGGCTTTATGCTTATTGATTTTTGCTATAGCATGACTTGTTACAAATAATTTAGATTGCTTAATGTGCCTTGAAAGAATCATGCGTTGTTTTAGCATATTAAAGCATAGTATTGTGGTATTCTCCTTTAATGCTTTATTTGGGTTGACTTGGGGCATGCTCACACCATGTTAAGACTATACCAAGTCACCATAGCCTCTATGATCATTTAGTTTTTGACTTGTAATATCACTTTATGCTTTAATTAATAATGTTTTGTCGCTTTGCATGATTATGGCCATTATTGCTCTCTTAGTTGGTCGCTCCCAGTCTTTTGCTAGCCTCCATACCAAGTATGAGTTCCACTCATGCATCCAACTCCAAATAAAACCAAGTTATTCCAAAGAGTCCACCATACCTACCTATTAGCATTTGCTATTCCAAGTATATTCATGTTTTTATCTACCTTCCAAATTAAACTTGTTATGTGAAAATTAGTGATTAAAGCTCTCACGAACTTGATGACACACTTTACTTTTCTTGCACTTAATAAACTTGAACCATTGTGCCCATCTATGTTGCGTATATGCTTGCGTTTTGTAAGTTGGGAATTAGCAGAACCATGCTGTCATGGGGAACGCTTTCAACATTGCACTTTATTTAGTTGATATCATGTTCTTTTGCTTATGGATCCCGGCGGTGTGAAATTAAAGGGGAGCTTGTAAGGCTCACGGAGTTCGTATATGTGTTAGAGAAATGCCTGGGCGGCTGGTCTAATCCATGCCTAATCATGGTGGAAACCTGCAGCGTAACCATAATGAGCAATCTATGAAGCATCCTCTTTATAAAAAAGAAGCCTATGCAAATAGGAAAAAAAGGGAGAAGACAAAAAGGAAAAAAAGAGATACCTATGCAAATAGGAAATAAAAGGATGTTGAGATGCTTATTGTCTGCTTGCCTTGTCATTTTGATATGGGGATTCTTCCCTATCATCGGGCAAGGGGTACCCCGTTGGCGGTTCTCTATGATACACATGTACTTACAATGACAAGAACTTGTCACTAAACTTGAGTAGCATGAGGAACTGTCTTCGTAAGTTAGGGGCATGAGATTTTCAGCTTATAACTTGTCAAACATATCCTCATATTTTTTCACTTTAACCTTAATCACCGAAAGATGCTTATGATAGGGGAAATGAGAGTTGAAAGCTAATAAGTATCATAATTTTTGGAAGCTCTTTATGTGACTTGACCCTGCTTCCTTATATGAAGGGCATTTCTTTTACTTTTATGTTGAGTCTCCATCTTCTATCTTTATGCACCTATTAAGAGAGCATAGTGGTCATTCTTAGTTTAATGTGCATTGTCCCAAAACTTGTTGATTGATTCATAACTTTGATATTGCTTGTTCTTAAACTATTTGTATCTAGTCACCCTTATGAACTTTGAAGGTGTCCTATGCATTTATATTTTGCTACACTATGAGGGACAAGATGAATACCATTCTCATTATGTTTTCTATATGTGAAACAAACAAACGTCTTTCAAAGCATTGTTATTCATGAATCTTTTGTTTGTACCTTTTCATGTTACAACATAGTTGCTATGTCTTATTGTTAGAACTATATCTTTCATGCTATGTTAGAGTACTATGATCCTAGCTATCAATGTTTTATAAATGCCTTGATCAAGATTGTGATGGTGCATGTCACCTCAAAAATTAATCTTTCTTTTTATCACTTACCTACTCGAGGACGAGCAGGAGTTAAGCTTGGGGATGTTGATATGTTGCAAATGTATCTATAATTTTTGATGTTCCATGCTTGTTTTATATCTACTTTCTTATGTTTTATCCACACTTTGGAGTATTTTTACACATTTTCCGGAACTAACCTATTAACCAGATGCCACAGTGCTAGTTGCCTGTTTTCTGTTGTTTTTGGTTTCAGAAAATTTAGTAAGGAAATATTCTCGGAATTGGACCGGACAAAAGCCCAAGTCAATATTTCACCAGAAGGAATACAGAGTCCGGAGGGGAGACGAAGAGGGGAACTAGGGCGGCCACACCTGGTGGTGGCGCAGCGAGCCCTAGTCGCGCCACCAGGGGGTGTGGGCTCCCTGGCACTCCACCGACCTTGCCCCTTCACCTATATATTGCCCTCGGGACGAAAACCCTAAGTACCCGATCAAAATTCCACGAAAGAGTCTATAGCCGCTGTCATCTCCATCCCTAGATCGGGAGGGATCTGAATCTCTTCCCGACACCCTGCTAGAGGGGAGAATTCATCCTGGAGGCCTTCTTCATCACCATAGTGTGATGCGTGAGTAGTTCATCCCTAGACTACGGGTCTATGTAGTAGCTAGATGGTTGGTTATCCTCCTTTGTGCTACCATGTTTAGATCTTGTGAGCTCCATTCATGATCAAGATCATCTATTTGTAATATTACATGTTGTGTTTGCGGGGATCCGATGGATATTGAGATGCTATTTCAGATTGATTATTGATTCTACCATGTCTTTGTTATTTGTGATCTTGCATGCTTTCCGTTGTTAGTAGCTATCTTGGCCAAGTAGATGCTAGCAACTCCAAGAGGGAGTATTTATGCTCGATAGTGGGTTCATGCCTCTAGGAATCTGGGGAAGTGACAGAAATCTCTAAGGTACTAGATGTGTTGTTGCTACTAGGGAGAAAACATCAATCCTTTGTTCATAGAACAATCGTATTGTTTACTTTACACACTTTGCTTAATGCAATTATCTGTTGCTTGCAACTTAATACTAGAGGGGGTTTGGATGATAACCTAAAGGTGGATTATTAGTCATAGATGTAGTTGGATTACGGTCTATGTATAATGTTGTAATGCCCAATCAAATCTCAAAGGAGTCAAAATGATTAGTATATGCATGTATGCTTTCTCGAGGTTTGTCAATTGCCCCGCTGTAATTTTTCACCCAACATGTCATCTATCTTAAGGAGAATCACCACTAGTGAACTATGGACCCCGGTCCATTCTTTTACCATCAATCTATAATCATCTATTTACTATTTTCTGTTTACTTTCTGCAAACAATTACTATCTTCCACACAATATGTTTAATCCTTTGTTTTCAGCAAAACCGGTGAGATTGACAACCTCACTGTAAGTTGGGGACAAAGTTCTGTGATTGTGTTGTGCAGGATTCCAAGTTGGAAACAACACCTTGGAGGTGTTTCCTTGATCCTACTCGTTCGATAACCTTGGTTTCATAACTGAGGGAAAACTTACTGCTGTGCTCATCATACCTTCCTCTTGGGGTTCCCCAACGAGCTCTACATTTTGAGCAACCAGGGGGCTTCTAGAAGATGCGGTCTTACGTGGCTCATGAAAATAACACACATGCAATGACTCTAGTGGATCCATGTGTGGTTTGTGAAAAGAACACACATGCAATTACTCTAGTGGATACATATGTGGTTTGTGGAAAGAACACACATGCAATGGCATTGGTGGATCCATATGTGGTTCATGAAAAGAACACACATCCAATGCCATTGGTTGATCCATGTGTGGTTTGTGAAAACAACACACATGCAATAACATTGGTTGATCCATATGTGGGTTGTGAAAAGAACATACATGCAACGACATTGCTGGATCCATGTGTGGTTTGTGAAAAGAACACACATACAATTACTCTAGTGGATACAGATGTGGTTTGTGGAAATAACACACATGCAATGGCATTGGTGGATCCATATGTGGTTCATGAAAAGAACACACATGCAATGACATTGGATTATCCATATGTGGTTTGTGAAAATAACACACATGTAATGCTATTGGTTGATCCATGTGGTTTGTGGAAAACAAGACACATGCAATGACATTGGTGGATCCATATCTGGTCTATGGAAAGAACACACATGAAATCACATTGGTTGATCCATATGTGGGTTGTGAAAAGAACATACATGCAATGACATTGGTGGATCCATGTGTGGTTTGTGAAAAGAACACACATGCAATGAACACTGGTGTATCCATATGTGGTTTGTGAGAAGAACACACATGCAATGACATTGGTTGATCCATATGTGGTTTGTGAAAAGAACACACATGCAATGACTCTAGGTGATCCATATGTGGTTTGTTGAAAGAACATAGATGCAATGACTCTAGTGGATCCATATGTGGTTCATGAAACGAACACACATGCAATGACATTGGTGGATCCATATGTGGTTTGTGGAAAGAACACACATGCAATGACATTTGTTGATCCATATGTGGTTTGTGAAAAGAACATACATGCAATTACTCTGGTGGATACATTTGTGGTTTGTTATTACAAGAACAAACATGCAATGACTCTAGTGGATCCATATGTTGTTTGTGAAAAGAACACACATGCAATTACATTGGTTGATCCATATGTGGGTTGTCAAAAGATCACACATGCAATGACTCTAGTGCTGGTTTTAGTATAAGAACACACATGCAATGACTCTAGTGGGTCCATATGTGGTTTGTGAAAATAACACACATGCAATGACTCTAGTGGATCCATATGTGGTTGGTGAAAAGAACACACATGCAATAACATTGGTTGATCCATATGTGATTTGTGAAAAGAACACACATGCAATGACTCTAGTGGATCCATATGTGGTTTGTGGAAAGAAAACACATGCAATGACTCTAGTGGATCCATATGTGGTTTGTGAAAAGAACACACATGCAATGACATTGGTGGATCCATATGTGGTTTGTGGAAAGAACACACATGCAATGACATTTATTGATCCATATGTGGTTCATGAAAAGAACACACATGCAATGACATTGGTTGATCCATATGTGGTTTGTGACAATAACACACATGCAATGCCATTGGTTGATCCATGTGGTTTGTGGAAAAGAACACACATCCAATGACATTGGTGGATCTATATGTGGTTTGTGGAAAGAACACACATGCAATGACATTGGTTGATCCATATGTGGGTTGTGAAAAGAACATACATGCAATGTCATTGGTCGATCCATGTAGCATCCCAATTGTCTAACAATTGTAATGCTACTGGGTCTAGTAATATAATGGCTACTTCAAATATATAATTGTTGCATCATCATTATATCATGCTCATGTCATCATGCCACCTTGAATTTGAGCATCATACAAAACCCCTTTTCATTTGGTTCTTCTCTCATATGCATTGATAATTGTATTTGACTCTTGATATTGTATTTGGGTCTTGATATATTTTTTAAATGCCCAAGTTGAGTTGGGGGCATATCTTTTACTAACTCCACCACCTTTTCTTTCACCACCTTATAATTCCACCATCCAACTAAATATGAGCTTGGCACTTATTGGTTTTACCTCTAGCTCATGTGGGTTGGGATGGGTCCAATTCTTTTCCACATGCTCTCATCTTAGCATCATGTTGTTTTCACATTATTGATATATGAGAGCCACATGGCCACCCTTGCATGCCTTGTGAGTGGAACCCTTTTTCCTAGCTTCCACATGGATTATTATGGATTATGCCATGTTGGGATATTTTTGGGACTATTGAGCATCTAGTGGCACATACACACTAGCAAGTCCCATTCCTATTCAAACATGGTCATCTCCATCTACTCCACATGGGGCATCCTTTTAATCCTTTTTGCTTGGCTATATTCCAATTTTTTTGGGAATGCAAAATAATAATGCCATGTAATAATATTGTTTCCACAAGAATCAACATGGCAATAAATATTTTGCATGGGCCATGCAAGTGCCACCTTTTTTAGTATTTGGTTTTTATTTGTTTTTGAGTGAATCTTTTCCCCTCATCTCTCTCTGCCTCCTTTTAGCTTGATCTTATTTTGATCATGCTTAAACCACACCACCTCATCCCTCCCTTTCTTGTCTTGTTCTTGATGAAGCTTGGCATGTGCTTGCTTGACTTTGTCAAAAGAGGACACTCCACCTAATCACCTCTTCAAACCCTAAACCATACCACTCCTCTCTCTACCCCCTCTCTAAGCTAAACCCTAAACCTACCTCCCTCTCTCTCGGCCTCTCTCTCTCTCTCACCTAGCTTGGCCCCACCGGCCACCCTCTCTCCCTCTCTTCTCTCCCTGCCTTGTGGCCCCCCTAGCCCGAGCCTGCCCTTGCCTCCTTGGCCTCGCCCTCTGGTCCCACCTGGAAGCCCCCATGCACCTGTCCTGGCCGACCCAAGCACGTGAGGAGGGGAGGAGAGAAAGGTGGCACCGAGGCCACCTTTTCCCATCTACCCCCATCTCCCCACGGCACCCCCTCTCCCCCTCTGCTTTACCACCACCTCACGGTCCTCCTGCATCTCCAGATCTGGCCGAGGCGCCCTGCTCGCTCCCCTCTCTTCTCCATCGCCATGTAACCATCGCCACGGCCATGGCCAGGCACTGCAGTCGAGGCGGGCGTGGTGTTGTGGTCATCGAGGAAGGACAGGAGATCCTCGGCGTCGCCTCTGTACACAGCAGCGAGGAGGAGGAGCCCCAGGCCGCTGAACACCGACGCGCTCCGACGTGAAACCCTAGCTCCGGTCCGTCTGCGTCGCCATGCCGTCTCCGCGCCAGCCGATCCGACCACGTCAACCAACTCTCGGTGAGCTACCCAACCCCCCAGACATCCTCGTCGTCGCAGCCTTGCCCTGGTCGCGCCGGACAATCCGACGAACGGCCTCTGTGCGCCGGCGTCGCGTACGTTTCTCCTCGCCATAGCGTCGCGTAAGCCCCATCTAGTCCTCGCCCACCTCCCAGACATCAACCCCCACCTAGCCCAGTGGCTGCCGCCTCCGCGCGAGCCCTAGGTCCCAGGATCGATCCCCCACCCCGCGATGTCGCTCACCGATCCGTCCGCGGCTCAGCGAGAAGAGAAACAGTACGGGCCATGGTTGTTTTCCACTTAACCCCCCGCACCTTTTTGTGGCTAAACCCGCGGTCCGCCTGGCCCACTAGTCAGCCGCGCTAGCACTTTTACAGAACACCCCCTAGCCTCCTGTAAACCTTAACCTGCGCTCCCTCGCCGTGCGTAGCGCCCATCCGTCATTGGCATGTGGACCCGCGGATGCCGTGGCCCCACCTGTCATTCGCTTAGGGTAGCTCAAGCGGTGTGGAAATTTCTGTCTTTGTGTTGCCAAATGACCCCACTGGTCATTGGCTGTGGCTAGCTCTAGGCCGAGTAACAAAAACCTTTTCTATATTCTGTTTTAATTCAAATCTTTTCCAAATTATTTCAAATTCAAAATTCAAATCTGTTTTAGTATAACTTTTAAATTACATTTCCAAATAATACAAATAATATATGTTTTCAAATCAGAAAAATGTGAGGAATTCAAATATAGCCTTCAAAATATATTTTGAACACTTTATTTTCCAAGTTGTTTAAAATTACAATAAAATGCCCTTTTCTTAATTAATTAATAACTTTTGTTTTATAACTCCAAATTTAACAAATAATATGTCTATAATGATTAGCTCGACGAGACCTTTCTGTTTATGCATTCCATGTTTTGTTTTGAAGCATGCATCATATAAATATAAAGTATACAGCAACTATTATGAGGATAAAATGGGGCCAAAACTCAATAAAATGCTTTATTATTGTTTTCCACACCTCACCCATGCCATGCTACTTTATTGCCATGCAAATTGTGCATCATTCATCATGGCATGATTGTTTGCTTGATGCATTTTATTCATATGCTTGTGCACCTTATTTATGTTGGCCCTTGTTTGTTTGGTTCTTCTCCGAATAGACGCTGAGCAGGGGATATACCAAGAGAACCAGGAGCACTACCCAGATCCGTCTCTTGCTTCAACTGAGCTGCCAGGCAAGCACTACCACATGCTTGCATACATATAGTACCTATTGCCTCTATCTTATTCTTGCATCATTGAGTCGCGATTGCATTAAACTGAATCCCAAGTATTGCATAGCCTTTACTTTTAAACCCCACCGAAGCTTGTTCCTCCATCCCATGAGCCATTACTACAGGGGTTGTTTGAGCCATGCGAGTCGTAGAACAGCATGTGTAGGGTATGTGAGTGTCTGATGGATAACGAGGTACCTAAACAACTTAACCTGAGTAGTAATGGGATAACTAATGAAAGTGGCATCGGTGATCCATATTCGCTATTTGGTTTTCAGGCTCACTTGTGTCCGTGGGACCCCGAGTACTTGATTCCTGTTCCTTGAATATTCACGCTATCCACATCCAGGAGGCTTATGAACCCCCTGATCCGAGCTTGATTCATTCTTATTTCTTGGGGCCACAAACTAGTTTGAGGTTTTATTTACTATCCTGTACTTATGCCATGATTCTTCTTTATTTAAATTGTGCGAGGTAATGCACCTTTGTTTAGGTCCGTGACCCGTTTATTTATGTCGACAAGCCCAGTCACACTTTCGGGTTCCCGATCGTTCCACAAACCTTGAGGCCGTCTTGGAGTCAGCTAACTTCGTTGCGGGTAGCTCAATGGGGTGGCCCCCTGAAATATTTCTGAATCCTGTGATCGTTTTGTCGTGACTGCCTCATTGGGTTTTGATTTGGTTTTTCCGAGGCATATCGAGTGTGTGTTGCTATTTGTGCACCCTATGGTAAAACTTTCTGAAAGCCGTGTCCATGTTATGGGCGACTTGGAGCCAGTTCTCGATCATAGACAAGCATAACTAAAGTACCGCTTTTAATTTGACTAGACTAGGTACCTGACTAGTAAATAGTGCAACACTCACGGAATGGATAATAAAACTGCCAGCGGATGGGGAACATTGTCCGCTTCCTCGTCGATGGCGAGGAGGAGGATGGATCTGTTAATATTACCGTTATAAGCTGTTGTTATTAATTCACGGACATCCGCTCTATCTCTGGTTAGGCGGATGGTTAGCGATATCTATAGAATTGTTAGGGTTTATCTTTTGCTGCAATTCGTCACCCTAGGTTGTGTCCCCTTTAGAGGCATAAAGACTTGCCGAGTACCCTAGGGTCTCACACGATAAATTATTGGTTCGGATGAGCAGTACACTCACAAGATGGATCTTTGGGTGGAAGAGACAGACGATGTGGGCAACGATCATTCGGTGTAGAGATTTCGAGCGAGGATCCGTGAGATCTGTAGGCGGGATCTGCTTATTTATGGGGCATCTTATGCCGATTTGCTTCTTATCCGTACTCGGATTTTGTCTTCCGCTTCCTTTGATACTCATTGTTTGATGTATGAGGAGATATCCTAAACTATTATATCTATCTAGGATATTTGGATCTTGCCGTGTATGGCGTTGCTATATTTCCTTTCTTTTTAGATGGAATGGCTCGATGTCTTTGTTGTATGGTGGCTTGCATACATACTCATTTGTGTATGTAGTTGATCCCTTCGCTGCCGATTCGCCGCCGTTCTTGTCCCGATGTTTAGAAATGGTTGGGACGGCCGAAAGGTCTACCTGTGAGTGGCATTTGGGCCCCACCGTACTATTTCAACCATTTCTGCTCATCCAGGCTTGTAACTAGGAGCGTAATTCACCGAGGTAGTTACAATTGGTATCAGAGCCATCCCGCCCTTCAGGGTCTCAGCCAAATGGTCGTTGTCTATCTAGCAAATATTTTGGTAGTTATGTATACTAGGGAAAAACAAAACGCGAGAGTAGGACTGCTTCCACTTTTCTTCTTAACCACCCACCCACCCTTTTCTGGTAAGGAAGTGTAACGTTTTCAATCCTCTTCTTAAATTCAAACTAGGATTCACGTGTTCTGGGATTCCGTAGTACCATAGGTTGTGTGTGTGTGTAATCCCTTGTCTATCTGTTGCATCCAAGTTGTAATCTCTATCGGCCTTTTGGTTATCAACTGTTGGTACATTCCATACCGACAGGCTTTTGCAAACCGACGCGATCTATCTGATTCGCTGAATACCGACGCGATCTGTCTTACTCCTTGTTATCCGCCGTTATCTTGTTTGGGGTGTCCGTTTCCGTAGTTGCTAATCTTCAGGTTCATCGTGAGAAGAAGGTGTTGGGATATGTGTTTTACTTATTCATGTGCGGGGTAATGATTTGAGTGCGGGATGGAGTCGCGACCATACCACTACTCTTATCATTCGCTCTTGTATATTGGATTGGTAGAGTCACTAATCTTGATTCGTTAAGTGATTTTGCGCATCTATTGGTATTTTAATGCCGAAATTTGTGGAAAATTTTTCTTTGATATATTTGTGTACCACACTCCTTTTCAGTCGTGTGCGATATGCTTAATATCTTCTAGGTGCTTTGAACTTCGTTGATATTTTAATATCATCTTAGTAAATTGTATCCTTTAATCTTGATTAATTCCATTTTGGTACTATTTTGGATTATTATTATTCTCCATTATAGTACTGACTTGTGTTTTATATCAATCACAGGATGGCACCGCCACGCCGTTCTGAGGAGGACATACAACCTGAACTGGGGGCAGCGTTGTCAAGCATCGCCAATGCCTTGGCAGCAATGCAGCAGAACCAGCAGCGTTTTGAAGAAAGTGTCAGGAGGAATGAGTTTGTTCCGCTACCTCCACCTCCCAAGCGAGGAGACATCAAAAGCTTCCTGAAGTTCAACCCACGCCAGTTTGATGTTTCTGATCAACCACTTGATGCTGATGATTGGTTGCGTGAGATGTCAAGGTCTTGATGTTCTGATGTTCTGAGCAAGAATGGGTAAAGTGTGCTACTCACCTTACGAAGGAGATGCAGCTCTCGGTGGGAGAATTACACGAAGGCAAAGCTGCCTGGTTTTCAGCCTACTTGGGGACAGTTCATGGAGCTTTCAAAAGCGATGTCATCGAGAAATTGTCATGGAGAGGATGAAGGAAGTGTTTCTCAACCTCAAGCAGGGCAATGATAATGTCAACACCTACATCAGGAACTTCATGAACCTTTCTCGTTATGGTGGCGATGAGATCTCTGATGACAAGAAGAAGCAAAAGAGGTTCAGGCAAGGGCTCAATGCATCAATTAAATATGCAATCACACATGCAAGGCCGGCGTCTTTTCTGGAACTTCAGCATACAGCTCTGCAGGAAGAAGCAAGTAGGCAAGTGTTTGAGGAGTCAAAGAAACACAGCCGTGATGCAGCAAGCTCTTCAGCTATGTCAGCTCCTTCTAAGCGTCGTGTCTGGGTTCCTAACACCCCACCGTCGCTCCCGGCTCCACCAAGACCTTCAAGCTACACGGCAAGGCCACCAAACTTCCTCACTGTTGCTCCCAGGGGCTACAACCACCACTACCCTGGAGCGCCTGGCGGAGTCCCTGGCTACGTTCCTCCACGTCCACCTGGTGCTTGTTACACTTGTGGAGACACTGGGCATCAAAGCTGGAACTGTCCAATGAAGAACAAGGCTTTTCCTCCACCACCTCCAAGATCTGCAGCAAGCTCTCCTTTGGTTCGTGCACCACCACCTCGGGCTCTCAACATCAACACCAAGCCCGGGTCTACTGTTGCTCATGCCAACTGTGTCAACGCCGCTCAAGCTGAGCATGCACCTGGAGTTGTGATGGGTATGCTTCCCGTTAACTCAGTCCCTGCACGAGTTTTGTTTGATTCTGGTGCATCGCATTCTTTTGTGTCAACCAAGTTTGCAGACGAGAATGGGTTAGCTATGGATCCTCTCCTTAAGCGGTTAATGGTCCTCTCTCCTGGAGCAAAGATGGCAGCTTCTAAAATCAGCCATGGCAATCAAATTGAGATTGGTGGCTCTTCGTTCTCGGCTTCCTTAATCATTACAGGCAATTCGACATTGATGTCATCTTGGGCATGGATTGGTTGGACAAATGCAGCTGTGATTGATTGTCTTTGACGCCTCGGTTTCTCTGAAGATTCTGAAGGCAATATAGTCTAATCTCCATGTCTGACTCCTTCGATACAGCTATTCTCTTTGGCGGCTCGAATGTTGATGCTATGGAAGCTATTCAGAGTGTTCGATGGTCTGTGAGTTCCCATATGTCTTTCTGAAGAGTTGCGGTATGCCTCCTAACGTCGAGTTGAGTTTGTAATTGAGCTTGAACCTGGTACCGCTCCTATCTCCAAGCGGCCTTATAAAATGGGTCCTGCTGAGTTGGCTGAACTCAAACGACAGCTTGATGAACAAGAGAAGTTGGGTTTCATTCAGCATAGTACTTCTTCTTGGGGTAGCCCAACCCTCTTTGTGAAGAAGCGAGACCAGACTGATAGACTTTGTGTTGACTATCGGGCTCTCAATGCTAAAACCATCAAGAATAAATATCCCTTCCGGATTAATGATCTCTTGATCAACTAGCTGGAGCTGTGGTATTCTCTAAGCTTGACTTGAGAAGTGGTTATCACCAAATCAAGATTCGCAAGGAAGATGTTCCTAAAACAGCTTTCACCACCCGCTATGGCCTGTATGAGTACACGGTCATGTCTTTCGGTCTCACCAACGCCCCTGCCACCTTCTCGAGGCTCATGAACTCGGTTTTCATGGAGTATCTTGATAAGTTTGTTGTGGTCTACCTTGATGACATCCTAGTCTATTCTAAGTCACAGGAAGAGCATGAAGAACACCTTCGGTGTGTCCTAAACAAGCTTCGTGAGAACCGCTTGTATGCAAAGTTCTCCAAGTGTGAGTTTTGGCTGCCTCAAGTAACCTATCTTGGTCACGTCATCTCTGCCAAGGGCATTGCAGTCAACCCGGAAACTGTGAAGACAATTGTTGAATGGCTTCCTCCTGTTAATGTCAAAGAAGTGCGGAGTTTCCTTGGTTTGGCTAGTTATTGCCGTCGCTTCGTTCAGAACTTTTCGAAGATAGCGAAGCCTCTTACCGATCTCCTCAAGAAAGGCAAGAAATACCTTTGGACTCCTGCATGTCAAGCAAGCTTTGAGACACTCAAAGAGAAGCTCACTTCCACCGTCTTGGTTCCTCCGGATACATCCAAGCCGTTCAGATCTTCTGGCGCCTCTTTGCATGGATTGGGTGCGGTCCTTATGCAAGAAAAACAAGTTGTTGCTTATGCCTCTTGTCGATTGAAGACGCATGAGGTCAACTATCCTACACATGACCTCGAGCTCAGTGATTGTCTTTGCTTTGAAAGTATGGAGGCACTACTTGCTTGGCAACCGTTGTGAGATCTTTTCTGATCACAAGAGTTTGAAGTATATCTTTACTCAGCCTGATCTCAACTTTCGGCAGAGGAGGTGGATTGAAGCAATCAATGACTTCGATCTGACCATCAACTACACTCCGGGAAAAGCTAATGTCATGGCAGATGCTCTCAGCCGCAAAGCTTATGTCAACAACCTCATGATGGAAGAACAACAGCCTCTCTTGTGCGAGGAATTCCGTCAGCTCAACCTTGAAATTGTGGAACAAGGGTATCTCCTGAACCTTCTGGCTACCCCTCTCTTGGAAGAAAAGGTTCGCTCCTTTCAGCTTGGTGATCCTTACACCAGAAAGGTCATCTCCAACATCCAGCTTCTGAAGTATGAGTCCTTCCACGTCGATGATCAAGGCACGCTTTTCTTTGAACACCGGATGTTTGTTTCGAACTACCCGGGTTTGAGAGAGCAAGTTCTCAAGGAGGCGCACGATTCTGTTCTTTCTATCCACCCTGGCAGCACAAAGATGTACATGGACTTGAAAACACAATATTGGTGGCCTGGTTTGAAACGATATTGTGCCAAGTATGTCTCGGAGTGTGATGTCTGCCGCAGAGTCAAAGCTGTCCATCAAAAACCTTCCGGTCTTCTACAGCCATTGAAACCCCCGGAGTGGAAATGGGAGAAAGTAGAGATGGACTTCATCACTGGTTTTTCTAGGTCGCAGAAGGGCAACAATGAAATCTTTGTTGTCATTGACAGGCTTTCTAAAGTGGCTCACTTCTTCCCCGTCAAGGAAACCATTTCTGCAATTCAGTTGGCTGAGATCTATATCAACAGAATTGTCTCTCTGTATGGGGTTCCGCTTGAGATCAGTTCAGACCGTGGAAGCATCTTCACTTCCAAGTTCTAGGAGAGTTTCCAAAATGCTTTGGGAACAAAGTTGAACTTCAGCACAGCTTACCACCCTCAGTCGCAAGGACAAGTTGAAAGGATCAATCAGATTCTGGAGGATATGCTTCGTGCTTGCATCATCTCTTTTGGCATGAAGTGGGAAGAATGTCTTCCTTATGCTGAGTTCTCTTACAACAATAGCTTCCAGAAAAGTCTAAAGATGGCACCATTTGAGGCTCTCTATGGTCGCAAGTGCAGAACTCCGATTGGTTGGTCAGGTGCAGGTGAAAGAATGTTGTTTGGCCCTGACATTGTGACTCAAGCGGAGGAGAAGGTTCACATCATTCTTAAAAATCTGAGGATTGCTCAAAGTCGCCAGAAGAGCAATTATGACAGGAAGCACACGGACATGGAGTATGTCCCTGGTGATCTCGTTTACCTTCGTGTCACTCCCATGAGAGGCACGCACCGTTTTGGTATCAAAGGAAAGCTGGCTCCTAGATACATCGGTCCTTTCAAGATTCGTGGAAGAAGAGGAGAAGTTGCTTATGCTCTTGAGCTCCCGGAAAAACTCAAAGTCCATGATGTTTTCCACATCTCTCAGCTCAAGAAGTGCTTCAAGGATCCCGGCAGGACCGTGGATCATGAGCTTGTCAATCTTCAAGAAGATCTGTCTTATCAAGAACACCCCACAAAAATCCTTGAAGTCGCAGAAAGAAGGACTCGCAACAAGTCCATCAAGTTCTGCAAGGTGCAGTGGTCGCACCATTCCGTTGATGAAGCCACTTGGGAACGTGAAGATGATCTTCGTGCCAAGTATCCTACCCTCTTTGTGTCTTCTTCTTCCTAGAATCTCGGGGCGAGATTCCTGTTTAGTGGGGGAGAGTTGTAGCATCCCAATTGTCTAACAATTGTAATGCTACTGGGTCTAGTAATATAATGGCTACTTCAAATATATAATTGTTGCATCATCATTATATCATGCTCATGTCATCATGCCACCTTGAATTTGAGCATCATACAAAACCCCTTTTCATTTGGTTCTTCTCTCAGATGCATTGATAATTGTATTTGACTCTTGATATTGTATTTGGGTCTTGATATATTGTTTAAATGCCCAAGTTGAGTTGGGGGCATATCTTTTACTAACTCCACCACCTTTTCTTTCACCACCTTATAATTCCACCATCCAACTAAATATGAGCTTGGCACTTATTGGTTTTACCTCTAGCTCATGTGGGTTGGGATGGGTCCAATTCTTTTCCACATGCTCTCATCTTAGCATCATGTTGTTTTCACATTATTGATATATGAGAGCCACATGGCCACCCTTGCATGCCTTGTGAGTGGAACCCTTTTTCCTAGCTTCCACATGGATTATTATGGATTATGCCATGTTGGGATATTTTTGGGACTATTGAGCATCTAGTGGCACATACACACTAGCAAGTCCCATTCCTATTCAAACATGGTCATCTCCATCTACTCCACATGGGGCATCCTTTTAATCCTTTTTGCTTGGCTATATTCCAATTTTTTTGGGAATGCAAAATAATAATGCCATGTAATAATATTGTTTCCACAAGAATCAACATGGCAATAAATATTTTGCATGGGCCATGCAAGTGCCACCTTTTCTAGTATTTGGTTTTTATTTGTTTTTGAGTGAATCTTTTCCCCTCATCTCTCTCTTCCTCCTTTTAGCTTGATCTTATTTTGATCATGCTTAAACCACACCACCTCATCCCTCCCTTTCTTGTCTTGTTCTTGATGAAGCTTGGCATGTGCTTGCTTGACTTTGTCAAAAGAGGACACTCCACCTAATCACCTCTTCAAACCCTAAACCATACCACTCCTCTCTCTACCCCCTCTCTAAGCTAAACCCTAAACCTACCTACCTCTCTCTCGGCCTCTCTCTCTCACCTAGCTTGGCCCCACCGTCCACCCTCTCTCCCTCTCTTCTCTCCCTGCCTTGTGGCCCCCCTAGCCCGAGCCTGCCTCTGCCTCCTTGGACTCGCCCTCTGGTCCCACCTGGAAGCCCCCATGCACCTGTCCTGCCGACCCAAGCACGTGAGGAGGGGAGGAGAGAAAGGTGGCACCGAGGCCACCTTTTTCCATCTACCCCCATCTCCCCACGGCACCCCTCTCCCCCTCTGCTTTACCACCACCTCACGGTCCTCCTGCATCTCCAGATCTGGCCGAGGCGCCCTGCCCGCTCCCCTCTCTTCTCCATCGCCATGGCTAACCATCGGCCACCGGCTTCAGTGTCCACCTGCAGACGAGGCGAGGCGTGGTGTTGTGGTCACGAGGAAGGACAAGAGATCCCGTCGCCTCACACACTGGCGGGAGGAGGAGGCCCGAACACCGAGCGCTCGGCGTGAAACCCTAGCTCCGGTCCGTCTGCGTCATCGCCGTCTCCCTGCGCCCCAGGCCGATCCGACCATGTCAACCAACTCTCGGTGATCTACCCAACCCCCCAGACATCCTCGTCGTCGCAGCCTTACCCTGGTCGCGCCGGACAATCCGACGAACGGCCTGCGTCGCGCCACGCGTTCTCCTCGCCATAGCGTCGCGTAAGCCCCATCTAGTCCTCGCCCACCTCCGGACATCAACCCCCACCTAGCCAGGGTTGCCGCCTCATGAGCCCTAGGTCCCAGGATCGATCCCCCACCGCCTGCCGCTCACCGATCCGTCCATGGTCGAAGAGAATCCACTTAACCCCCTGCACCTTTTTGTGGCTAAACCCGCGGTCCGCCTGGCCCACTAGTCAGCCGCTCTAGCACTTTTACAGAACACCCCCTAGCCTCCTGTAAACCTTAACCCGCGCTCCCTCGCCGTGCCGCGTGCCCCTTCTGCCTCGGCATGTGGACCCATGATGCCGTAGCCCACATCATTCGCTTAGGGTGGATCGCTCATGGTGATGTAAGAATTTCTGTGCTGTGTTGCCTAGTCACCATGACCCCTGTCATTGTGTGGCTAGCTAGCTCTGGGCGAGTAACAAAACCTTTTCTATATTCTGTTTTAATTCAAATCTTTTCCAAATTATTTCAAATTCAAAATTCAAATCTGTTTTAGTATAACTTTTAAATTACATTTCCAAATAATACAAATAATATATGTTTTCAAATCAGAAAAATGTGAGGAATTCAAATATAGCCTTCAAAATATATTTTGAACACTTTATTTTCCAAGTTGTTTAAAATTACAATAAAATGCCCTTTTCTTAATTAATTAATAACTTTTGTTTTATAACTCCAAATTTAACAAATAATATGTCTATAATGATTAGCTCGACGAGACCTTTCTGTTTATGCATTCCATGTTTTGTTTTGAAGCATGCATCATATAAATATAAAGTATACAGCAACTATTATGAGGATAAAATGGGGCCAAAACTCAATAAAATGCTTTATTATTGTTTTCCACACCTCACCCATGCCATGCTACTTTATTGCCATGCAAATTGTGAATCATTCATCATGGCATGATTGTTTGATTGATGCATTTTATTCATATGCTTGTGCACCTTATTTATGTTGGCCCTTGTTTGTTTGGTTCTTCTCCGAATAGACGCTGAGCAGGGGATATACCAAGAGAACCAGGAGCACTACCCAGATCCTTCTCTCGCTTCAACTGAGCTGCCAGGCAAGCACTACCACATGCTTGCATACATATAGTACCTATTGCCTCTATCTTATTCTTGCATCATTGAGTCGCGATTGCATTAAACTGAATCCCAAGTATTGCATAGCCTTTACTTTTAAACCCCACCGAAGCTTGTTCCTCCATCCCATGAGCCATTACTACAGGGGTTGTTTGAGCCATGCGAGTCGTAGAACAGCATGTGTAGGGTATGTGAGTGTCTGATGGATAACGAGGTACCTAAACAACTTAACCTGAGTAGTAATGGGATAACTAATGAAAGTGGCATCGGTGATCCATATTCGCTATTTGGTTTTTCAGGCTCACTTGTGTCCCGTAGGACCCCGAGTACTTGAATCCTGTTCCTTGAATATTCACGCTATCCACATCCGGGAGGCTTATGAACCCCCCTGATCCAGAGCTTGATTCATTCTTATTTCTTGGGGCCACAAACTAGTTTGAGGTTTTATTTACTATCCTGTACTTATGCCATGATTTACTGCTTTATTTAAATTGTGCGAGGTAATGCACCTTTATCTTTGTTAGGTCCGTGACCGTTTTGCATGTCGACAAGCCCAGTCACACTTCGGGTTCCCGATCGTTCTGACCGGCTCCACAAACCTTGAGGCCGTCTTGGAGTCAGCTAACTTCGCTATGGTAGCTCAATGGGGTGGCCCCTGAAATATTCTGAATCTGTGATCGCTTTGTCGTGGCGCCTCGTTGGGTTTTGATTTGGTTTTTCCGAGGCATATCAGTGTGTGTTGCTATTTGTGCACCCTGCGGTAAAACTTTCTGGCCGTGTCATGGTTATGGACGACTTGGAGCACAGTTTCTCGATCATAGACAAGCATAACTAAAGTACCGCTTTTAATTTGACTAGACTAGGTACGACTAGTAAATAGTGCAACACTCACGGAATGGATAATAAAACCGCCAGCGGATGGGGCTGTTCGTCCGCTTCCTCGTCGGTGGCGAGGAGGAGGATGGATCTGTTAATATTACCGTTATAATTGTTATTAATTCACGGACATCCGCTCTATCTCTGGTTAGGCGGATGGTTAGCGTATCTATAGAATTGTTAGGGTTTATCTTTTGCTGCAATTGCGTCACCCTAGGTTGTGTCCTTTAGAGGCATAAAGACTTGCTGAGTACCCCTAGGGTCTCACGATAAATTATTGGTTCGGATGAGCAGTACACTCACAAGATGGATACTGGGTGGAAGAGACGGACGATGTGGGCAACGATCATTCGGTGTAGAGATTCCGGGAACGGGGATCCGTGAGATCTGTGGGCGGGATCTGCTTATTTATGGGGCATCTTATGCCGATTTGCTTCTTATCCGTACTCGGATTTTGTCTTTCGCTTTCGCCCGATACTCTGTTGTTTGATGTATGAGGAGATATCCTAAACTATTATATCTATCTAGGATATTTGGATCTTGCCGTATGGCGTTGCTATATTTCCTTTCTTTTTAGATGGAATGGCTCTGATGTACTGTTGTATGGTGGCTTGCATACATACTCATTTGTGTATGTAGTTGATCCCTTCACGCCGATTACGCCCGTTCTTGTCCCGATGTTTAGAAATGGTTGGGACGGCCGAAAGGTCTACCTGTGAGTGGCATTTGGGCCCCACCGTACTATTTCAACCATTTCTGCTCATCCAGGCTTGTAACTAGGAGCGTAATTCACCGAGGTAGTTACAATCCATGTGTGGTTTGTGAAAAGAACACACATGCAATTACTCTAGTGGATACATATGTGGTTTGTGGAAAGAACACACATGCAATGGCATTGGTGGATCCATTTGTGGTTCATGAAAATAACACACATGCAATGACATTCGTTGATCCATATGTGGTTTGTGACAATAACACACATGCAATTCTATTGGTTGATCCATGTGGTGTGTGGAAAATAACACACATGCAATGACATTGGTGGATCCATATGTGGTTTGTGGAAAGAACACACATGCAATGACATTGGTTGATCCATATGTGGGTTGTGAAAAGAACATACATGCAATGACATTGCTGGATCCATGTGTGGTTTGTGAAAAGAACACACATGCAATTAATCTAGTGGATACATATGTGGTTTGTGGAAATAACACACATGCAATGACTCTAGTGGATCCATATGTGGTTTGTGGAAAGAACACAGATTCAATGACTCTCCTGGATCCATGTGAGGTTCTTGAAAAGAACACACACGCAATGACATTGGTGGATCCATATGTGGTTTGTGGAAAGAACACACATGCAATGACATTTGTTGATCCATATGTGGTTTGTGAAAAGAACACACATGCAATTACATTGGTTGATCCCTATGTGGGTTGTGAAAATAACACACATGCAATGACTCTAGTGTTGGTTTTAGTATAAGAACACGCATGCAGTGACTCTACTGGGTTCATATGTGGCTTGTGAAAAGAACACACATGCAATGACTCTAGTGGATCCATATGTGGTTGGTGAAAAGAATACACATGCAATGACATTGGTTGATCCATATGTGGTTTGAGAAAAGAACACGCATGAAATGACTCTAGTGGATCCATATGTGGTTTGTGGAAAGAACAAACTTGCAATGACTCTAGTGGATCCATATGTGGTTTGTGAAAAGAACACACATGCAATGACATTGGTGGATCCATATATGGTTTGTGGAAAGAACACACATGCAATGACATTTGTTGATCCATATGTGGTTTGTGAAAAGAACACTCGTGCAATTACTCTAGTGGATACATATCTGGTTTGTGGAAACAACACACATGCAATGGCATGGGTAGATCCATATGTGGTTCATGAAAAGAACACACATGCAATGACATTGGTTGATCCATATGTGGTTTGTGACAATAACACACATGCAATGCCATTGGTTGATCCATGTGGTTTCAGGAAAAGAACACACATGCAATGACATTGGTGGATCCATATGTGGTTTGTGGAAAGAACACACATGCAATGACATTGGTTGATACATATGTGGGTTGTGAAAAGAACACACATGCAATTACTCTAGTGGATACATATGTGGTTTGTGGAAAGAACACACATGCAATGGCATTGGTGGATAAATATGTGGTTCATGAAAAGAATACACATGCAATGACATTGGTTGATCCATATGTGGTTTGTGACAATAACACACATGCAATGCGATTGGTTGATCCATGTGGTTTCTGGAAAAGAACACACATGCAATGGCATTGGTGGATCCATATGTGGTTTGTGGAAAGAACACACATGCAATGACATTGGTTGATCCATATGTGGGTTGTGTAAATAAAATACATGCAATTATATTGGTGGATCCATGTGTGGTTTGTGTAAAGAACACACATGCAATTATTCTAGTGGATACATATGTGGTTTGTGGAAAGAACACACATGCAATGGCATTGGTGGATCCATATGTCGTTCATGACAAGAACACACATGCAATGACATTGGTTGATTCATATGTGGTTTGTGACAATAACACACATGCAATGCTATTGGTTGACCCATGTGGTTTGTGGAAAAGAACACACATGCAATGACATTGTTGGATCCATATGTGGTTTGTGGAAAGAACACACATGCAATGACATTGGTTGATCCATATGTGGGTTGTGAAAAGAACATACATGCAATGACATTGGTGGATCCCTGTGTGGTTTGTGAAAAGA
The DNA here is from genome assembly GCA_023614405.1 of Avena insularis. Taxonomy (NCBI): domain Eukaryota; kingdom Viridiplantae; phylum Streptophyta; class Magnoliopsida; order Poales; family Poaceae; genus Avena; species Avena insularis. Next base: position 386,631,242 of record CM042686.1, on the reverse strand, counting down.
ACACATATGCAATTACTCTAGTGGATACATATGTGGTTTGTGGAAAGAACACACATACAATGGCATTGGTGGATCCATATGTCGTTAATGAAAAGAACAGAGATGCAATGACATTGGTTGATGCATATGTGGTGTGTGACAATAACACACATGCAATGCTATTGGTTGATCCATGTCGTTTGTGGAAAATAAGACACATGCAATGACATTGGTGGAACCATATGTGGTTTGTGGAAAGAACACACATGCAATGACATTGGTTGATCCATATGTGGGTTGTGAAAAGAACATACATGCAATGACATTGGTGAATCCATGTGTGGTTTGTGAAAAGAAAACACATGCAATGAACACTAGTGGATCCATATGTGGTTTGTGACAAAAACACACATGCAATGACTCTAGTGCTGGTTTTATTATAAGAACACACATGCAATGACTCTAGTGGGTCCATATGTGGTTTGTGAAAAGAACACACATGCAATGAGTCTAGTGGATCCATATGTGGTTTGTGGAAAGAACACACATGAAATAACATTGGTTGATCCATATGTGGTTTATGAAAAGAATACACATGCAATGACTCTAGGTGATCCATCTGTGGTTTGTGGAAAGAACACATATGCAATGACTCTAGTGGATCCATATATGGTTCATGAAAACAACACACATGCAATGACATTACTAGATCCATATGTGGTTTGTGGAAAGAACTCATGTGCAATGACATTGGTGGATCCATATGTGGTTTATGGAAAGAACACACATGCAATGACATTTGTTGATCCATATGTGGTTTGTGAAAACAACACACATGCAATTAAATTGGATGATCCATATGTGGGTTGTGAAAAGAACACACATGGAATGAATCTAGTGCTGGTTTTAGTATAAGAACGCACATGCAATGACTCTAGTGGATCCATATGTGGTTTGTGAAAGGAACACACATGCAATGACATTGGTGGATCCATATGTGGTTTGTGGAAAGAACACACGTGCAATGACATTTATTGATCCATATGTGGTTCATGAAAAGAACACACATGCAATGAATTGGTTGATCCATATGTGGTTTGTGACAATAACACACATGCAATGCCATTGGTTGATCCATGTGGTTTGTGGAAAAGAACACACATGCAATGACATTGGTGGATCTATATGTGGTTTGTGGAAAGAACACACATGCAATGACATTGGTTGATCAATATGTGGGTTGTGAAAAGAACATACATGCAATGTCATTGGTGGATCCATGTGTGCTTTGTGAGAAGAACACACATGCAATTACTCTAGTGGATACATTGTGGTTTGTGGAAAGAACACACATGCAATGGCATTGGTGGATCCATATGTGGTTCATGAAAAGAACACACATGCAATGACATTGGTTGATCCATATGTGGTTTGTGACAATAACACACATGCAATGCTATTGGTTGATCCATGTGGTTTATGGAAAAGAACACACATGCAATGACATTGGTGGATCCATATGTGGTTTGTGGAAAGAACACACATGCAATGACATTGGTTGATCCATATGTGGGTTGTGTAAAGAAAATACATGCAATGATAATGGTGGATCCATGTGTGGTTTGTGAAGAGAACACACATGCAATTATTCTAGTGGATACATATATGGGTTGGGGAAAGAACACACATACAATGGCATTTGTTAATCCATATGTGGTTCATGACAAGAACACACATGCAATGACATTAGTTTATGCATATGTGGTTTGTGACAATAACACACATGCAATGCCATTGGTTGACCCATGTGGTTTGTGGAAAAGAACACACATGCAATGACATTGTTGGATCCATATGTGGTTTGTGGAAAGAACACACATGCAATGACATTGGTTGATCCATATGTGGGTTGTGAAAAGAACATACATGCAATGACATTGGTGGATCCATGTGTGGTTTGTGAACAGAACACACATGCAATTACTCTAGTGAATACAGATGTGGTTTGTGGAAAGAACACACATGCAATGGCATTGGTGGATCCATATGTGGTTAATTAAAAGAACACACATGCAATGACATTGGTTGATGCATATGTAGTGTGTGACAATAACACACATGCAATGCTATTGGTTGATCCATGTGGTTTGTGGAAAAGAAGACACATGCAATGACATTGGTGGATCCATATGTGGTTCGTGGAAAGAACACACATGCAATGACATTGGTTGATCCATATGTGGGTTTTGAAAAGAACATACATGCAATGACATTGGTGGATCCATGTGTGGTTTGTGAAAAGAACACACATGCAATGAACACTAGTGGATACATATGTGGTTTGTGACAAGAACACACATGTAATGACTCTAGTGCTCGTTTTAGTATAAGAACTCACATGCAATGACTCTAGTGGGTACATATGTGGTTTGTGAAAAGAACACACGTGCAATGAGTCTAGTGGATCCATATGTGGTTTGTGGAAAGAACACACATGAAATGACATTGGTTGATCCATATGTGGTTTATGAAAAGAATACACATGCAATGACTCTAGGTGATCCATCTGTGGTTTGTGGAAAGAACACATATGCAATGACTCTAGTGGATCCATATATGGTTCATGAAAAGAACACACATGCAATGACATTACTAGATCCATATGTGGTTTGTGGAAAGAACTCATGTGCAATGACATTGGTGGATCCATATGTGGTTTATGGAAAGAACACATATGCAATGACATTTGTTGATCCATATGTGGTTTGTGAAAAGAACACACATGCAATTAAATTGGTTGATCCATATGTGGGTTGTGAAAAGAACACACATGCAATGAATCTAGTGATGGTTTTATTATAAGAACGCACATGCAATGACTCTAGTGGATCCATATGTGGTTTGTGAAAGTAACACACATGCAATGACATTGGTGGATCCATATGTGGTTTGTGGAAAGAACACACGTGCAATGACATTTATTGATCCATATGTGGTTCATGAAAAGAACACACATGCAATGAATTGGTTGATCCATATGTGGTTTGTGACAATAAAACACATGCAATGCCATTGGTTGATCCATGTGGTTTGTGGAAAAGAACACACATGTAATGACATTGGTGGATCTATATGTGGTTTGTGGAAAGAACACACATGCAATGACATTGGTTGATCAATATGTGGGTTGTGAAAAGAACGTAGATGCAATGTCATTGGTGGATCCATGTGTGGTTTGTGAAAAGAACACACATGCAATTACTCTAGTGGATACATATGTGGTTTGTGGAAAGAACACACATGCAATTGCATTGGTGGATCCATATGCGGTTCATGAAAAGAACACACATGCAATGACATTGGTTGATCCATATGTGGTTTGTGACAATAACACACATGCAATGCTATTGGTTGATCCATGTGGTTTCTGGAAAAGAACACACATGCAATGACATTGGTGGATCCATATGTGGTTTGTGGAAAGAACACACATGCAATGACATTGGTTGATCCATATGTGGGTTGTGTAAAGAAAATACATGCAATGATATTGGTGGATCCATGTGTGGTTTGTGAAAAGAACACACATGCAATTATTCCAGTGGATACATATGTGGGTTGTGGAAAGAACACACATACAATGGCATTTGTTAATCCATATGTGGTTCATGACAAGAACACACATGCAATGACATTGGTTGATGCATATGTGGTTTGTGACAATAACACACATGCAATGCCATTGGTTGACCCATGTGGTTTGTGGAAAAGAACACACATGCAATGACATTGTTAGATCCATATGTGGTTTGTGGAAAGAACAGACATGCAATGACATTGGTTGATCCATATGTGGGTTGTGAAAAGAACATACATGCAATGACATTGGTGGATCCATGTGTGGTTTGTGAACAGAACACACATGCAATTACTCTACTGAATATAGATGTGGTTTGTGGAAAGAACACACATGCAATGGCATTGGTGGATCCATATGTGGTTAATTAAAAGAACACACATGCAATGACATTGGTTGATGCATACGTGGTGTGTGACAATAACATACATGCAATGCTATTGGTTGATCCATTTGGTTTGTGGAAAAGAAGACACATGCAATGACATTGGTGGATCCATATGTGGTTCGTGGGAAGAACACACATGCAATGACATTGGTTGATCCATATGTGGGTTGTGAAAAGAACATACATGCAATGACATTGGTGGATCCATGTGTGTTTTGTGAAAAGAACACACATGCAATGAACACTAGTGGATACATATGTGGTTTGTGACAAGAACACACATGCAATGACTCTAGTGCTCGTTTTAGTATAAGAACTCACATGCAATGACTCTAGTGGGTACATATGTGGTTTGTGAAAAGAACACACATGCAATGAGTCTAGTGGATCCATATGTGGTTTGTGGAAAGAACACACATGAAATGACATTGGTTGATCCATATGTGGTTTATGAAAAGAATACACATGCAATGACTCTAGGTGATCGATCTGTGGTTTGTGGAAAGAACACATATGCAATGACTCTAGAGGATCCATATATGGTTAATGAAAAGAACACACATGCAATGACATTACTAGATCCATATGTGGTTTGTGGAAAGAACTCATGTGCAATGACATTGGTGGATCCATATGTGGTTTATGGAAAGAACACACATGCAATGACATTTGTTGATCCATATGTGGTTTGTGAAAAGAACACACATGCAATTAAATTGGTTGATCCATATGTGGGTTGTCAAAAGAACACACATGCAATGAATCTAGTGCTGGTTTTAGTATAAGAACGCACATGCAATGACTCTAGTGGATCCATATGTGGTTTGTGAAAGGAACACACATGCAATGCCATTGGTGGATCCATATGTGGTTTGTGGAAAGAACACACGTGCAATGAGTCTAGTGGATCCATATGTGGTTTATGGAAAGAACACACATGCAATGACTCTAGTGGATCCATATGTGGTTGGTGAAAAGAACACAGATGCAATGACATTGGTGGATCCATATGTGGTTTGTGGAAAGAACACACATGCAATGACATTTGTTGTTCCATATGTGGTTTGTGAAAAGAACACTCATGCCATTACTCTAGTGGATACATATCTGGTTTGTGGAAAGAACACACATGCAATGGCATTGGTGGATCCATATGTGGTTCATGAAAAGAACACACATGCAATGACATTGGTTCATCTATATGTGGTTTGTGACAATAACACACATGCAATGCCATTGGTTGATCCATGTGGTTTGTGGAAAAGAACACACATGCAAGGACATTGGTGGATCCATATGTGGTTTGTGCAAAGAACACACGTGCAATGACATTGGTTGATCCATATGTATTGAAAAAAAAACATACACAATGATACACCATGTGTGGTTTGTGAAAAGAACACACATCCAATTAACCTAGTGGAGACATATGTGGTTTTGGAAAGAACACACATGCAATGACATTGGTTGATCCATATGTGGTTTGAGACAATAACACACATGCAATGCTATTGGTTGATCCATGTGGATTGTGGAAACGAACACACATGCAATGACATTGGTGGATCCATATGTGGTTTGTGGAAAGAACGCACATGCAATGACATTGGTTAATCCATATGTGGGTTGTGAAAAGAACATACATGCAATGACATTGGTGGATCCATGTGCGGTTTGTGAAAAGAACACACATGCAATGAACACTGGTGGATCCATATGTGGTTTGTTACAAGAACATACATGCAATGACTCTAGTGCTAGTTTTAGTATAAGAACACACATGCAATGACTCTAGTGGGTCCATATGTGGTTTGTGAAAAGAACAGACATACAATGAATCTAGTGGATCCATATGTGGTTTGTGGAAAGAACACACATGCAATGACATTGGTTGATCCATATGTGGTTTGTGAAAAGAACACACATGCAATGACTCTAGTGGATCCATATGTGGTTTATGGAATGAATACAGATGCAATGACTCTAGTGGATCCATATGTGGTTCATGAAAATAACACACATGCAATGACATTGGTGGATACATATGTGGTTTGTGGAAAGAACACACATGCAATGACATTTGTTGATCCATATGTGGTTTGTGAAAAGAACATACATGCCATTACTCTGGTGGATACATAGTGGTTTGTTATTACAAGAACAAACATGCAATCACTCTAGTGGACCCATATGTGGTTTTTGAAAAGAACACATATGCAATGACATTGGTTGATCCATATGTGGTTTGTGAAAGGAACACACATGCAATGACTCTAGTGGATCCATATGTGGTTTGTGGAAAGAACACAGATGCAATGACTCTAGTGGATCCATGTGTGGTTCATGAAAATTACACACATGCAATAACATTGGTGGATCCATATGTGTTTTTGGGAAATAACACACATGCCATGAAATTTGTTGATCCATATGTGGTTTGTGAAAAGAACACACATGCAATTACATTGGTTGATCCATATGTGGGTTGTGAAAAGAACACACATGCAATGACGCTAGTGTTAGTTTTAGTATAAGAACACACATGCAATGACTCTAGTGGGTCCATATAAGGTTTGTGAAAAGAACAAACATGCAATGACTCTAGCGGATCCATATGTGGTTTGTGAAAATAAGACACATGCAATGACATTGGTTGATCCATATGTGGTTTGTGAAAAGAACACACATACAATGACTCTAGTGGATCCATATGTGGTTTGTAGAAAGAATACACACGCATTGACTATAGTAGATCGATATGTGGTTTGTGAAAAGAACACACATGCAATCACATTGGTGGATCCATACGTGGTTTGTGAAAAGAACACACATGCAATGAATCTAGTGCATCCATGTGTGGTTTGTGAAAAGAACACACATGCAATGACATTGGTTGATCCATATGTAGTTTGTGAAAATAACACACATGCAATTACTCTAGTGGATACATCTGTGGTTTGTGTAAAGAACACACATGCAATGTCATTGGTGGATCCATATGTGGTTCATGAAAAGAACACATATGCAATGCCATTGGTTGATCCATGTGTTGTTTGTTAAAAGAACACACATGCAATGACATTGGTTGATCCATATGTGGTTTGTGAAAAGAACACACATGCAATTACTCTGGTGGATACATATGTGGTTTGTCATTACAAGAACAATCATGCAATGACTCTAGTGGATCCATATGTGGTTTGTGAAAAGAACACACATCCAATGACATTGGTTGATCCATATGTGGTTTGTGAAAAGAACACACATGCAATGACTCTAGTGGATCCATATGTCATTTGTGGAAAGAACACGGATGCAATGACTCTACTGGATCCATGTGTCGTTCATGAAAAGGACACACATGGAATGACATTGGTGGATCCATATGTGGTTTGTGGAAAGAACACACATGCAATGACATTTGTTGATACATATGTGGTTTGTGAAAAGATCACACATGCAATGACTCTAGTGGATCCATATGTTGTTTGTGGAAAGAACACACATGTAATGACTCTAGTGGATCCATATGTGGTTTGTGAAAAGAACACACATGCAATGACATTGGTGGATCCATATGTGGTTTGTGAAAAGAACATGCATGCAATGACATTTGTTGATCCATATGTGGTTTGTGAAAAGAACACACATACAATTACTCTAGTGGATACATATGTGGTTTGTGGAAAACACGCACATGCAATGGCATTGGTCGATCAATATGTGGTTCATGAAAAGAACACACATGCAATGACATTGATTGATCCATATATGGTTTGTGACAATAACACACATGCAATGCCATTGGTTGATCCATGTGGTTTGTGGAAAAGAACACACATGTAATGACATTGGTGGATCCATATGTGGTTTGTGGAAAGAACAAACATGCAATGATATTGGTGTATCCATATGTGGGTTTTGTAAAGAACATACATGCAATGACATTGGTGGATCCATGTGTGGTTTGTGAAAAGAACACACATGCAATTACTCTAGTGGATACATATGTGGTTTGTGGAAAGAACACGCATGCAATGGCATTGGTGGATCCATATGTGGTTCATGAAAAGAATACACATGCAATGCCATTGGTTGATCCATGTGTGGTTTGTGACAAAAAAAACACATGCAATGCCATTGGTTGATCTATGTGGTTTGTGGAAAAGAACACAGATGCAATGACATTGGTGGATCCATATGTGGTTTGTCGAAAGAACACACATGCAATGACATTGGTTGATCCATATGTGGGTTGTGAAAAGAACATACATGCAGTGACATTGGTGGATCCATGTGTGGTTTGTGAAAAGAACACACATGTAATGAACATTGGTGGATCCATTTGTGGTATGTGACAAGAACACACATGCAATGACTCTAGTGCAGGTTTTAGTATAAGAACACACATCCAATGACTCTAGTGGGTCCATATGTGGTTTGTGAAAAGAACACACATGCAATGACTCTAGTGGATCCATATGTGGTTTATAGAAAGAACACACATGCAATGACATTGGTTGAACCATATGTGGTTTGTGAAAAGAACACACATGGAATGAGATTTGTTGATCCATATGTGGTTTGTGAAAAGAACACACATGCAATTACTCTAGTGGATACATATGTGCTTTGTGGAAAGAACACACATGCAGTGGCATTGGTGGATCCATATGTGGTTCGTGAAAAGAACACACATGCAATGAGATTTGTTGATCCATTTGTGGTTTGTGAAAAGAACATACATGCATTTACTCTGGTGGATCCATATGTGGTTTGTGAAAAGAGAACACATGCAATTACATTGGTTGATCCATATGTGGTTTGTGAAAAGAACACACATGCAATGACACTAGTGGATCCATATGTGGTTTGTGGAAACAACACATATGCAATGACTCTAGTGGATCCATGTGTGGTTCATGAAAAGAACACACATGCAATGACATTGGTGGACCCATATGTGGTTTGTGGAAAGAACACACATGCATTGACATTTGTTGATCCATATGTGGTTTGTGAAAATAAAACACATGCAATTACATTGGTTGCTCCATATGTGGGTTGTGAAAAGAACACACGTGCAATGACTCTAGTGATGGTTTTAGTATAAGAACACACATACAATGACTCTAGTGTGTCCATATGTGGTTTGTGAAAAGAACACACATGCAATGACTCTAGTGGATCCATATGTGGTTTGCGAAAAGAACGCACATGAAGTGACATTGGTTGATCCATATGTGGTTTGCGAAAAGAACACACATGCAATAACTCTAGTGGATTCATATGTGGTTTGTGGAAAGAACACACATGCAATGACTCTAGTTGATCCATATGTCGTTTGTGAAAATAACACACATGCAATGACATTGGTGTATACATACATGGTTTGAGAAAAGAACACACATGCAATGACTCTAGTGGATCCATGTGTGGTTTGTGAAAATAACACACATGCAATGACATTGGTGTATACATACATGGTTTTAGAAAAGAACACACATGCAATGACTCGGGATCCATGTGTGGTTTGTGAAAAGAACACACATGCAATGACATTGGTTGATCCATATGTGGTTTGTGAAAAGAACACACATGAAATTACTCTGTTTGATACATATGTGGTTTGTGGAAAGAACACACAAGCAATGGGATTGGTGGATACATATGTGGTTCATGAAAAGAACACACATGGAATGCCATTGGTTGATCCATGTGTGTTTTGTGAAAAGAACTCACATGCAATGACATTGGTTGATCCATATGTGGTTTGTTAAAAGAACACACATGCAAATACTCTGGTGGATACATATGTGGTTTGTCATTACAAGAACAAACATGCAATGACTCTAGTGGATCCATATGTGGTTTGTGAAAAGAATAAACATGCAATGTGTTGGGGGAATACCCCTGGGTAGGGTCACGCTGGGGTATAAAGGCCGAGTTAGCCGAGGTTCGGGAAGGCCAAAGCAGATGCTGGCCGGGTCGCCTCAAGGCAGGCCGAATCACGGGGTAACCCGGACCATTGGCATTCGCCTCACTAAGGCTCAACCGACTTAAGTGGTAAGTCGGAAATGCATGTTTAACTTGTATGCAGGAAGGAATCTCGCTGGTCACGTCTAGCTTCTAGGAGAAGGAAGGAATCTCGCTGGTCAAAAGAAGCCACGGTACGCACTGCATGAGCGAAACAAAAGGGGGAAGGACCACCGAGGCGTGGCCGACAAGGGTGACGATGCCCATGTCGGCTGACGCGGGCGCCGCAGAGGCTCACGTAGCCTCTGCATGTGTGACGCAAGGGAAAAGTAACCCGGTCGGCTTACTACTTTGGGAGATGGCATATTCTTAGGAATATGCCTCCACGTATGCCCTAAGTGGAGACCTAGCCCCCCTATATAAGGAGGGCTAGGGCTTCAGTAGAGGGGGTCCCGTTTATTCTGATTTGGCTAGGCTTTTGATGGTGTTCTGTAGGTGAGAGTAAGAGAGCTCCTTCTTCCTCCTCTCGCCAATACAGCTCAAGGAGCACTTGTAACCTTGAAGGCATAGCTAATATTAACTTCTGTGTGGAGAATCACTTCACTATCCCTCCCTGGATTCCCCTAGCGTGTATTAGTGCCCACCTTTAGCCTATCCATGGCATCTGCCATGACACCACCATGATAGTTGGCGCCCACCGTGGGGCTAGCGGCGCTAGCAGGGGTGAAGATCCGGATGGGAAACCTCATCGGCACCGGCGAACGCATCGTCTCCGGGCTCGTTCAGCGCTTTGGAGTGCTGGACTTCGTCAGCGACAACGCTGGCTGCTTCGGCACGCGCCCACTTCCACGCAACGGCCTCTTCGTCAAGTTGGGCGTGCACAAGGTCTATGTTGCTATGGACGTATCATGCGTTCATCCGCGGCGCGTCGTCGAGGCAGGGGAACCACCCCTTAGTGTGGTTCACGGGGCGCGTATCACTCGCTCCCCGGACCATGCTGAAGTGATGATGACTGCGCCGGGTGCAGGCGCAAGCAAGGATCCAGCACCAGACCCAAAGGTAACACCTAAGGCACCGAGGAAAGGTAGAGGACCTCCACTGGAGAGGCCTGAGAATGTACTGAGAGAAGCTATGGACAGCTTGACAAACCCGGTAGCAGCAGTGGTAGATCCGGCTCAGGCACATGCCGAGCTAGAGGAAACTAGGCAAAAAATTCTAGAGGGAGCGAAAAAGATTGTTGCGACTCAACAGTCGTTGAACATGATGCTGCGTGAGTACGCAAAGGCAAACAAAGTACATGTTGTAAAAGTGAAGGGGAGAAATCTCATGAGTGAAATGAACAAAGAAGGTGATACTCGGATTGAGGAGTCAGGAAACTGTTTGTCCGTGGGGCTGCCAAAGTACAGTACCCTGGCGAAAAACCTCAGAGCAGCGGATGCGGCTGCATCCGAGCTAGAGGGTCTGATGGGTGAAGCCCGTCAGAGACAGCAAGATCGAGTCAATGAGTTGGTTCGGATCACGAACAGGCAAAATGAGGAACTACTTAGGGCAAACCTGGAGAGAGCTGGGGCCTCCAAGATCGTTCATTCGGCGGAGGGTAACCCGGAGAAATCCGCTGGAGCCGCATCGTCTCCTCATGGTGGTCCAAGGAGAGAGGAGGTAGTAACCTCGGCCAGGAGAAACAAGCAGATTGTTCCGTATGACCCGACAAGGGCAGGAAAGGCAAAAGAAGTACAGAGAAATGATGATCGACGGAGTGTAAGACGAGGTGAAGCTGGCCGAGTCAACCGTGACCAAGGCAATGCCGGTCAAGGAAATGCTGTTAACGGCAATGCCGGACAACACAACTCTATAGGACAACCGCATCAGCGGAATATACCAAGGCAAGAGCAGAATGCCGGCCGAGGTGTGCAACAGAGAGACGCGCCACGAGAGAGAGACCGGTATAACGATGGAGATTCGGAAATGGTAAATGCAGGATACCCAAGGCCGGACTATCATGTGATAGGATCGAGATTGGGAAGCAGGGATTTGATGCCAGATGATGCCAGGTTGAAACTGGATCGATTGTATAGGTCGGAGCAGATTGAAAGTCAAGGTCCTCCGGGTCCTGCGTGTTTTGGACCCCGGATCATGAAAGAGCCACCGGTACCTAACTTCCAGTTACCCAGAGGCACGAAGACGTACGACGGCAGCACTAAGCCGGAGGATTGGTTGATAAATTACGCTATAGCTATGAAAATTGCCACGGGCAACTTGAGGTACGCTGTGCGATACGTACCCCAGATGTTGGAAGGCCCGGCAAGGGTATGGCTGAAAAATTTGTCACCCGGAAGCATTAACTGTTGGATCGATTTTGAGGAAATGTTCATCAGCAATTTCTCGAGTACGTATCAGAGGCCGAATAGGCCACAGACACTAGCTATGTGCAAGCAAAGACCGAATGAGATGGATCGGGAGTTTTTAACCCGGTGGTGTACCGTTAGAAACTCATGTGAGGGCGTGATAGAGTCACGGGCCATAGCGTGGTTTACGAGGATGCGATATAAGCGAACTGTGGCAAAAGTTGCAAAGGAAGATGCCCACCACGTTGGCTAAGATGATCCGGATTGCTGATTCATATGCTCTGGGAGATCCGAATCAACCTAGGCTTGTGTCAAACGAGTCAAACGATGAGTATTACCAGAGAGATGGAGCCGGATCATCCCAGAGGAATGACTACAGAGGAAAAAGAAGAGATGATAGACCGGATCACCGGTACAGTTCGCAACAAGTTGCAGCTGTGAATCAAGATCAGCCCGGGACAGGAAGCACTCAACGTCAGAAAACTGGAGGGCAACAATGGACACCAAGAAATGATGGCAAGAAAACTTGGACGCCAGAACAGAAGAAACAATGGCAAGAAAGGAAGGACCATCCGAGGTACACTTATGAGTCGATGTTGGATCAGCCGTGTAAGTTTCACACGCCAAATCCGAATAACCAGTGGTCACAACGAGCAATGTGAGTGGATGCGTAAGATAGAACAAGGTGGTTGGGAATGCTCAGGCAACCGGAATGATCAACCTCGGCGAGAGTTACCCGGCAGCAATTGCTCTCGGGCGAACACGCAACAGCTAATGTTGCCTCCCTCCGCCCGGTATGACAACAATGAGAGAAGGGATCACGATTGCATCGTGGAAAATCAGCACCGGCGGATCGGAGGTACCCGAAACGAGGGAGGAATGAGTACAGAGAACATCACCAGAGCTATTGTGTGTTCACAACTGAGGAAACAGATAGAAAGAGCTTGCAGCGCTGACATATGGAGGTTAATGCGGTAATGCCAGTAGTGACGAGGTACATGCCTTGGTCAGACCAGGAAATCACCTGGAACATCAAAGATCATCCCAAGCTTATGCCGAGTCCTGGTTCGTATGCGCTAGTGCTGGACCCGACATTCATTGGGCCGAACATCAATGTGAGGTTCTCTAAGGTACTGATTGACAATGGCAGTAGCATTAACATCATGTATGCGGATATAATGCACAAGTTGGGTATCTCGGAGAACATGCTCCGGGCTACAAGGACAACTTTCCATGGTATTGTACCAGGCATTTCTTGTGAGCCCATAGGCAAAGTCCGGGTTAACGTGCTATTCGGCACAAGAGATAATTGCCGAACTGAGAATCTGGAGTTTGAGGTGGTGAACTTGGAAAGTGCGTATCACGCGTTACTCGGAAGACCAGCATTGAACAAGTTCATGGCGAGCTGCCACATCAGTTATCTGAAGATGAAGTTGCCCGGGCCAAATGGAGTGATTACCATTGCTAGAGATTTCCGACGTTCCATTAAGTGTGCCTCAGCCGGGTCTAACCTAGCTGAGTCACTCGTGATTGTGCAAGAGAAAAGAAAAATCCAAGAGGTGGCGGCATTAGCTCAGTCCGCGCAGCAATATATGCTGGCGTTGAGTAACCCGCATGGTAGCGTTTCATTCCAAGCCACAAAGGATACTAAGAAAGTGCCTATTGATAATATGTTCCCAGAGCGCACCGTAACAATTGGTGCCGGATTGAATGATAAATAGGAAAGCGAGCTCGTCAACTTCCTCTGTGAGAATCAGGATATTTTTTTCTTGGTCTACACAGGACTTGCAAGGTGTTTCGAGGGAGTTGGCCGAGCACTCTTTGAATGTGAGACCCAGAGCAAAGCCGGTGAAGCAACCTCTCCGCCGCTTCGCCGAGGATAGGAGAAAAGTCATTGGAGACGAGATAGCTCGGTTGCTAGTAGCAGGATTTATCATGGAAGTACTTTATCTGGATTGGCTCTCTAATCTGGTGCTGGTGGATAAGAAGAAGGATGACACGAACGTGGCAGTGGTTTGGCGTATGTGTATCGATTACACGAACCTGAACAAGGCGTGTCCAAAAGATCCATTTCCACTGCCAAGGATAGATCAGGTCATAGACTCAACCGCGGGATGTGAACTGTTGTCATTCATTGATGCATATTTAGGTTTCCACCAGATACCTCTGAATCCGGATGATCAAATAAAGACCGCATTTATCACGCCGTATGGGGCTTATTGCTATCGCACCATGCCATTTGGTTTACGTAATGCAGGTGCAACGTACCAAAGATGTATGCAAAAATGTTTGCACGACCAAATAGGTCAAAATGTACAAGTGTATGTGGATGATGTGGTTATCAAGACCAAGGAAAGCAAAACGCTCCTTGACGACATCAGGCAGACATTCGCGAACTTAAGAAGGTTCCGAATGAAGCTTAACCCGGAAAAATGTACCTTCGGTGTCCCGGCTGGAAAATTACTCGGATTTCTCGCCTCCAGCCGAGGTATCGAGGTTAATCCAACTAAGATCTGGGACATTGAACGAATGGAGCTGCCGAAGTGTCTTAACGATGTCCAGAAGTTCACTAGGTGCCTAGCATCGTTAAGTCGGTTTGTATGTCGGTTGGGAGAAAAGGCATTGCCTCTCTATCAACTCATGAAAAAGTCGGATAAGTTCATTTGGATGCCACAGGCAGATGAAGCCTTTGCCCATTTAAAGAAGATGTTAGCCACTGCACCAGTGTTAGCTTCTCCACTATCAAAGGAACCAATGTTGCTCTACATAGCCGCAACCAACCGAGTTGTAAGTGCAGTGATTGTGGTAGAGCACGACGAAGAGGGTAAGTCGATGCAGAGGCTAGTGTATTACTTGAGTGAGGTATTATCTGCCTCAAAGCAGAACTACCCACACTTTCAAAAGGTGGCATATGGTGTCTATATGGCGGCAAAGAAGTTAAAGCATTACTTTGAGGAGCACCCCATCAAAGTAATATGTGAGGCTCCCATATCCGAGATAATGGGTAACAAGGACGCAAGTGGTCGAATCGCAAAATGGGCAATTGAACTAGCTCCTTATGTGCCACAATATGACAGAAGAGAGGCAATCAAATCTCAAGCTGTGGCAGACTTTTTTGTGGATTGGGCCGAGGTACAATACGAACCACCGCCACCAGATCCGAACTACTGGAAGATGCATTTTGATGGGTCAAAAACAAAAACCGGGCTAGGCGCCGGAGTTGTGCTTACCTCGCCAAAGAAGGACCAGCTGAAATATGTGCTACAAATCCATCTCGCGGCATCGAACAATGTCGCTGAGTATGAAGCACTTGTGCATGGGCTCAAAGTGGCAAAAGAGATTGGGATACGTCGGATACTATGCTTTGGCGACTCGGATTTAGTAATCCAGCAAGTGTCGGGGTTGTGGGATGCCCTGGATCCAAACATGGCTCTGTACAGATTTCATGTGCAGAAAATATCTGGTTACTTTGAGGGGTGTGAATTTCACCATTTACCCCGGGTGGAGAATGAGGCTGCCGACATGCCGTCGAAGCTCGGATCAACCCGACAAGCGATTCCACCAGGCGTAGCATTGGAACACCTCATAAAACCATCTATCAGGCCGTCCCCAGGAACCGACTCGATCTATGTCCCGGAAGATACAGAATCCGGAGCTGATCCCATGGACATTGACATGGGAGGTGGTGCGCGAAACCCGGGGACTGCATCAGCAAACCCGGGGACTGCCTCAGCAAACCCGGGGACTGCCTCGCGGGACCCGGGGACTGCTCAGCGTGATCCGATTGAAGTTATGCCGGTGGACCAGATGGAAATTGATGAGGATGTGTTCCCTGTACGAGCAATACCAGCTTGGGCACTGCCTATATTTCAATTCCTGAAAGATGGAACGTTACCCACTGAGGAGGTGTTATCCAGGCAAACTCAGAGGAGAGCAAAGGCATACACAATTATCAATTCCGAGCTGTACAAACGGAGTGTGACCAATGTTCTCCGACGATGCGTTGACCCGGAAGAAGGGTTTGACATCCTCCGAGATATACACCAAGGAGAGTGCGGGCATCATGCCTCATCCCGAGCCTTGGTGGCAAAAGCGTTCCGGCACGGATTCTACTGGCCAAGTGCCTTAGAACAAGCAGAAGATCTAGTGAGAAAATGCAATGGTTGTCAGAGGTACGCTACCAACACACACATGCCAATGTCGGAACTCAAGACCATACCAATTACATGGCCATTTGCCGTATGGTGCTTGGATATGGTTGGCCCGTTCAAACCAGCAAGGGGAAACATGACTCACATTTTGGTCATGGTGGATAAGTTTACAAAATGGATTGAAGTGAAGCCAATAAGAAAATGTGATGGAGCTACGGCTGTGACGTTTCTCAAGGATATAATCTTGAGGTATGGTTATCCACACAGTATCATAACTGATAATGGAACGAATTTTGCGGAAGGAGCATTTGCGTGCTTCTGCCGAGACAAGAAGATCCGACTCGACGTAGCCTCGGTAGCCCACCCCGCATCGAACAGACAAGTGGAAAGATCCAATGGATTAGTACTATCCGGGATAAAACCTCGGCTCATTGAGCCGCTGCAAAGATCAGCGGGGTGCTGGATAGAAGAATTACCAGCGGTACTGTGGAGTTTAAGAACAACTCTGAATCGATCAACGGGCTATACGCCGTTTTTTCTGGTATATGGGGCAGAAGCTGTATTACCAGCCGACATAGAGCATGATTCGCCTAGGGTCGCCCAATACACAGAAGCCGAAGTGCAAGAAGCCCGGCAAAATGATGTTGATCTACTGGAAGAAGCGAGAGAACTAGCATTGTCCAGATCCGCCATATAGCAGCAAAATCTCTGACGCTATCATAGCCGGAAAGTAAGCCCCCGAGTCTTTCGGGAAGGCGATCTGGTGCTCCGGT
The DNA here is from genome assembly GCA_023614405.1 of Avena insularis. Classification (NCBI taxonomy): domain Eukaryota; kingdom Viridiplantae; phylum Streptophyta; class Magnoliopsida; order Poales; family Poaceae; genus Avena; species Avena insularis. Next base: position 386,613,993 of record CM042686.1, on the reverse strand, counting down.
TGGTACATCGTACTGACGGCATGCATAAATTATCCCCCCCCATGGGAAGGGCCGTTCATCGTGAGCAAAGCATTGCACAATTATTCTTATTATCTTATAGATGCAAAGCCACAGGAAAAGAACAAGGCGGACAGGTCCTGCGAGGAATCTAAGCGCCCATGGAATGTAGCCCTACTTCGTCCTTTCTACACTTAGCAGAGAAGTGTATGTATCTGAGTCCTCTCATATGTCGGTATGTATGCCGGCAATGAGCTTATGAATGAAATATTGGCACCTCGAGCAGTAACTCGGGGACTGCCTTAATAATATTTGTTGTTTTTTATTTTTACGATTGGCTAGAATAAGTTGTTCTACTTAACTCGGATTAGTAGTGTGTGAGCACCAAAAACCCGGATCTTCGACTTGCTGCTGTCCAACAAGAATTGGCTTCATGGCAAGCAAGAGAACAAGTTTGGAATTGCGTAGCACATGAAAAACGACTATGGAAAAGAACTTAATCGAGCCGATGTTTATTTTTCGGACTAACCTTGTATTTACTTTCAAACTGTTATGCTAAATTATTTTGAGCTAAGCCTAAAAGTTTCTAAGTATTGTTAAAACAATTTTTGAAGCTCGGATTCGTAAGTCATAAAACCGAATCAAGGTAGACACGAACCGAGCCAGAAGATTGGACGAACAAGAAAATAAAACTCGGGGACTACGCCCAAGTTATTCCGGCATATAAACTTAGTAGCAAAATATCACGTAAGTACGGGATACAATTCCACCTGGCATACCGGGGATCTAATAAGTTTTCAAGTGTTTTTACTTAAGGAGCAGCAGGAGGAGGAAGCTCGGCGTCATCTTCGTCCTCTTCGATATCCGAGGCATCGTCCTCTCCATCCTCGTCTGAATCATCTTCAACATTCTTGACCTCTTCATCGCTAGCGGCTTCCAGGAAGCTCGGACCCTCAGTCCATTCGTGAATGGGAGCATATTCAACGAGGCTATGAGCGCAAGCCTGGCACCGAGCTACCCATTTCGGGTCATCGGTCCACTTGGATCCGGTGCGCACGCGCGTCAGGAGGTTGAGATCGATCTTCTCATACCACGTGAGTGTGTGGTGAAGAACGGTCTTAGCTGCAGCACGTCCAGCGGACTCCCTCCAGAGGTCGAGCTGGGTCTCGATCTCCGACAGCTTTTCAGCAAGAAGTGTGATTCTCTTCAGAGCGCTCTCACTAGGCCAGAACGTGTTGAAGACTCGGACTGAAACGTCAAAGGGAGATGACAGGCTGACCAATAGGTCCTCCATGTCAAAGGGAGTGCTTTCACCGTCAAGAGCGACGGGAGTACCCCTCTCTCGGCGGAAATTGGCAACAGCAGTGCTCGCAATAGGAGTACCCTCTGGAAAGTGGCCTGGAAACAAGGCAAAGGAAGAAGCTGAAGAAAAGACATATGAAGTAACCCGGAGAATTATGTCGGATAAGGGAAAGGAACTTACATGAAATGTGGCTGTGAATCCGGGTCAACTCATTGATGCAATTATCGCGTCTTTGGCAGAGCTGCACCAGTTCAGCGTTCACCGACTCGAGTTTGACGTTGGCCTCCTGGAGAAGGTCGCGGTCCTTAGCAATTTGGAGGTTGAGGCGCTCACGCTCTTTGGTGTAGTCCTGGCCAGCCTTTTCAAGCTCGGTTTGGTGCTGCGCTTTCATCTTCTTCATTTCTGCCTTCAGCTTGGCAATCTCGTCGTTCTTGGTTCGGAGGAGGGCAAGCTCATCGTCTTTGTTTTTGATCTTGGCCTGATGCTGCCCTGCTTGTTCGAGAAAATGCAGCATCATGTCAGGCACGGGCACGCTATCTTCAAGAGATGCTGAAATAGCGTGTTGACCCGGCAGAGCCGAGGTATGAATGTTTGCCGAGCCAAGAAGAAAAGAAGATGGAAAGCAAAGCAGGGTCGGACAATAAGGACTTACCCTTGATCTGCTCCAGGTTCTTTCGCATAATCTTGTTCTCAGCCTCCACACCAGCTACGGAAACCAAATAATGAGATTAGTTCGGCAGAGGGAGTTGAAGGAAAGCGGAGAAGCGCCAAGGGATAAAATTACCCCTTTTCTCATGCTCAGCGAGATGTGCATTGTGCTTTGCGAGCAGCATCTTGTGGGTATCCAGAAGACGCTGGAATTCAGCACTCCGGCGGTTGGTGGTCACCTGAAAAGAATACGAAAATTTGGTTTAAGCCTTGTGCATATTCGAAGTGTACAAGATCCGGGCCAAGTGGAACTTAACCCGGCTCTAGGTGTGTGCATATTCGAAGTGTACAAGATCCAGGCCAAGTGGAACTTAACCCGGCTCTAGGTGTGTGCATATTGAAGTGTACAAGATCCCGCCAAGTGGAACTTAACCCGCCTCTAGGTGTGTGCATATTAAAGTGTATAAGATCCGGGCCAAGTGGAACTTAACCAGGCTCTAGGTGTGTGCATATTCGAAGTATACAAGTTCCGGGCCAAGTGGAACTTAACCCGGCTCTAGGTGTGTGCATATTACAAGTGTACAAGATCCGAGCCAAGGGGAACTTAACCCGGCTCTAGGTGTGTGCATATTCGAAGTGTACAAGATCCGGGCCAAGTGGAACTTAACCCGGCTCTAGGTGTGTGCATATTCGAAGTGTACAAGATCCAGGCCAAGGGGAACTTAACCCAGCTCTAGGTGTGTGCATATTCGAAGTGTACAAGATCCGGGCCAAGTGGAACTTAACCCGGCTCTAGGTGTGTGCATATTCGAAGTGTACAAGATCCGGGCCAAGTGGAACTTAACCCGGCTCTAGGTGTGTGCATATTCGAAGTGTACAAGATCCGGGCCAAGTGGAACTTAACCCGGCTCTAGGTGTGTGCATATTCGAAGTGTACAAGATCCGCCAAGTGGAACTTAACAGCTCTAGGTGTGTGCATATTCGAAGTGTACAAGATCCGGGCCAAGTGGAACTTAACCCGGCTCTAGGTGTGTGCATATTCGAAGTGTACAAGATCCGGGCCAAGTGGAACTTAACCCGGCTCTAGGTGTGTGCATATTTCAAGTTGTCAGGGAGCTATGTTACTTTTCTAAGGAGCGTCCGGCTGAGTAACAAGTTACTCCCCCGGAGGCTCGGGGACTAATGGTTATATTGCTAGTGCATGATAAGGAAAAGGTGAAGTAACGTACCTCCATCATCCAACCCGCAAGGTTAATCGCCTTAGAGGCTGTGTTCATCCAGGGCATTGGCGGGACCGAACTTCTCCGGGAGATCGTCGTTATAGACGAACTCCGCCTTGTTCCAGTTATTCATAAACTCGATGAAGGTCGGAGGATATCGCTCACCGCTGAGCATGTGGGGCGCCACCAAGACCTTTGCATGTGCCTCTCTCCTCTCAACCTGAGCAAGGGCCGGACTAGTGTGCAGAACAAGTTGTTGCACACTAGTTGGCTCGGCAGGGGCGTCCTTCGGTGCCGGAGCCTTCTGGGCAAGCATGGACGCGAGGGTGCGCTGTGCAGCCCCGGTGGATGCTGCCCGGGTGGCGTCAGGGGCTTTCTTGCCTTTGGCTTGCTGAGATGAGGAAGTGGTTGCGGCAGATTTCCCCTTAGGAACTGCCTGGGTACTTCCTCGCCGAGACTGAGAAGACTCGGACGAGGCGGAGGAGCTTAGCGCTGGTGCCCTTGTTGCTGGAGTTGGTGCTGGTGTCGGAATTGGTGCTGGTGCTGGCGCTGATGTTGGTTCTGGTACGGAGGTAGTCTCGGTAGTTGCTGGTTGCGGCGGAGCCAAAGTGGTGGATGCCACTGCCTCGGCTGGATCCATCTCCCCCGCTCCGGGGTTGCCCCCCTCTTGACGAGGCGTGCTAGAACCCGAAGCAGCCGCAGAACCCTCTGGAATAGGGCTCAGCGGGCGTGACTCGTCGTCACGAGGGGGAGAAGAGCTAGGATGGAGCGGCGAAGAGATGCTAGATCCACTCCGAGGGACCTCCACCGCAGCCCTGCCAAATCAAATAATGTCAAAAGAGAAATTACAACAATGCAAGAAAGAACAAGTTGCAGAAGAAAAAGAGACTTACGCGTCCGAGGTTTGGGGATCCTTGGGTTTCCGAGCCCTTCGTGCTGGGGCCTTGCCTACAGGCTTGGAAGCAGTTTTGTCTCCAGACTTCTTTCGCCTTTTGGAGGACTGAGAAGGTCCGGAGGAGGAACTTGATGCAGCTCCACGCCTCTTCTTCGGCGCTGCTAGAACAGGTTCACCCGTGGCAAGGGGAGGGTCCTAGTGGATCTGCCCACCGGGGTTAGCTAATGCTGGAAAGCATAAGAAAGGGGGACATCATCAACAGGTTCAATCACCTCGACATCCGAGTCATCTTCATCATCGGGCCAATCTCTAATAGAAGAGGGTTTACCAGTGGGTCGCTTCATAGCGTCGGGCATCGGGAGGAACATCTCCTAGTCTGGTTCTTCCTTGTCCGGGGTCTCCCGGTCAGGCGCCCATTTAAGGGTCGGATCGGTGCCGTCCTCGAGGGTCTGCTGAAGGAATAGCTGAGGAAAAGAATGAACAACGGAGTCAAAATGGAACAATGACCGACATATAATTAACCCGGAGTAAATTTGCGCCACGAAGCTTACCGAGGGAGGGAGCCTATCCCGGCAGAAATGCTAAATTCCCCACGTCCACTCAGTGGAGAAGTCCTTGTGGGTGGTGAAGAGAGCCTTGACCCGGTGATAGATCTCCGAGTTGCTTAACTCGAAGGACAAGGTTCGGTTGGGGTCATGGCCGAAGCTCATATGGCACACCTTGTGGGTGTGCTTCTGGAGGGGGGAGATTCGGTTGCGCACGAACGTGATCATAGCATCCTCGTTGCGCAACCCGATCTTCTTCAGCTCCGCAAACCTCTTGTTGACCTGAATGGCCAAGGCTGTGGGTTTCTTGGGGACAACGTCCCACAACTCCGGGTTAGGCGGACCCAGAGCATAGGGAAGCAGCCGGATCAAGTCTTCGGTGCCTTTTTTCCGGACATAAAAGAAAGTCCAGGCCCATCCTTTGCAGGAGTCCAGCCCGGTGACTCGAGGGAAAATGGATAGCCTCCAGGGTGAGATGGAGGCAACTCCGAATTGAGTGAGTTGCTTGTCCTCCGGATCAAGTTGAATATTCGGAATGACATTACGACGAAGGCCGAAAAACCGGATCCATAGATCCTTCGTGGGCCATAATCCGGCGTAGCCCTCGATCATAGAGGCAAAAGCAGAAAGAGAAGTGATTGCGTTGGCAGGAAGGTGGTGCGGCTGGAGTCCGTATGTGGTTAACCAGTCATGGAAGAAACCGCTGACCGGCAAACCGAACCCCCGTTGGAAGTGCGACAAGAACACAACGTACTCACCTGGATTGGGTGAGGGGGCGAGTTCGGCGGAGGCAAGGCGCGCGATGACGCCGGCGGGGATGCGTCTGGTCCGGTATAGCCAGTCCAAGTCATCTTGGCAGACCCAGGACCCGGCCCATGCACCACGGTCCGTGGCGGTGGAGTCCTCCTCCATCTCTTGTTCAGCGACGACGAGCTCCTCCTCCGTCATCTGATAATCGCTGCCCTCGCTGGCGCTAGCGGCAGCGGGGGCAGCGGCCTAATTGGTAGCGACCCGTGGTGGAGGAGGCGCGTAGCGGTGGCAACGATGTAGAAATATGGGGGGGAAAATGCGGCGGCGGCGCTGCTGCTTGGGAGCACTGGCGGCGAGGCGGTCGCGAGGAAGACGAAGAAGAAGAGCAAAGGGCAGAGGGGCGCAGTAAGGGGAAAAAGCCTAAGTGATGCGGCCCTCCCTTATTTAACCTCTCTCACGAGGAGAAAGTGGGATCGCATCCTGCGGGCACGCCGCACGCAGTGGCCGTGTATCACCCGCATCGACCAATCAGCAAGGAGCCACACGGATGGCCACAGAGTGAAGTTGATCCCATGACGTGACGCGTTGATGTGGTAAACGAGGGGGCAAGCGTGACATAACCTGCGCACAGTGATGACTGACAATTACTACGGCGGTTACTGTGTTGGCCCTTAAAATGAGACAACATAATGATTAGCCTCCACGTGGGTTGGCGTACGAGAGAAGGAAGTAAGACCCGGATAGGACCGTGGTAACCCGGCCAGCAAGTGAAAACTTAGAATGTGCAGAGGGAAAGTAAAACCATGAAGTCCGAGTTGAAGTGGTAACCCGGCCGGCAAGTGAAAACTTGGAACGTGCAAGGGGAACGTAAATCCATATAATCCGATACAAGGAGGTAACTCGGAAGCTCAAACATAATTGAACCTGATGTGGCCTTAGCGGCCGAGGCAGCTAAGACCGCACCAGCTTCGGGGACTAATGTTGGGGGGATACCCCCGGGTAGGGTCACGCCGGGGTATGAAGGCCGAGTTCGCTGAGGTTCAGCAAGGCCAAAGCAGATGCTGGCCGGGTCGCCTCAAGGCAGGCCGAATCACGGGGTAACCCGGACCAGGGGGCATTCACCTAACTAAGTCTCAACCGACTTAAGCGGTAAGTCGGAAATGCATGTTTAACTTGTATGCAGGAACGGGTGTGTCCGGATCAACTATGATCCGGGTCACGTCTAGATTCTAGGAGAAGGAAGGAATCTCGATGGTCAAAATAAGCCCCGGTACACACTGCATGAGCGAAGCAAAAGGGGGCAGGACCACCGAGGCGTGGCCGACAAGGGTGACGATGCCCATGTCGGCTGATGCGGGCGCCGTAGAGGCTCACATAGCCTCTGCACGTGTGATGCGAGGGAAAAGTAACCCGGTCGGCTTACTACTTTGGGAGATGGCATATCCTTAGGAATATGCCTCCACGTATTCCCTAAGTGGAGACCTAGCCCCCCCTATATAAGGAGGGCTAGGGCTTCAGTAGAGGGGGTCTCGTTTCTTCTGATTTGGCTAGGCTTTTGAGGGTGTTTTGTAGGTGAGAGTAAGAGAGCTCCTTCTTCCTCCTCTCGCCAATACAGCTCAAGGAGTACTTGTAACCTTGAAGGCATAGCTAATATTAACTTCTGTGTGGAGAATCACTTCACTATCCCTCCCTGGATTCCCCTAGCGTGTATTAGTCCCCACCTTTAGCCTATCCATGGCATCTGCCGTGACACCACCACGACACAATGACATTGGTTGATCCATATGTGGTTTGTGGAAAGAACACACATGCAATGACTCTAGTAGATTAATATGTGGTTTGTGGAAAGAACACAGATGCAATGACTCTAGTGGATCCATGTGTGGTTCATCAAAAGAACACACATGCAATGACATTGGTGGATCCAAATGTGGTTTGTGGAAACAACACACATGCAATGCCATTGGTGGATCCATATGTGGTTTGTGGAAAGGACACACATGCAATGACATTTGTTGATCCATATGTGGTTTGTGAAAAGAACACAGATGCAATTACATTGGTTGATCCATATGTGGGTTGTGAAAAGAACACACATGTAATGACTCTAGTGCTGTTTTTACTATAAGAACACACATGCAATGACTCTAGTGGGTCCATATGTGGTTTGTGAAAAGAACACACATGCAATGAGTCTAGTGGATCCATATGTGGTTGGTGAAAAGAACAAACATGCAATGACATTGGTTGATCCATATGAGGTTTGTGAAAAGAACACACATGCAATGACTCTAGTGGATCCATATGTGGTTTCTAGAAAGAACACACATGCAATAACTCTAGTGGATCCATATGTGGTTTGTGAAAAGAACACAGATGCAATGCAATTGGTTGATACATGTGTGGTTTGTGACAATAACACACATGCAATGACATTGGTTGATCCATATGTGGTTTGTGAAAAGAACACACATGCAATGACTCTAGTGGATCCATATGTGGTCTTTAGATACCACACACATGCAATGACTCTAGTGGATCCATATGTGGTTTGTGAAAAGAACACACATGCAATGCAATTGGTTGATCCATGTGTGGTTTGTGAAAAGAACACACATGCAATGACATTGGTTGATCCATATGTGGTTTGTGAACAGAACACACATGTAATTACTCTGGTGAATACATATGTGGTTTGTCATTACAAGAACAAACCTGCAATGACTCTAGTGGATCCATATGTGGTTTGTGAAAAGAACACACATGCAATGACATTGGTTGATCCATATGTGGTTTGTGAAAAGAACACACATGCAATGACTCTAGTGGATCCATGTGTGGTTCATGAGAAGAACACACACGCAATGACATTGGTGGATCCATATGTGGTTTGTGGAAAGAACACACATGCAATGGCATTTGTTGATCCATATGTGGTTTGTGAAAATTACACACATGCAATGACATTGGTGGATACATATGTGTTTTGTGGAAATAACACACATGCCATGAAATTTGTTGATTCATATGTGGTTTGTGAAAAGAACACACACGCAATTACATTGGTTGATCCATATGTGGGTTGTGAAAAGAACACACATGCATTAATCTAGTGTTGGTTTTAGTATAAGAACACACATGCAATGACTCTAGTGGGTCCATATAAGGTTTGTGAAAAGAACACACATGCTATGACTCTAGCGAATCCATATGTGGTTTGTGAAAATAACACACATGCAATGACATTGGTTGATCCATATGTGGTTTGTCAAAAGAACACACATGAAATGACTCTAGTGGATCCATATATGGTTTGTAGAAAGAATACACATGCATTGACTATAGTAGATCCATATGTGGTTTGTGTAAAGAACACACATGCAATGACATTGGTGGATCCATATGTGGTTTGTGAAAAGAACACACATGCAATGACTCTAGTGGATCCATGTGTGGTTTGTGAAAAGAACACACATGCAATGACATTGGTTGATCCATATGTAGTTTGTGAAAATAACACACATGCAATTACTATAGTGGATACATATGTGGTTTGTGGACAGAACACACATGCAATGGCATTGGTGGATCCATATGTGGTTCATGAAAAGAACACACATTCAATGCCATTGGTTGATCCATGTGTTGTTTGTTAAAAGAACACACATGCAATGACATTGGTTGATCCATATGTGGTTTGTGAAAATAACACACATGTAATGACATTGGTTGATCCATATGTGGTTTATGAAAACAACACACATGAAATGAATCTAGTGGATCCATATGTGGTTTGTGAAAAGAACACACATGCAATGACATTGGCTGATCCATATGTGGTTTGTGAAAAGAACACGCATGCAATGACTCTAGTGGACCCATATGTGATTTGTGGAAAGAACACGGATGCAATGACTCTACTGGATCCATGTGTGGTTCATGAAAAGAACACACATGCAATGACATTGGTGGATCCATATGTGGTTTGTGGAAAGAACACACATGCAATGACATTTGTTGATCCATATGTGGTTTGTGAAAAGAACACACATGCAATGACTCTAGTGGATCCATATGTGGTTTGTGGAAAGAACACACATGCAATGACTCTAGTGGATCCATATGTGGTTTGTGAAAAGAACACACATGCAATGACATTGGTGGATCCATATGTGGTTTGTGGAAAGAACATGCATGCCATGACATTTGTTGATCAATATGTGGTATGTGAAAAGAACTCACATACAATTACTCTACTGGATACATATGTGGTTTGTGGAAAACACGCACATGCAATGGCATTGGTGGAACAATATGTGGTTCATGAAAATAACACACATGCAATGACATTGATTGATCCATATGTGGTTTGTGACAATAACACACATGCAATGCCATTGGTTGATCCATGTGGTTTGTGGAAAAGAACACACATGTAATGACATTGGTGGATCCGTATGTGGTTTGTGGAAAGAACAAACATGCAATGACATTGGTGTATCCATATGTGGGTTTTGTAAAGAACATACATGCAATGATATTGGTGGATCCATGTGTGGTTTGTGAAATGAACACACATGCAATTACTCTAGTGGATACATATGTGGTTTGTGGAAAGAACACGCATGCAATGGCATTGGTGGATCCATATGTGGTTCATGAAAATAACACACATGCAATGACATTGGTTGATTCATATGTGGTTTGTGACAAAAACACACATGCAATTCCATTGGTTGATCCATGTGGTTTGTGGAAAAGAACACACATGCAATGACATTGGTGGATCCATATGTGGTTTGTGAAAAGAGCACACATGCAATGACATTGGTTGATCCATATGTGGGTTGTGAAAAGAACATACATGCAGTGACATTGGTGGATCCATGTGTGGTTTGAGAAAAGAACACACATGCAATGAACATTGGTGGATCCATTTGTGGTTTGTGACAAGAACACACATGCAATGTCTCTAATGCTGGTTTTTAGTATAAGAACACACATGCAATGACTCTAGTGGGTCCATATGTGGTTTGTGAAAAGAACACACATGCAATGACTCTAGTGGATCCATATGTGGTTTGTAGAAAGAACACACATGCAATGACATTGGTTGAACCATATGTGGTTTGTGAAAATAACACACATGCAATGACTCTAGTGGATCCATATGTGGTTTGAGGAAAGAACACACATGCAATGACTCTAGTGGATCCATATATGATTCATGAAAAGAACACACATGCAATGACATTGGTGGATCCATATGTGGTTTGTGGAAAGAACACACATGCAATAAAATTTGTTGATCCATATGTGGTTTGTGAAAAGAACATACATGCATTTACTCCGGTGGATCCATATGTGGTTTGTGAAAAGAGAACACATGCAATGACATTGGTTGATCCATGTGTGGTTTGTGAAAAGAACACACATGCAATGACACTGGTGGATCCATATGTGGGTTGTGGAAACAACACAGATGCAATGACTCTAGTGGATCCGTGTGTGGTTCATGAAAAGAACACACATGCAATGACATTGGTGGATCCATATGTGGTTTGTGGAAAGAACACACATGCATTGACATTTGTTGATCCATATGTGGTTTGTGAAAAGAACACACATGCAATTACATTGGTTGCTCCATACGTGGGTTGTGAAAAGAACACACATGCAATGACTTTAGTGATGGTTTTACTATAAGAACACACATGCAATGACTCTAGTGGGTCCATATGTGGTTTGTGAAAAGAACACACATGCAATGACTCTAGTGGATCCATACGTGGTTTGTGAAAATAACACACATGCAGTGACATTGGTTGATCCATATGTGGTTTGCGAAAAGAACACACATGCAATGACTCTAGTGGATTCATATGTGGTTTGTGGAAAGAACACACATGCAATGACTCTAGTTGATCCATATGTCGTTTGTGAAAATAACACACATGCAATGACATTGGTGTATACATACATGGTTTGTGAAAAGAACACACATGCAATGATATTGGTTGATCCATATGTGGTTTGTGAAAAGAACACACATGAAATTACTCTGGTTGATACATATGTGGTTTGTGGAAAGTACCCACAAGCAGTGGCATTGGTGGATACATATGTGGTTCATGAAAAGAACACACATGCAATGCCATTGGTTGATCCATGTGTGGTTTGTGAAAAGAACTCACATGCAATGACATTGGTTGATCCTATGTGGTTTGTTAAAAGAACACGCATGCAAATACTCTGGTGGATACATATGTGGTTTGCCATTACAAGAACAAACATGCAATGACTAGTGGATCCATATGAAGTTTGTGAAAAGAACAAACATGCAATGACATTGTTTGATCCATATGTGGTTTGTGAAAAGAACACACATGTAATGACTCTAGTGGATCTATATGTGGTTTGTGGAAAGAACACAGATGCAATAACTCTAGTGGATCCATGTGTGGTTCATGAAAAGAACACACATGCAATGACATTGGTGGATCCATATGTCGTTTGTGGAAAGAACAAACATGCAATACCATTGGTTGATCGATATGTGGTTTGTGGAAAGAACACACATGCAATGACATTTGTTGATCCATATGTTGTTTGTGAAAAGAACACAGATGCAATTACATTGGTTGATCCATATGTGGGTTGTGAAAAGAACACACATGTAATGACTCTAGTGCTGGTTTTAGTATAAGAACACACATGCAATGACTCTAGTGGGTCCATATGTGGTTTGTGAAAAGAACACAGATGCAATGAGTCTAATGGATCCATATGTGGTTGGTGAAAAGAACACACATGCAATGAAATTGGTTGATCCATATGTGGTTTGTGAAAAGAACACACATGCAATGACTCTAGTGGATCCATATGTGGTTTCTACAAAGAACACACATGCAATGAATCTAGTGGATCCATATGTGGCTTGTGAAAAGAACACAGATGTAATGCAATTGGTTGATCCATGTGTGGTTTGTGACAATAACACACATGCAATGACATTGGTTGATCCATATGTGGTTTGTGAAAAGAACACACATGCAATGAGTCTAGTGGATCCATATGTGGTTTCTAGAAAGAACACACATACAATGACTCTAGTGGATCCATATGTGGTTTGTGAAAAGAACACACATACAATGCAATTGGTTGATCCATGTGTGGTTTGTGAAAAGAGACCACATGCAATGACATTGGTTTATCCATATGTGGTTTGTGAACTGAACACACATGTAATTACTTTGGTGAATACATATGTGGTTTGTCATTACAAGAACAAACATGCAATGACTCTAGTGGATCCATATGTGGTTTGTGAAAAGAACACACATGCAATGACATTGGTTGATCCATATGTGGTTTGTGAAAAGAACACACATGCAATGACTCTAGTGGATCCATATGTGGTTTGTGGAAAGAACATAGATGCAATGACTCTAGTGGATCCATGTGTGGTCCATGAAAAGAACGCACACGCAATGACATTGGTGGATCCATATGTGGTTTGTGTAAAGAACACACATGCAATGGCATTTGTTGATCCATATGTGGTTTGTGAAAAAAAACACATTAAATTACATTGGTTGATCCATAAGTGGGTTGAGAAAAGAACACACATGCAATGACTCCAGTGCTGGTTTTAGTATAATAACACACATGCAATGACTCTAGCGGGTCCATACGTAGTTTGTGAAAAGAACACACATGCGATGACACTAGTGGATCCATATGTGGTTGGTGAAAACAACACACATGCAATGACATTGGTTGATCCATATGCGGTTTGTGAAAAGAACACACATGCAATGAGTCTAGTGGATCCATATGTGGTTTCTAGGAAGAACACACATGCAATGACTCTAGTGGATCCATATGTGGTTTGTGAAAAGAACACACATACAATGCAATTGGTTGATCCATGTGTGGTTTGTGAAAAGAGACCACATGCAATGACATTGGTTGATCCATATGTGGTTTGTGAACAGAACACACATGTAATTACTTTGGTGAATACATATGTGGTTTGTCATTACAAGAACAAACATGCAATGACTCTAGTGGATCCATATGTGGTTTGTGAAAAGAACACACATGCAATGACATTGGTTGATCCATATGTGATTTGTGAAAAGAACACACATGCAACGACTCTAGTGGATCCATATGTGGTTTGTAGAAAGAACACAGATGCAATGACTCTAGTGGATCCATGTGTGGTTCATGAAAAGAACACACGCGCAATGACATTTGTGGATCCATATGTGGTTTGTGGAAAGAACACACATGCAATGGCATTTGTTGATCCATAAGTGGTGTGTGAAAAGAACACACATGCAATTACTCTAGTGGATACATATGTGGTTTGTGGAAAGAACACACAGGAAGTGGCATTGGTGGATCCATATGTGGTTCTTGAAAAGAACACACATGCAATGACATTGGTTGATCCATATGTGGTTTGTGACAATAACACACATGCAATGACATTGGTTGATCCATATGTGGTTTGTGAAAAGAACAGACATGCAATGACTCTAGTGGATCCATATGTGGTTTGTGGAAAGAACACACATGCAATGACTCTAGTGGATCCATCTGTGGTTTGTGGAAATAACACACATGCAATGACATTGGTGGATCCATATGTGGTTTGTGGAAAGAACACACATGTAATGACATTTGTTGATCCATATGTGGTTTGTCATTACAAGAACACACATGCAATGGCATTTGTTGATCCATATGTGGTTTGTCAAAAGAACACACATTCAATTACATTGGTTGATCCATATGTGGTTTGTGAAAAGAACACACATGCAATGACTCCAGTGCTGGTTTTAGTATAAGAACACACATGCAATGACTCTAGCGGGTCCATATGTGGTTTGTGAAAAGAACACACATGCGATAACACTAGTGGATCTATATGTGGTTGGTGAAAAGAACACACATGCAATGACATTGGTTGATTCATATGCGGTTTGTGAAAAGAACACACATGCAATGACTCTAGTGGATCCATATGTGGTTTGTGGAAAGAACACACATGCAATGACTCTAGTGGATCCATATATGGTTTGTGAAAAGAACACACATGCAATGAAATTGGTGGATGCATATGTGCTTTGTGGAAAGAACACACATGTAATAACACTTGTTGATCCATATGTGGTTTGTGAAAAGAACACTCATGAAATTACTCTAGTGGATACATATATGGTTTGTGGAAAGAACACACATGCAATGGCATCGGTGGATCCATATGTGATTCATGAAAAGAACACACATGCAATGACATTGGTTGATCCATATGTCATTTGTGAAAATAACACACATGCAATGCCATTGGTTGATCCATGTGGTTTGTGGAAAAGAACACACATGCAATGACATTGGTGGATCCATATGTGGTTTATGGAAAGAACACACATGCAATGACATTGGTTGATCCATATGTGGGTTGTGAAAAGAACACATATGCAATGACTCTAGTGGATCCATATGTTGTTTGTGGAAAGAACACACATGCAATGACTCTAGTGGATCCATATGTGGTTGGTGAAAAGAACACACATGCAATGACATTGGTGGATGCATCTGTGGTTTGTGGAAAGAACAAACATGTAATAACATTTGTTTATCCATATGTGGTTTGTGAAACGAACACTCATGCAATTACTCTAGTGGATACATATATGGTTTGTGGAAAGAACACGCATGCAATGACATTGGTGGATCCATATGTGGTTTGTGGAAAGAACACACATGCAATGCCATTGTTATTCCATATGTGGTTTGTGGAAAGAACACACATGCAACGACATTTGTTGATCCATATGTGGTCTGTGAAAAGAACACAGATGCAATTACATTGGTTGATCCATATGTGTGTTGTGAAAAGAACACACATGTAATGACTCTAGTGCTGGTTTTAGTATAAGAACACACATGCCATGACTCTAGTGGTCCATATGTTGTTTGTGAAAATAACACACATGCATTTACTCTAGTGGATATATATGTGGTTTGTCATTACAAGAATAATCACGCAATGACTCTAGTGGATCCATATGTGGTTTGTCAAAAGAGAACACTTGCAATGACATTGGTTGATCCATATGTGGTTTGTGAAAAGAACACACATGCAATGACTCTAGTGGATCCATATGTGGTTTGTGGAAAGAATACAGATACAATGACTCTAGTGGATCCATGTGTGGTTCATGAAAAGAACACACATGCAATGACATTGGTTGATCCATATGTGGTTTGTTAATATAACACACATGCAATGACTCTAGTGGGTCCATATGTGGTTTCTAGAAAGAACACACATGCAATGACTCTAGTGGATCCATATGTGGTTTGTGAAAAGAACACACATGCAATGCCATTGGTTGATCCATGTGTGGTTTGTGAAAAGAACACACATGCAATGACTCTAGTGGATCCATATGTGGTTTGTAGAAAGAACACAGATGCAATGACTCTAGTGGATCCATGTGTGGTTCATGAAAAGAACACACACGCAATGACATTGGTGGATCCATATGTGGTTTGTGGAAAGAACACACATGCAATGGCATTTGTTGATCCAAATGTGGTTTGTGGAAAGAACACACATGTAATGGCATTTGTTGATCCATATGTGGTTTGTGGAAAGAACACACATGCAATGGCATTTGTTGATCCATATGTGGTTTGTCAAAAGAACACACATTCAATTACATTGGTTGATCCATATGTGGGTTGTGAAAAGAACACACATGCAATGACTCCAGTGCTGGTTTTAGTATAAGAACGCACATGCAATGACTCTAGCGGGTCCATATGTGGTTTGTGAAAAGAACACACATGCAATGACACTAGTGGATCCATATGTGGTTGGTGAAAAGAACACACATGCAATGACATTGGTTGATCCATATGCGGTTTGTGAAAAGAACACACATGCAATGACTCTAGTGGATCCATATGTGGTTTGTGGAAGGAACACACATGCAATGACTCTAGTGGATCCATATATGGTTTGTGAAAAGAACACACATGCAATGACATTGGTGGATGCATATGTGGTTTGTGGAAACAACACACATGCAATAACATTTGTTGTTCCATATGTGGTTTGTGAAAAGAACACTCATGCAATTACTCTAGTGGATACATATATGGTTTGTGGAAAGAACACACATGCAATGGAATCGGTGGATCCATATGTGGTTCATGAAAAGAACACACATGCAATGACATTGGTTGATCCATATGTCGTTTGTGACAATAACACACATGCAATGCCATTGGTTGATGCATGTGGTTTGTGGAAAAGAACACACATGCAATGACATTGGTGGATCCATATGTGGTTTCTGGAAAGAACACACATGCAATGACATTGGTTGATCCATATGTGGGTTGTGAAAATAACATGCATGCAATGACATTGGTGGATCCATGTGTGGTTTGTCAAAAGAACAACCGTGCAATTACTCTAGTGGATACATATGTGGTTTGTGGAAAGAACACACATGCAATGGCATTGGTGGATCCATATGTGGTTCATGAAAAGAACACACATGCAATGACATTGGTTGATCCATATGTGGTTTGTGACACTAACACACATGCAACGCTGTTGGTTGATCCATGTGATTTGTGGAAAAGAACACACGTGCAATGACATTGGTGGATCCATATGTGTTTTGTGGAAAGAAAACACATGCAATGACATTGGTTGATCCATATGTGGGTTGTGAAATGAACATACATGCAATGACATTGGTGGATCCATGTGTGGTTTGTGAAAAGAACACACATGCAATTAACACTGGTGGATCCATATGTGGTTTGTGACAAGAACACACATGCAATGACTCTAGTGTTGGTTTTAGTATAAGACCACACATGCAATGACTCTAGTGGGTCCATATGTGGTTTGTGAAAAGAACACACATGCCATGAATCTAGTGGATCCATATGTGGTTTGTGGGAAGAACACACATGCAATGACATTGGTTGATCCATATGTGGTTTGTGAAAAGACCACACATGCAATGACTGTAGTGGATCCATATGTGGTTTGTGGAAACAACACAAATGCAATGACTCTAGTTGATCAATATGTGGTCCATGAAAAGAACAGACATGCAATGACATTGGTGGATCCATATGTGGTTTGTGGAAAGAACACACATGCAATGACATTTGTTGATCTATATGTGGTTTGTGAAAAGAACATACATGCAATTACCCTAGTGGATACATAGTGGTTTGTCATTACAAGAACAAACATGCAATTACTCTAGTGGATCCATATGTGGTTTGTGAAAAGAACACACATGCAATGACATTGGTTGATCCATATGTGGTTTGTGAAAAGAACACACATGCAATGACTCTAGTGGATCCATATGTGGTTTGTGGAAAGAACACAGATGCAATGACTCTAGTGGATCCATGTGCGGTTCATGGAAAGAACACACATGCAAACACACATGCCATGACATTTGTTGATCCATATGTGGTTTGTGAAAAGAATACACATGCAATTACGTTGGTTGATCCATATGTGGGTTGTGAAAAGAACACACATGCAGTGACTCTAGTGCTAGTTTTAGTATAAGAACACACATGCAATGACTCTAGTGGGTCCATATGTGGTTTGTGGAAAGAACACACATGCAATGACTCTAGCGGATCCATATGTGGTTTGTGAAAATAACACACATGTAATGACATTGGTTGATCCATATGTGGTTTATGAAAACAACACACATGCAATGACTCTAGTGGATCCATATGTGGTTTGTGGAAAGAACACACATGCAATAACTCTAGTGGATCCATATGTGGTTTGTGAAAATAACAAACATGCAATGACATTGGTGAATCCATACGTGGTTTGTGAAAAGAACACACATGCAATGACTCTTGTGGATCCATGTGTGGTTTGTGAAAAGAACACACATGCAATGACTCTAGTGGATCCATGTTTGGTTTGCGAAAAGAACACACATGCAATGACATTGGTTGATCCATATGTGGTTTGTGAAACTAACACACATGCAATTACTCTGGTGGATACATATGTGGTTTCTGGAAAGAACACACATGCAATGGCAATTGTGGATCCATATGTGGTTCATGAAAAGAACACACATGCAATGCCATTGGTTGATCCATGTGTTTTTTGATAAAAGAACACACATGCAATGACATTGGTTTATCCATATGTGGTTTGTGAAAATAACATGCATGCAATGACATTGGTGGATCCATGTGTGGTTTGTCAAAAGAACAACCGTGCAATTACTCTAGTGGATACATATGTGGTTTGTGGAAAGAACACACATGCAATGGCATTGGTGGATCCATATGTGGTTCATGAAAAGAACACACATGCAATGACATTGGTTGATCCATATGTGGTTTGTGACACTAACACACATGCAATGCTGTTGGTTGATCCATGTGATTTGTGGAAAAGAACACACGTGCAATGACATTGGTGGATCCATATGTGTTTTGTGGAAAGAACACACATGCAATGACATTGGTTGATCCATATGTGGGTTGTGAAATGAACATACATGCAATGACATTGGTGGATCCATGTGTGGTTTGTGAAAAGAACACACATGCAATTAACACTGGTGGATCCATATGTGGTTTGTGACAAGAACACACATGCAATGACTCTAGTGCTGGTTTTAGTATAAGACCACACATGCAATGACTCTAGTGGGTCCATATGTGGTTTGTGAAAAGAACAGACATGCCATGAATCTAGTGGATCCATATGTGGTTTGTGGGAAGAACACACATGCAATGACATTGGTTGATCCATATGTGGTTTGTGAAAAGACCACACATGCAATGACTGTAGTGGATCCATATGTGGTTTGTGGAAACAACATAAATGCAATGACTCTAGTTGATCAATATGTGGTCCATGAAAAGAACAGGCATGCAATGACATTGGTGGATCCATATGTGGTTTGTGGAAAGAACACACATGCAATGACATTTTGTTGATCTATATGTGGTTTGTCAAAAGAACATACATGCAATTACTCTGGTCGATACATAGTGGTTTGTCATTACAAGAACAAACATGCAATTACTCTAGTGGATCCGTATGTGGTTTGTGAAAAGAACACACATGTAATGACATTGGTTGATCCATATGTGGTTTGTGAAAAGAACACACATGCAATGACTCTAGTGGATCCATATGTGGTTTGTGGAAAGAACACAGATGCAATGACTAGTGGATCCATGTGTGGTTCATGAAAAGAACACACATGCAATGAAATTGGTGGATCCATATGTGGTTTGTGGAAATAACACACATGCCATGACATTTGTTGATCCATATGTGGTTTGTGAAAAGAATACACAGGCAATTACGTTGGTTGATCCATATGTGGGTTGTGAAAATAACACACATGCAATGACTCTAGTGCTAGTTTTAGTATAAGAACACACATGCAATGACTCTAGTGGGTCCATATATGATTTGTGGAAAGAACACACATGCAATGACTCTAGCGGATCCATATGTGTTTTGTGAAAATAACACACATGTAATGACATTTGTTGATCCATATGTGGTTTATGAAAACAACACACATGTAATGACTCTAGTGGATCCATATGTGGTTTGTGGAAAGAACACACATGCAATGACTCTAGTGGATCCATATGTGGTTTGTGAAAAGAACAAACATGCAATGACATTGGTGGATCCATACGTGGTTTGTGAAAAGAACACACATGCAATGACTCTAGTGGATCCATGTGTGGTTTGTGAAAAGAACACACATGCAATGACTCTAGTGGATCCATGTATGGTTTGCGAAAAGAACACACATGCAATGACATTGGTTGATCCATATGTGGTTTGTGAAACTAACACACATGCAATTACTCTGGTGGATACATATGTGGTTTCTGGAAAGAACACACATGCAATGGCAATTGTGGATCCATATGTGGTTCATGAAAAGAACACACATGCAATGCCATTGGTTGATCCATGTGTTTTTTGATAAAAGTACACACATGCAATGACATTGGTTTATCCATATGTGGTTTGTGAAAAGAACACACATGCAATTACTCTGGTGGATACATATGTGGTTTGTCATTACAAGAACAAACATGTAATGACTCTAGTCGATCCATATGCGGTTTATGAAAATAACACACATGCAATGACATTGGTTGATCCATATGTGGTTTGTGAAAAGAACACACATACAATGACTCTAGTGGATCCATATGTGGTTTGTGGAAAGAACACACATGCAATGACTCTAGTGGATCCATATATGGTTTGTGAAAAGAACACACATGTAATGACATTGGTGGATGCATATGTGGTTTGTGGAAAGAACACACATGCAATAACATTTGTTGATCCATATGTGGTTTGTGAAAAGAACCAAGGTTCAAAAAAGTACTAAGCGCTAAGCGAGCGGTGAGGCTCAGCCTAGAGGAACTACTGCTTAGGCGAGCTTAAGTGCCGCTTAAGCGTTTAGGGTAAAAGCGAATGGACAGGTGGAGGGAAGGCTATCATGCATACAATATACCATAATATGTTGTAATTTTGTACCATACGCATGCATGTAATTCCAGCAGGAAGTTCCACACAACATAACAAAAGTACAAAACACACAAGAATTAAGCACACATGGATAGCATGATGCCATCATATCCCCAAGACTCCAAGAAATCTCTCTACGATTGTATCATCATGAACATGAAGTCATGAAGTGATCAATACTCATCACCATCCTCATACTCAATTTCATCATTTTCAAGCACATCCTCTTCCTCGGACTCGAACTCCTCCTCCTCAAGATCTCTCATCCTTGTGCTCCTATGAACTTGGAGTTGCTCTTGTGCTCCCATTGCTTCTCCTATCACATCATATGGTATCCCAGTAGCCAGGTGCACACCTTGAACTTCATCCTCCTCATCCCTAAAAACAACCAATGCATGATCATCCCCTCCTTTAAAGAGCCATCCTTGAGCTTCAGATGCATCATTGCTTAGAAGAGAATCAGCTTTCTTCTTATCCTT
Organism: Avena insularis; assembly: GCA_023614405.1. NCBI lineage: Eukaryota > Viridiplantae > Streptophyta > Magnoliopsida > Poales > Poaceae > Avena > Avena insularis. The sequence goes on along the minus strand of CM042686.1, from coordinate 386,592,540 downwards.
CAACCTTTGTCTCTTGGACAACATCCTTGTATTGAATTGTATATAGACCATATTGTTGAGGCGATCTGTTGTTAGTCTATTTCTTCTCTTGGTCTGAATCTACAAGTGCAAGAAATAATGAGAGTTAAGATTGAGAGTACTACGAACAATGCAAATTGAATAATTGTGAGACTATAGTTAAGTAGTTAACCATTTCATAGATGCTCCAATTTCTTTCACAACCGAAAGAGCTAGAAGTCAGCGAGAGGATTCTCATAGCCATTTTTTGTAACAAAGGAACTTCTGTTCCATAGAGCCTCCACCATCCAACTACAAATAATAACATTTTGACTATTAGGCATTAGGAGCACTAAAACAGGGGCCAAACAGCCCAAAAAACAGCAGCAAACAGGGGCCAAACAGCAAGGAAAACAGCAGCAAAACTGGGGCCAAACAGCCAAAAAACATCAGTAAACAGGGGCGAAACAACAAGCAAAACAGCAGCAAAACTGGGGCAAAACAGCAAGCAAAACGGGGGCCAAACAGCCAAAAAAACAGCAACAAAGCTGGGGCAAAACAACAAGCAAAACTACAGCAAAACAGGGGCAAAACATGGGCAAAACAGCAGCAAAACTTCACTTAATCTTACCGGGATTGTAGTCCGCCCTTTCCCTTGAAGTTGCAACCTTTTTCTTGAAAGGTCCTTCCATGTTTTCATATAGGAGCCACTCATCATTGATCATTTTCTTCAAAGATATCTCATCATCTCCAAGATATTGCTCCACACATCTCATGAGAGCTACGGTCATGCTTGAATCCTCAAAGATATCTTTGTTAGCATAAGTGTAGTGTGGATTCAAGAGATATGCGGTCTTGTGCAATGGACTATCAAGCCTTCCTTTCAACTTCTTGTCAATAATGGCTATAGTCTCCTTATAGTTCTTCTCATTATTACCAAATGCTTCCTTAATCTTGGTATTTGCCTTCAACATTTCTCCATAAAGCCAAGCCATAGATGGCTTGACATCCCCATCAACCAAACAAAGAAGGGAAACCAATGGCTTAAACACCTTTAAGCAAAGTGGATGTTGCATCTTTTCCTTTCTTGGTCTTCACAATTGGCATCTCCTCCCATGCTCTATCAACCACTATACCCCTTAGAGCATCTCTCTTTTCTGCCAAGCTTTGCAAAGTAAGGAAATTGGAAGCAAATCTAGTCACCCCTGGCCTTACGATATCTGTCCTCTTTGTGCATTTCCTCATATATGCTAAAGTCTTGTGATGCGCATAGATGAAGATATTGACTTTCTGTGCTTGATCCACTATGGACTTGAACCTTTTGATGTTGCCAATTCCTTGGAGCATCAAATTGATGGTGTGAGTTGCACAAGAGGTCCAAAATATTTTTGGCCTCTTCTCAAGAAACAACTTCTTTGCTGACATATTATTGGAAGCATTGTCCGTGCAAACTTGCATCACATGTTCAGCCCCTACCTCCTCAATTGCTTTGTCCACTAGTTCAAATATGACTTCCCTGGTATGTGACACGTTCGAGGTCTCCTTTGACTTGAGGAAAGAAGTTCCTCCACTACAATGCATGCACACATTCATTATGCTTCTCCTCTTCATGTCCGTCCATGCATCAGTCATAATGGTGCATCCAAGCTTGATCTTTTGTTCTTCACGATCATCTAGCAAAGACTTGGTTCTTGCATATTCCTCACTCAATAGCTTCTCATGAAGATCAAATTGACTAGGAGGTTCATACCCGGGGCCAAACTTTCTAATGGCCTCACACATTTGCTTGAATTCGTCATTGTCAAGAGCATTGAATGGTATAGCTACACAAACACAAGTAAAAAACAGCAAGCAAGTTAATAAAAATATGCAAGTAGATAAAAATCTGCAAGTAAAAGACAAATGGAATTGCAACATACCATGTGTATACACCCATCTGGCAACATATTGTGAAGTTTGATGCACTCTCTCCTTAAATAGAGCCTCATTCATACTTAATTGCCTCAACGCTTCTTCCTTGCTTGGTTTTCCATCAATAGGATGCACAAACTTGTCCATTGGACCCACTTTGTTAGGCTCCGAGGTTGAGCTCCTAATAGCTACTTCCTCTCCTACCGAGCTTGAGATATGCACATCATCTCTAAGATCTTGCTCATGTTGCCTCTTTGTTCCCTTCATCGCTACGACTTTCTCAAGAGCTTTCTTACAAGCCTCCTTAGCTTTCGGTGTAGCCTTCTTGCATGAGGACACAACATTTTCCACCCCTACAATGTGTTTCTTGAAACGGTAGATGCCGCCAGTGCTAATATGTCTACAAAAGTCACATTTCACCTTACTCTTGTTGGTTGGATCACAATATTTGCCATACTTCCAACCAACATCGCTTGAGTTGCCGACCAATACCATTGGCACCTCAGGCTCCGACCCATCAGCACTCGGCTCGACATCCATTACAGTACCTACAAACAAGATTGCAAGAGAATATTAGCACTAGTAGCAGGCCAGCAGCACACAAAGATAGCAAGCAGACAACAACATAGCTAATCAGTACAAAATTCATCTAATCAGTCAACTAGAACTAATCAATATAAAATACATCTAGTCATGTAATTAATCAACTAGTAGAACTAATTAATAATCGGTATAAAATACATCTCAATCTCATCAAGTTATCCATCAACTAGAAGTCTAGAACTAATCGGTAATTAGTACAAAGCAGTACCAGGTGCATGACCAGTAGGCAGCAGTACAGCGACAGAGCAAACATGGGAAGTAGCACGATCGCAGTACCAGCAGATCAAAATCAAATTGACTAGTAGCCATCGATTACTCCAGCATCAATTTGACTATAGCCATCAAGGCATGCTCCAGCAGATCAAAATCAAATTGACTAGTAGCATCCAGCCATAGACACACACACAACTACACGAGCTGAGAAAACTAGAAAACAATGAGCCGATAAGGTATATCGTATACATATACCTAATGTGCGGAAGCCGACGGCCGGCGTCGAGGTCGAGTTCAATCTAGGGCCTGGGCGCCTGGGGGAGAGGGGGTGAAGGCAAAGGGCGCTTCTTGGAGGAGGGGAGCCGACGTCCTGGTGGTCTGGACAAAGAGGTGGAGGGCGGCAGAGGCAGTTCTTCACCGGCGGCTGAAGAGGAGCTGCAGGGATGGAGCTATCGATTGGGGTGCGCCGCCTCTCTCTCTCTCTCTCTTGTTATATGGACGGGGGAATGGGCGATTGGTGTGCCATGCAACCTTAATTGCCTCGATTCCCCTTAATTTCCTAGATTTCTACCGGCAACCATGGACGCTCGAGCTCCGCTTTCTCTTCCGCCTTGCCTCGCTTCCGCGCGTGGAAGCACACACTTAACGCTAAATCGCATCGCTTTTTAAGCTTACCGCTTAATAGTTCTCTTAGGCCTGAAACTAAGCGGTAGCCTTCCGCTACGTTCGCTTTCACGCTTAAGCGCGACAAAGTGTACGCTTTTTTGAACCTTGAAAAGAACACACATGCAATGACTCTAGTTGATCCATATATGGTTTGTGGAAAGAACACACATGCAATGACTCTAGTGGATCCATATGTGGTTTCTGAACATAACACACATGCAATGACATTGGTGGATCCATATGTGGTTTGTGGAAAGAACACACATGCAATGACATTTGTTGATCCATATGTGCCTTGTGAAAAGAACACACATACAATTACTCTAGTGGATACATATGTGGTTTGTGGAAAAAAAACATGCAATGGCATTGGTGGATCCATATGTGGTTCATCAAAAGAACACACATGCAATGACATTGATTGATCCATATGTGGTTTGTGACAATAACACACATGCAATATCATTGGTTGATCCATGTTGTTTGTGGAAAAGAACACACATGTAATGACATTGCTGGATCCATATGTAGTTTGTGGAAAGAACACACATGCAATGACACTGGTTGATCCATATGTGGGTTTTGTAAAGAACATACATGGAATGACATTGGTGGATCCATGTTTGGTTTGTGAAAAGAACACACATGCAATTACTCTAGTGGATACATATGTGGTTTGTGGAAAGAACACACATGCAATGGCATTGGTGGATCCATATGTGGTTCATGAAAAGAACACACATGCAATGACATTGGTTGATACATATGTGGTTTGTGACAATAACACACATGCAATGCCATTGGTTCATCCATGTGGTTTGTGGAAAAGAACACACATGCAATGACATTGGTGGATCCATATGTGGTTTGTGGAAAGAACACACATGCAATGACATTGGTTGATCCATATGTGGGTTGTGAAAATAACATACATACAATGACATTGGTGGATCCATGTGTGGTTTGTGAAAAGAACACACATGCAATGAACACTGGTGGATCCATTTGTGGTTTGTGACAAGAACACACATGCAATGACTCTAGTGCTGGTTTTAGTATAAGAACACACATGCAATGACTCTAGTGGGTCCATATGTGGTTTGTGAAAAGAACACACATGCAATGACTCTAGCTGATCCATATGTGGTTTGAGGAAAGAACACAGGTGCCATGACTCTAGTGGGTCCATATGTGGTTCATGAAAAGAACACACATGCAATGACATTGGTGGATCCATATGTGGTTTGTGGAAAGAACACACATGCAATGACATTTGTTGATCCATATGTGGTTTGTGAAAAGAACATGCATGCATTTACTCTGGTGGATATATATGTGGTTTGTCATTACAAGAATAATCATGCAATGACTCTAGTGGATCCATATGTGGTTTATGAAAAGAGAACACTTGCAATGACATTGGTTAATCCATATGTGGTTTGTGAAAAGAACACACATGCAATGACTGTAGTGGATCCATATGTGCTTTGTGGAAAGAATACAGATATAATGACTCTAGTGGATCCATGTGTGGTTCATGAAAAGAACACACATGCAATGACACTGGTGGATCCATATGTGGTTTGTGGAAAGAACACACATGCAATGAAATTTGTTGATCCATATGTGGTTTGTGAAAAGAACACACATGCAATTACATAGGTTGATCCATATGTGGGTTGTGAAAAGAACACACATGCAATTGAAGGAAATATGCCCTCAGAGGCAATAATAAAGTTGTTATTATGTATTCCTTGTATATGGTAAATGTTTATTTTGCATGCTATAATTGTATTGATAGGAAACGTTAATACATGTGTGTTTAGTAAACAAAAAGGGTTCCTAGTTATGCCTCTCTTATAGACTAGCTTGTTAATTAACAAGATGATCAAGGTTTCCTGATCATGGACATTGGATGTCGTTAATAACAAGGTCACAGCATTTGTGAAATGATGTGATGAACATTCATCCGAAGTATAGCATTACGATCAAGTCATTATGTTTACATTGCTATAACATCATACGAAGTAATCTTAGTCCTTAGACCATGAGATCATGTTAATTGCTAACTCCGGAAGAGTATCTTGATAACATCAAATGTCACACAGTAACAGGGTGACTATAAAGGTGGGTTCAGTGCTACTAAGGTGTTATGTTGAGGCTCATGGATCAAGGGTGGAATTTGCCAATCCCGATGACGGATAGATATACTCTAGGCCCTCTCGGTGATATCACATTAAGATAGCTTGCAAGCAAGTGATGTGATCACTAGAATGTTATATCATGGGAACGAGAAAAGAGTGCATATCGGTAAAAAGATCAAACTAGGTATTTGGATACCGATGATCGAATCTCGGACATGTATTATATCATGAGACAAAGGGATTAAATTACTAGCATTAAAGGTTCTCACGATCACAGAAGTCATCGCTGAATATGCAGGAGTCAGTATGGATCTCCAGGTCCCACTTCTGATTATTGATCTGAGAGGAGTCTCAATCATGTCTGCATTATTCGTGAACCATAGGGTGACACACTTAAGGGTTGCCGGACACCATTTAGGAGCACATATGTTTCAGACAAAAGGTTTGCAAAGCGCAGGAAATGTTTCGATAGAAACAGGAATTGTTTCGATAGAAACCGGAACTGTTTCGGGTGAAATTGCAGAAAGTGGTTCTGCATGTGATATTGAAATGTTGCAAGGGATTTTATGTGAATGTTTTTAATTAAAGTAATTAACAAAATTCTGAATAAAATAAATAAAAGAGTTTTATTAATTGAGAGTGGCATTAAATTTGGTGGAAATTTAATGCATGTGAGTGGAACTTTGGGTGGAGCTTGAATTGATGCGAGTGGAGCTTCCACCACATGAATGAGGAAGAGGAGGGGGCTCTCTCCTTGGACGCCGGCCATGGTAGGGGAGGAGTCCCCCTGTCCTATAAAAGCCCCCCCTCTCCTCCCTTATAAAGTACACCTCCTCGTGAAGGATCTCTCTCCCCTCTAGATATTCCCCCATGGTCTCGGATTAGCGAGATACATGTTCCCGGTGGCCTTGCGTCTGGAAGGAGTTGCTGCTTCCGCTGATTCGCTGGAGCGAGGAGGTGGAGGTTTTCCGGTGGCTTGAACGTGTGTGCGAGGACGGATGCGCTGTTGATTTGCGGCGCTCGGACTTCCACACGATCTTGCGATCGGCAAGCGTACGACTACATCAACCACGAGTTCCTACTCGTTAACAAAACTCGTTGTCTTTGAGGGTAAGTTATCCATGGATGTATGTCCACCTATTGCTCTGTATCTAGTAGATAGATCTTGGCGTATAGTTCTCATCGTAGGAATTTTTTTGTTTTCTATGCTGCGATCCCAACAGTGGTATCAGAGCCTGATCTATGCGTAGGTGCTTTGCACGGGTAGTACACATATGTTTATATGTGGGTGATGATGATCATGTTATTTGTAACTACCTCGGATAGGGTTTGTTTAGGGTTGGGGTAGAGAGAGAGAGGGGGTAGATGAGGTGTGGGACCAGGGAGAGGGGTAGCCAGGTGGGCCTGCTAGGTGAGAGAGGAGTGAGGCCGAGAGGGAGGGGTGGTATGGTATCTAGGGTTTGTAGAGAGGGGGATGGTTTAGATTAGGTATAGATTAGGAGAGAGGTTTTAGAGAGAGAGGTGAGATGTGTTGTAGAGGATTGGGTGATGGGTCTTCTTTAGGCAAGCTCAAGCAAGAGCAAACAAGATCAAACAAGAGCTAGACCAAAAGAGGAAGAGGTAAAAGGTGGTGATGGGTTTGAGCAAGATCAAACTAGATCAAGCCAAAAGGAGGGAGGGAGAGATTAGAGATGATCCACTCAAATGACCAAAATAAAAACCAAGGAGGCAAAAGAAATACAGATGGTTGCATGGCCCATGCATAATATTAATGCTAGGTTCATCTGGTGAAAACAAAATAATATCCATAGCATTTATACATATGCATTCCAAAATATGAAATAAGCCAAACTAGAAGAAGTGAAAGGATGCCCCATGTGGATTAGTTGGAGATGACCATAGTTGAATAAAAATGGGACATGCTAGTGTGTATGTGCCACTAGATGCTTAATAGTCCCAAAAATATTCCAACATGAGCATAATTCCATAATAATCCATATGGAAGCTAGGAAAAAGGGTCCCACTCACAAGGCATGCAAAAATGGCCATGTGGCTCTCCTAAACCAATAATGTGAAAACAATATGGTGCATATATGAGAGCATGTGGAGATAGAATGGATCCACACCAACACATATGAGCTAGAGGTAAAACCAAATAAGTTGCAATGCTCATATATGGTGGAATGGTGGAATGTTGGGTGATAACAAGAAAGGTGGTGGAGTTAAATAAAAGATATGCCCCCAACTCAACTTGGGCATTAAACAATATATCAACAACCAAATACAATATCAAGAGGCAAATACAATTAATAATGCATATGAGATAAGAACCAAAAGGAAAAGGGTTTTATATGATGCTCAAATGCAAGGTGGCATGATGACATGAGCATGATATAATTATGATGCAACAATTATATATATGAAGTAGCCATTATATTACTAGACCAAGTAGCATTACAATTGTTAGACAATTGGGATGCTACAACTCTCCCCCCACTAAACAGGAATCTCGCCCCGAGATTCTAGGATGAAGAAGAAGACACAAAGAGGGTAGGATACTTGGCACGGAGCTCATCTTCACGTTCCCAAGTGGCTTCATCAACGGAATGGTGCGACCACTGCACCTTGCAGAATTTGATGGACTTGTTGCGAGTCCTTCTTTCTGCGACTTCAAGGATTTTAGTGGGGTGTTCTTGATACGACAGGTCTTCTTGGAGATTGATAAGCTCATGGTCCATGGTCCTGCCGGGATCCTTGAAGCACTTCTTGAGCTGAGAGATGTGGAAAACATCATGGACCTTGAGTTTTTCCGGGAGCTCAAGAGCATAAGCAACTTCTCCTCTTCTTCCACGAATTTTGAAAGGACCGATGTATCTAGGAGCCAGCTTTCCTTTGATACCAAAGCGGTGCGTGCCTCTCATGGGAGTGACACGAAGGTAAACGAGATCACCAGGGACATACTCCATGTCCGTGTGCTTCCTGTCATAATTGCTCTTCTGGCGACTTTGAGCAATCCTCATATTTTCAAGAATGATGTGAACCTTCTCCTCCGCTTGAGTCACAATGTCAGGGCCAAACAAAATTCTTTCTCCTGCACCCGACCAACCAATCGGAGTTCTGCATTTGCGACCATAAAGAGCCTCAAATGGTGCCATCTTTAGACTTTTCTGGAAGTTGTTGTTGTAAGAGAATTCAGCATAAGGAAGACATTCTTCCCACTTCATGCCAAAAGAGATGACGCAAGCACGAAGCATATCCTCCAGAATCTGATTGATCCTTTCAACTTGCCCTTGCGACTGAGGGTGGTAGGCTGTGCTGAAGTTCAACTTTGTTCCCAAGGCATTTTGGAATCTCTCCCAGAACTTGGAAGTGAAGATGCTTCCACGGTCTGAACTGATCTCGAGAGGAACCCCATACAGAGAGACAATTGCTGATATAGAGCTCAGCCAACAATTGCGTAAATTGTTTCCTTTGACGGGAAGAAGTGAGCCACTTTAGAAAGCCTGTCAATGACAACAAAGATTGCATTGTTGCCCTTCTGCGACCTAGGAAAACCAGTGATGAAGTCCATCTCCACTTTCTCCCATTTCCATTCCGGGGGTTTCAATGGCTGTAGAAGACCGGAAGGTTTCTGATGAACAGCTTTCACTCATGCGTACATCACACTCGAGACATACTTGGCACAGTACCTTTTCAAACCAGGCCACCAATATTGTGTTTTCAAGTCCATGTACATCTTTGTGCTGCCAGGGTGGATAGAAAGAACAGAATCATGCGCCTCCTTGAGAACTTGCTCTCTCAAACCCGGGTAGTTCGGAACAAACATCCGGTGTTCAAAGAAAAGCGTGCCTTGATCATCGACATGGAAGGACTCATACTTCGGAAGCTGGATGTTGGAGATGACCTTTCTTGTGTACGGATCACCAGGCTGAAAGGAGCGAACCTTCTCTTCCAAGAGAGGAGTTGCCAGAAGGTTCAGGAGATACCCTTGTTCCACAATTTCAAGGTTGAGCTGACGGAATTCCTCGCACAAGAGAGGTTGTTGTTCTTCCATCATGAGGTTGTTGACATAAGCTTTGCGGCTGAGAGCATCGGCCATGACATTAGCTTTGCCCGGAGTGTAGTTGATGGTCAAATCAAAATCATTGATTGCTTCAATCCATCTCCTCTGCCGAAGGTTGAGATCAGGCTGTGTGAAGATATACTTCAAACTCTTATGATCAGAAAAGATCTCACAACGGTTGCCAAGCAAGTAGTGCCTCCATACTTTCAAAGCAAAGACAACTGCTGCAAGCTCGAGGTCATGTGTAGGATAGTTGATCTCATGCGTCTTCAACTGTCGAGAGGCATAAGCAACAACTTGTTTTTCTTGCATAAGGACCGCACCCAATCCTTGCAAAGAGGCGTCACAGAATATCTGGAAGGGCTTGGATGTATCCGGACGAACCAAGACTGGTGTGGAAGTGAGCTTCTCTTTGAGTGTCTCAAAGCTTGCTTGACATGCAGGAGTCCAAAGGTATTTCTTGCCTTTCTTGAGGAGATCGGTAAGAGGCTTTGCTATCTTCGAAAAGTTCTGAACGAAGCGACGGCAATAACTAGCCAAACCAAGGAAACTCCGTACTTCTTTGACATTAACAGGAGGAAGCCATTCAACAATTGTCTTCACGGTTTCCGGATTGACAGCAATGCCCTTGGCAGAGATGACGTGACCAAGATAGGTTACTTGAGGCAGCCAAAACTCACACTTGGAGAACTTTGCATACAGGCGGTTCTCACGAAGCTTGTTTAGGACACACCGAAGGTGTTCTTCATGTTCTTCTTGTGACTTAGAATAGACTAGGATGTCATCCAGATAGACCACAACGAACTTGTCAAGATACTCCATGAAAACCGAGTTCATGAGCCTCGAGAAGGTGGCAGGTGCGTTGGTGAGACCGAAAGACATGACCGTGTACTCATACAGGCCATAGCGGGTGGTGAAAGCTGTTTTAGGAACATCTTCCTTACGAATCTTGATTTGGTGATAACCACTTCTCAAGTCAAGCTTAGAGAATACCACAGCTCCAGCTAGCTGATCGAAGAGATCATTAATCCGCGGAAGGGGATATTTATTCTTGATGGTTTTAGCATTGAGAGCCCGATAGTCAACACAAAGTCTATCAGTCTTGTCTCGCTTCTTCACAAAGATTGTTGGGATACCCCAAGAAGAAGTACTATGCTGAATGAAACCCAACTTCTCTTGTTCATCAAGCTGCCGTTTGAGTTCAGCCAACTCAGCAGGACCCATTTTATAAGGTCGCTTGGAGATAGGAGCGGTACCAGGTTCAAGCTCAATTACAAACTCAACCTCACGATCCGGAGGCATACCTGGCAACTCTTCAGGAAAGACATCTAGGAACTCACAGACCACCGGAACACTCTGAATAGCTTCCATAGCATCATCATTCAGAGCTGCCAAAGAGAAAAGCTGGATAGCAGGAGTCAGACTTGGAGAATAGACTATATGGCCTTCGTGAATCTTCGTGAGAAACCGAGCGTTCAGCACAATCAATTACAGCTGCATTTGCTGTCAACCAATCCATGCCCAAGATGACATCAATGTCAGAATTGCCCAGAATGATTAAGGACGCCGAGAACGAAGAGCCACCAATATCAATTTGATTGCCATGGATGATATGAGCAGCCCTCATGTTTGAACCAGGAGATTGTACCACCAGACGATGTGATAAAGGAACCATATCCAGATCCTGCTCATGCGCAAACTTATGCGAAACAAAAGAATGCGAAGCACCAGAATCAAACAAAACTCTTGCAGGAACTGAGTTAACGGGAAGCATACCCATCACAACTCCAGGTGCATGCTCAGCTTGAGCGGCGTTGACACAGTTGGCACGAGCAACAGTAGACCCGGGCTTGGTGTTGATGTTGAGAGCCCGAGGTGGTGGTGCACGAACCATAGGAGAGCTTGCCGCAGATCTTGGAGGTGGTGGAGGAAGAGCCTTGTTCTTCATCGGGCAGTTCCAGTGTTGATGCCCAGTGTCTCCACAAGTGTAACAAGCACCAGGTGGGCGTGGAGGAACGTAGCCAGGGACTCCGCCAGGCGCTCCAGGGTAGTGGTGGTTGTAGCCCCTGGGAGCAGCAGTGAGGAAGTTTGGTGGCCTTGCCGCGAAGCTTGAAGGTCTTGGTGGATCCGGTAGCGACGGTGGGGTGTTAGGAACCCAGACACGATGCTTAGAAGGAGTTGACATAGATGAAGAGCTTGCTGCATCACGGTTGTGTTTCTTTGACTCCTCAAACACTTGCCTACTTGCTTCTTCCTGCAGAGCTGTATGCTGAAGTTCCAGAAAAGACGCCGGCCTTGCATGTGTGATTGCATATTTAATCGATGCATTGAGCCCTTGCCTGAACCTCTTTTGCTTCTTCTTGTCATCAGAGATCTCATCGCCACCATAACGAGAAAGGTTCATGAAGTTCCTGATGTAGGTATTGACATTATCATTGCCCTGTTTGAGGTTGAGAAACACTTCCTTCATCCTCTCCATGACAATTTCTGACAGATACTGCTCTTTGAACGCTCCAGTGAACTGTCCCCAAGTAGGCTGAAAACCAGTGCAGTTTGCCTTCAGGTAATTCTCCCACCAGAGAGCTGCATCTCCCTTCAGAAGGTGAGTAGCACACTTTACCCATTCTTGCTCAGGAACATCAGCCATCATCGTGACCTTGACATCTCACGCAACCAATCATCAGCATCAAGTGGTTGATCAGAAACATCAAATTGGCGTGGGTTGAACTTCAGAAAGCTTTTGATGTCTCCTCGCTTGGGAGGTGGAGGTAGCGGAACAAACTCATTCCTCTTGACACTTTCTTCAAAACGCTACTGGTTCTGCTGCATTGCTGCCAAGGCATTGGCGATGCTTGACAATGCTGCCCCCAGTTCAGGTTGTATGTCCTCCTCAGAACGGCGTGGTGGTGCCATCCTGTGATTGATATAAAACACAAGTCAGTACTATGATGGAGAATAATAATAATCCAAAATAGTACCAAGATGGAATTAATCAAGGTTAAAGGATACAATTTACTAAGATGATATTAAAATATCAACAAAGTTCAAAGCACCTAGAAGATATTAAGCATATCGCACACGACTGAAAAGGAGTGTGGTACACAACTATATCAAAGAAAAATTTTCCGCAAAATTCGGCATTAAAATACCAATAGATGCGCAAAATCACTTAACGAATCAAGATTAGTGACACTACCAATTCAATATACAAGAGCGAATGATAAGAGTAGTGGTATGGTCGCGACTCCATCCCGCACTCAAATCATTACTCCGCACATGAATAAGTAGAACACCTATCCCAACATCTTCTTCTCAAGATGATCCTACAGATTAGTAACTACGGAAACGAACACCCCAAACAAGATAACGTCGGATTACAAAGAGTAAGACAGATCGCGTCGGTATACAACGAATCAGATAGATCGCGTCGGTTTGCAAAAGCCTATCGGTATTGAATGTACCAACAGTTGATAACCAAAGGAAGATGGTGATAACAACTTGGATGCAACACATAGACAAGGAATTACACACACACACACACACACAACCTATGGTACTACAGAAACCCAGAACACGTGAATCCTAGTTTGAATTTTAAGAAGAGGATTGAAAACGTTACACTTCCTTACCAGAAAAGGGTGGGTGGGTGGGTAAGAAGAAAAGTGGAAGCAGTCCTACTCTCGCGTTTTGCTTTTCCCTAGTATACGTAACTACCAAAAATATTTGCTAGACCGACAACGACCATTTGGCTGAGACCCTGAAGGGCGGGATGGCTCTGATACCAATTGTAACTACCTCGGATAGGGTTTGTTTAGGGTTGGGATAGAGAGAGAGAGAGGGGGTAGATGAGGTGTGGGACCAGGGAGAGGGGTAGCCAGGTGGGCCTGCTAGGTGAGAGAGGAGTGAGGCCGAGAGGGAGGGGTGGTATGGTATCTAGGGTTTGTAGAGAGGGGGGGATGGTTTAGATTAGGTATAGATTAGGAGAGAGGTTTTAGAGAGAGAGGTGAGATGTGTTGTAGAGGATTGGGTGATGGGTCTTCTTTAGGCAAGCTCAAGCAAGAGCAAACAAGATCAAACAAGAGCTAGACCAAAAGAGGAAGAGGTAAAAGGTGGTGATGGGTTTGAGCAAGATCAAACTAGATCAAGCCAAAAGGAGGGAGGGAGAGATTAGAGATGATCCACTCAAATGACCAAAATAAAAACCAAGGAGGCAAAAGAAATATAGATGGTTGCATGGCCCATGCATAATATTAATGCTAGGTTCATCTGGTGAAAACAAAATAATATCCATAGCATTTATACATATGCATTCCAAAATATGAAATAAGCCAAACTAGAAGAAGTGAAAGGATGCCCCATGTGGAGTAGTTGGAGATGACCATAGTTGAATAAAAATGGGACATGCTAGTGTGTATGTGCCACTAGATGCTTAATAGTCCCAAAAATATTCCAACATGAGCATAATTCCATAATAATCCATATGGAAGCTAGGAAAAAGGGTCCCACTCACAAGGCATGCAAAAATGGCCATGTGGCTCTCCTAAACCAATAATGTGAAAACAATATGGTGCATATATGAGAGCATGTGGAGATAGAATGGATCCACACCAACACATATGAGCTAGAGGTAAAACCCAAATAAAATGTAAAGCTCACATTAGTTGGATGGTGGAATTATAAGGTGGTGAAAGAAAGGTGATGGAGTGGAATAAAAGATATTCCCCCAACTCAACTTGGGCATTAAACAATATATCAGCAACCAAACACAATATCAAGAGGCAAATACAATTTACAATGCATATGAGAGAAGAACCAACACAAAAAAGGGTTTTATATGATGCTCAAATGCAAGGTGTCATGATGACATGAGCATGATATATTTATGATGCAACAATTATATGTTTGAAGTAGCCATTATATTACTAGACCAAGTAGCATTACAATTGTTAGACAATTGGGATGCTACATTATTGCATCTTCTATGTATTTTGGATATTGGTGGCATAGTGGGATGAAGCGGCCCGGACCAACCTTACATGTCATCGTACATGAGACCAGTTCCACGACTGACATGCAACTAGTTTTGCATAAGTGGCTAGTGGGTGTCTGTCTCTCGTACTATAGTCAATATCTAATTTACAACGAGTTGCTAATAATTTGGTTATCCTCGTTGTGGTTCATGTTCGTAGGTAAGACCGGTTCTATCTCCGAAAGCCCTAAGCCATGTAAAACTTGCAATTGATAAATTAGAGGCGTCTAGTTTAGATCGTTGCTGGGCTAGTGTCTTGATATGGTATTGTTGTAAGTATATAGATACTCTTACAACACACTTAACATGTAAGTTCCATAGACCTTGGCCTTACACACAAAGGAATGATAGAGATCATACCACGATGAAAATGATAGAGATCAAATGCATGGACCATATCATCTCACTTTACACATTAGATGTTAGCATATTATACTGCTAGTTTGGCGCTTTTGGTAGCATTGTAAGATGATCCCTCATTTAGATATCAAGATAAAATGTGTTCTTCCTTCAGTATGCATTGTTCTATGGATCGTGTTTTGAGACATCACGTGATGATCGGGTGTACTCGACTCCGTGCTTTCATACAACGGGTGTAAGACAGTTTTACACATGCGGAATACTAAGGTTCTTACTTGACAAGCCTAGCATGTACAAACATGGCCTCGGAACACGGAACGAAAGGTTAAGCATGAGTCATATAGTTGATATGATGCCCATATTGATGCTCGCCTTTGAGGCTACACCGAATCACGTGATGATCGGACTTGGTGTAGTGGATTTGGTTCATGTAATCACCAAAAGGACACGAGGGATGTCGTTTTTGAGTGGGAGTTCATTAGTAATTTGGATTAGTTGAACTCAATCTATCATAAACTTAGTCCAAATATACTTTACAAATTATGTTGTAGATGGAACCACCTGCTTTTAATTTCAATGTATTCATGGAGAAAGAGAAACTTGCTGCGAATGGTAGCAACTTCACCAACTGGGCTATGAATTTGAGGATTCTCCTCACTGCTGCACAAAAGCAATATGTCCTCACTCACTGTCTGGGTACACCGATAAGCTTGTGTCCTTGGGAATAACGATTCCCATTGACTTAGGCATACATCATGTTCTCCAATCTCTGCCACCTAGCTACAAGAGCTTTGTGATGAACTATAATATGCAGGGCATGAAGAAGTCCCTTCCCGAGCTTCTGTCAATGCTTAAAACTGTAGAAGTGGAGATTAGGAAAGAACATCAAGTGTTGATGATCAATAAGACCACCGGTTTCAAGAAGGACAAGAAAGGCAAGCAGAAGGGAAAGAAGGGCGGCAAATCTATTGCCGCACCGGAAAAGAAACCCTGAGCTGGCCCTAAGTCTGATACCGAGTGCTACTATTGCAAGGGAAGTGGCCATTGGAAGCACAACTGCCCCAAGTATTTGGCGGACAAGAAGGCCGGCAAGGCAAAGAAAGGTATATGTGATATACATGTTATTGATGTGTACTTGACTAGTAATCGCAGTAGCACCTGGGTATTTGATACGGGATCGGTTGCTAATATATGTAACTCGATTCAGGGGCTGCGGAACAAGCGACAGCTAGCAAGGGATGAGGTCACGATGCGGATCGGCAATGGATCAAGAGTTGATGTGATCGCTGTCAGAACGCTGCCTCTCCATATGCCGTCGAGATTAGTGATAAATCTAAATAATTGTTATTTTGTGCCTGCACTGAGCATGAACATTGTATCCGGATCGTGTTTGATGTGAAGTGGTTATTCCTTTAAATCTGAAAACAATGGTTGTTCGATTTATATGGATAATATCTTTTATGGTCATGCACCTGTGTTGAATGGTTTATTTTTATTGGATCTCGATAGTAGTATTATGCATATTCATTGTGTTTATGCTAAAAGGGTTAAACTTGATGATGATATATCTACATATATGTGGCACTGCCGTCTAGGTCATATTGGCGTTAAACGCATGAAGAAACTCCATTCTGATGGACTTTTGGAATCACTTGATTTTGAATCATTTGATACATGTGATCCATGCCTTATGGGCAAGATGACTAGAACGCCGTTTTCCGGTTCAATGGAACGGGCGACAGATTTATCGGAAATCATACATACTGATGTGTGTGGACCAATGAGTGTGTCAGCACGAGGTGGATATCGTTATTTTGTTACTTTCACAGATGATTTGAGTAGATATGGGTATATCTATTTGATGAAACATAAGTCTGAAACTTTTGAAAAGTTCAAGGAATTTCAGAATGAATTGGAAAATCATCGTAATAGAAAGATCAAATTTCTGCGGTCCGACCATGGAGGAGAGTATCTTAGTTACGAGTTTAGCATACATATGAAAAATTGTGGAATAGTTTCACAACTCACGCCTGCCGGAACACCACAATGTAATGGTGTGTCGGAACATCGTAATCGTACTTTATTGGATATGGTTCGATCTATGATGTCTCGATCGACTTACTGTCATTTTGGGGTTATGCACTGGAAACCGCTGCATTCACTTTAAATCGGGCACCATCTAAATCCGTTGAAATGACACCGTATGAATTATGGTTTGGAGACAAACCTAAGTTGTCATTTCTTAAAGTTTGGGGATGCGATGTTTATGTGAAGAAACTTCAGCCAGATAAACTCGAACCCAAAGCGGAAAAATGCGGCTTCATAGGATACCCTAAGGAAACGATTGGGTATACCTTCTATCACAGATCCAATGGCAAGGTTTTTGTTGCCAAGAATGGATCCTTTCTTGAGAAGGAGTTTCTCGCGAAAGGTCTTAGTAGTCGGAAGGTAGAACTCGAAGAGGTTATTGAACCTTCTCTTCATGAAATGGCGAGTAGCGCAGCACCGGAAGTTGTTTCGGAGTTGACTTCACCTAATAAAGAGAGAGCTAATGATATTGATCATGAAACTCCAAAAGAGGACACTACCGAACCTCGCAGGTCAAGCAAGACACGTGCAGCTCCTGAACTGTATGGCAATCCTGTTATAAATTTCATGATTGATGAAATAGATGACCCTGTGATGTATGAAGAAGCGATGATGAGCCCAGATTCCAACAAATGGCTAGAAGCCATGAAATCCGAGATGGAATCCATGTACGAGAACCAGGTTTGGACCTTGGTGGACTTACCTCACGATCGAAAGGCTGTTGAGAATAAATGGATTTTCAAAAGAAAAACTGATGATGATGGTAATGTGACCATCTATAAGGCTCGACTTGTCGCAAAGGGGTTTCGACAAATTCAAGGAGTTGACTATGATGAGACATTCTCTCCCGTAGCGATGCTTAAGTCGGTTAGGATTATGTTAGCAATTGCTGCAAATTTTGATTATAAAATATGGCAGATGGATGTCAAAACTGCGTTCCTCAATGGTAATATTGAAGAAGAGTTGTATATGATACAACCTAAGGGTTTTGTCGATCCTAAGGATGCTGATAAGGTATGCAAACTTCAGCGATCCATCTCTGGACTGAAGCAAGCATCTCGGAGTTGGAATCTCCGCTTTGATGAGGTGATCAAAGAGTTTGGATTTGTCCAAACTTATGGAGAGGCTTGTATTTACAAGAAAGTGAGTGGGAGCAATGTGGCATTTCTAATATTATATGTGGATGACATATTATTGATTGGAAATGATATAGATCTTTTAAACAGTGTTAAAAGTTATCTAAACAGCAAATTTTCGATGAAAGACCTTGGTGAAGCTTCATACATATTAGGCATTAAAATCTATAGAGATAGATCAAGGCGCCTAATTGGGCTATCACAGAGTACATACCTTGATAAGATATTAAAGAAGTTTAATATGGACGGAAGTAAGAAGGGGTTCTTATCTATGTTGCAAGGCAAGACATTGAGTAAGACTCAAAGTCCGGCTACGACGGAAGAAAGAGAGATAATGGATAAGATCCCATATGCCTTAGCCATAGGCTCTATAATGTACGCCATGCTATGTACAAGACCGGATGTGGCACATGCTATTAGTTTGACTAGTAGGTACCAATCTGATCCAGGTTCGGAACACTGGATAGCGGTCAAGAATATCCTTAAGTACTTGAGAAGAACTAAGGATATGTTTCTTGTATATGGAGGTGAAGAAGAGCTAGTCGCTAAGTGTTATGTCGATGCTAGCTTTGACACCGATCCGGATGACTCTAAGTCTCAATCCGGATACGTATTTCTCTTGAACGGAGTAGTAGTTAGTTGGAGGAGTTCCAAACAACCTGTGGTGGCTGGATCAACAACGGAGGCGGAATATGTTGCTACTTCAGAAGCGGCGCATGAAGCGGTTTGGATGAAGGAGTTCATAACGGAACTAGGTGTGGTTCCTAGTGCATTGGACCCAATGGTGATCTATTGTGACAACAATGGAGCCATAGCCAACGCTAAGGAACCAAGGTCTCACAAGAATCCGTTGACTAAAGTTCTCCCTAGGGCAAAACATGATCAACACCAGAACTCCATGGGTGTTAGATTTATCACTATGTAAACTAGATTATTGTCTCTAGTGCAAGTGGGAGACTGAAGGAAATATGCCCTGAGAGGCAATAATAAAGTTGTTATTATGTATTCCTTGTATATGATAGATGTTTATTTTGCATGCTATAATTGTATTGATAGGAAACGTCAATACATGTGTGTTTAATAAACAAAAAGGGTTCCTAGTTATGCCTCTCTTATAGACTAGCTTGTTGATTAACAAGATGATCAAGGTTTCCTGATCATGGACATTGGATGTTGTTAATAACAAGGTCACAACATTTGTGAAATGATGTGATGAACATTCATCCAAAGTATAGCATTACGATCAAGTCATTATGTTTACATTGCTATAACATCATACGAAGTAATCTTAGTCCTTAGACCATGAGATCATGTTAATTGCTAACACCGAAAGAGTATCTTGATAACATCAAACGTCACACCGTAACAGGGTGACTATAAAGGTGGGTTCAGTGCTATGAAGGTGTTATGTTGAGGCTCATGGATCAAGAGTGGAATTTGTCAATCCTGATGATGGATAGATATACTCTAGGCCCTCTCGGCGATATCACATTAAGATAGCTTGCAAGCAAGTGATGTGATCACTAGAATGGTATATCACGGGAACGCGAAAAGAGTGCATGTCGGTAACGAGATCAAACTAGGTATTTGGATACCGATGATCGAATCTCGGACATGTATTATATCATGAGACAAAGGGATTAAATTACTAGCGTTAAAGGTTCTCACGATCACAGAAGTCATCGTTGAATGTGCAGGAGTCAGTATGGATCTCTAGGTCCCGCTTCTGATTATTGATCTGAGAGGAGTCTCAATCATGTCTGCATTATTCACGAACCATAGGGTGAAACACTTAAGGGTTGTCAGACACCATTTAGGAGCACATATGTTTCAGACAAAAGGTTTGCAAAGCGCAGGAAATGTTTCAATAGAAACAGGAACTATTTCGGGTGAAATTGTAGAAAGTGGTTCTACATGTGATATTGAAAGTTTGCAAGGGGTTTTATGTGAATGTTTGTTAATTAAAGTAATTAACAAAATTCTGAATAAAATAAATAAAAGAGTTTTATTAATTGAGAGTGGCATTAAATTTGGTGGAAATTTAATGCATGTGAGTGGAACTTTGGGTGGAGCTTGAATTGATGTGAGTGGAGCTTCCACCAAATGAATGAGGAAGAGGAGGGGGCTCCCTCCTTGGCCGCCGGCCATGGTAGGGGAGGAGTCCCCCCTCTCCTATAAAAGTCCCCCCTCTCCTCCCTCACAAAGTACACCTCCTCGTGAAGGATCTCTCTCCCCCTCTAGATATTCCCCCATGGTCTCAGATTAGCGAGATACATGTTCCCGGTGGCCTTGCGTCTGGAAGGAGTTGCTGCTTCTGCTGATTCACTGGAGCAAGGAGGTGGAGGTTGTCCGGTGGATTGAACGTGTGTGCGAGGACGGATGCGCTACTGATTTGCGGCGCTCGAACTTCCACATGATCTTGAGATCGGCAAGCGTACGCTTACATCAACCACGAGTTCCTACTCGTTAACAAAACTCGTTGTCTTCGAGGGTAAGTTCTCCATGGATGTATGTCCACCCGTTGCTCTGTATCTAGTAGATAGATCTTGGCATATAGTTCTCATCGTAGGAATTTTTTTGTTTTCTATGTGTGGTTTGTGGAGAGAACACACATGCAGTGACTCTAGTGCTGGTTTTAGTATAAGAACACACATGCAATGACTCTAGTGGATCCATATGTGGTTTGTGAAAAGAACACACATCCAATGATTCTAGTGGATCCATATGTGGTTTGTGAAAAGAACACACATGCAGTGACATTGGTGGATCCATATGTGGTTTGTGAAAACAACACACGTGGAATGACTCTAGTAGATTCATATGTGGTTTGTGGAAAGAACACACATGCAATTACTCTAGTTGATCCATATGTGGTTTGTGAAAGGAACACACATGCAATGACATTGGTGTATCCATACGTGGTTTGAGAAAAGAACACAGATGTAATGACTTGTGGATCCATGTGTGGTTTGTGAAAAGAACACACATGCAATGACATTGGTTGATCCATATGTGGTTTGTGAAAAGAACACACATGCAATGACTCTAGTGGATCCATATGTGGTTTGTGGAAAGAACACACATGCAATGACTCTAGTGGATCCATATGTGGTTTGTGAAAAGAACACACATGCAATGACATTGGTGGATCCATACGTGGTTTGAGAAACGAACACACATGCAATGACTCTAGTGGATCCATGTGTGGTTTGTGAAAAGAACACACATGCAATGACTCTAGAGGATCCATATGTGGTTTGTGAAAAGAACACACATGCCATGACACTGGTGGATCCATATGGGGTTTGTGGAAAGAACACACATGTAATGACATTTGTTGATCCATATGTGGTTTGTCATTACAAGAACACACATGCAATGGCACTGGTGGATCCATATGTGGTTTGTGGAAAGAACACACATGCAATGAAATTGGTTGATCCATATGTGGTTTGTGGAAAAAACACACATGCAATGACTCTAGTGGATCCATATGTGGTTTCTGGAAAGAACACATATGCAATGACTCTAGTGGATCCATGTGTGGTTCATGAAAAGAACACACATGCAATGACATTGGTTGATCCATATGTGGTTTGTGGAAAGAACACACATGCAATGACTCTAGTGGATCCATATGTGGTTTGTGAAAAGAACACACATGCAATGACACTGGTGGATCCATATGTGGTTTGTGGAAAGAACACACATGCAATGACATTTGTTGATCCATATGTGGTTTGTGAAAATAACACACATGCAATGACGCTAGTGGATCCATATGTGGTTTGTGGAAAGAACACACATGCAATGACTCTAGTGGATCCACATGTGGTTCATGACAATAACACACATGCAATGACATTGGTGGATCCATATGTGGTTTGTGGAAAGAACACACATGCAATGACATTTGTTGATCCATATGTGGTTTGTGAAAAGAGCACACATGCAATGACATTGGTTGATCCATATGTGGTTTGTGAAAAGAACACACATGAAATGACTCTAGTGGGTCCATATGTGGTTTGTGAAAATAACACACATGCAATGACTCTAGTGGATCCATATGTGGTTTGTGAAAAGAACACACATGCAATGACATTGGTTGATCCATATGTGGTTTCTGAAAAGAACACACATGCAATGACTCGAGTGGATCCATATGTGGTATGTGGAAAGAACACACATGCAATGATTCTAGTGGATCCATATGTGGTTTGTGAAAATAACACACATGAAATGACATTGGTGGATCCATATGTGGTTTGTGGAAACAACACACATGCAATGACATTTTTTGATCCATATGTGGTTTGTCAATACAAGAACCCACAAGCAATGGCATTGGTGGATCCATATGTGGTTTGTGAAAAGAACACACATGCAATGACATTGGTGGATCCATATGTGGTTTATGGAAAGAACACACATGCAATGATATTGGTTGATTCATATGTGGTTTGTGAAAAGAACACATATGCAATGACTCTAGTGGATCCATGTGTGGTTTGTGGAAACAACACATATTCAATTACTTTAGTGGATCCATATGTGGTTCATGAAAAGAACACCCATGGAATGACATTGGTGGATCCATATGTGGTTTGTGGAAAAGAACACACATGCAATTACATTTGTTGATCCATATGTGGTTTGTGAAAAGAACATACATGCAATTACTCTGGTAGATACATATGTGGTTTGTCATTACAAGAACAAACATGCAATGGCATTGGTGGATCCATATGTGGTTTGTGGAAAGAACACACGTGCAATGACATTGGTTGATCCATATGTGGTTTGTGGAAATAACACACATGCAATGACATTGGTTGATCCATATGTGGGTTGTGTAAAGAACATACATGCAATGACATTGGTGGATCCATGTGTGGTTGGTGAAAAGAACACACATTCAATTACTCTAGTGGATACATATGTGGTTTGTGGAAAGAACACACATGCAATGACTCTAGTGGATCCGTATATGGTTTGTGAAAAGAACACAATGGCAATGACATTGGTGGATCCATATGTGATTTGCGACAATAACACACATGTAATGCCATTGGTTGATCCATGTGGTTTGTGGAAAAGAACACACATGTAATGACATTGGTGGATCCATATGTGGTTTGTGGAAAGAACACACATGCAATGACATTGGTCGATCCATATGTGGGTTGTGTAAAGAACATACATGCAATAACATTGGTGGATCCATGTGTGGTTTGTGGAAAGAACACGCATGCAATTACTCTAGTGGATACATATGTGGTTTGTGGAAAGAACACACATGCAATGGCATTGGTGGATCCATATGCTGTTCATGAAAAGAACACACATGCAATGACATTGGTTGATCCATATATGGTTTGTGACAATAAAACACATGCAATGCCATTGGTTGATCCATATGGTTTGTGGAAAAGAACACACATGCAATGACATTGGTGGATACATATGTGGTTTGTGGAAAGAACACACATGCAATGACATTGGTTGATCCATATGTGGATTCTGAAAAGAACATACATGCAATAACATTGACGAATCCATCTTTGGTTTGTGAAAAGAACACACATGCAATGAACACTGGTGGATCCATTTGTGGTTTGTGACAAGAACACACATGCAATGACTCTAGTGCTAGTTTTAGTATAAGAACACACATGCAATGACTCTAGTCGGTCCATATGTGGTTTGTGAAAAGAACACACATGCAATGACTCTAGTGGATCCATTTGTGGTTTGTAGAAAGAACACACATGCAATGACATTGTTTGATCCATATGTGGTTTGTGAAAAGAACACACATGCAATGACTCTAGTGGATTCATATGTGGTTTGAGGAAAGAAAAGAGATGCAATGACTCTAGTGGATCCATATGTGGTTCATGAAAAGAACACACATGCAATGACATTGGTGGATCCATATGAGGTTTATGGAAAGAACACAAATGCAATGACATTTGTTGATCCATATGTGGTTTGTGAAAAGAACATACATGCGTTTACTCTGGTGGATATATATGTGGTTTGTCATTACAAGAATAATCATGCAATGACTCTAGTGGATCCATATGTGGTTTGTGAAAAGAGAACACAAGCAATGACATTGGTTGATCCATATGTGGTTTGTGAATAGAAAACACATGCAATGACTCTAGTGGATCCATATGTGGTTTGTGGAAAGAACACATATGCAATGACTCTAGTGGATCCATATGTGGTTTGTGGAAAGAACACACATGCAATGACATTTGTTGATCCATATGTGGTTTGTGAAAAGAACACACATGTAATTACTATAGTGGATACATATGTGGCTTGTGGAAACAACACACATGCAATGGTACTGGTGGATACATATGTGGTTCATGAAAAGAACACACATGCAATGACATTGGTTGATCCATATGTGGTTTGTGACAATAACACACATGCAATGACATTGGTTGATCCATATGTGGTTTGTGAAAAGAACACACATGCAATGACTCTAGTGGATCCATATGTGGTTTGTGGAAAGAAAACACATGCAATGAAATCTAGTGGATCCATATGTGGTTTGTGGAAAGAAAACACATGCAATGAAATCTAGTGGATCAATATGTGGTTTGTGAAAAGAACACACATGCAATGACATTGGTGGTTCCATATGTGGTTTGTGGAAAGAACACACATGCAATGACATTTGTTGATCCATATGTGGTTTGTCATTACACGAACACACATGCAATGGCATTGGTGGATCCATATGTGGTTTTTGGAACGATAACACATGCAATGACATTGGTTGATCCATATGTGGTTTTTGTGACAATAACACACATGTAATGCCATTGGTGGGTCCATGTGGTTCGTGCAAAAAATAGACATGCAATGACTCTGGTGGATCCATGTGTGGTTTTTGGTAAGAACACACATGCAATGACATTGGTTGATCCATATGTGGTTTGTGAAAAGAACACACATGCAATTACTCTGGTGGATACATATGTGGTTTGTGGAAAGAACACACATGCAATGGCATTGGTGGATCCATATGTGGTTCATGACAGGAACACACAGACAATGACATTGGTTGATCCATATGAGGTTTGTGACAATAACACACATGCAATGCCATTGGTTGATCCATGTGGTTTGTGGAAAAGAACACACATGCAATGACATTGGTGGATCCATATGTGGTTTGTGGAAAGAACACTCATGCAATGACATTGGTTGATCCATATGTGGGTTCTCAAAAGAACATACATACAATGACATTGGTGGATCCATGTGTGGTTTGTGAAAAGAACACACATGCAATGAACACTGGTGGATCCATTTGTGGTTTGTGACAAGAACACACATGCAATGACTCTAGTGAAGGTTTTAGTATAAGAACACACATGCAATGACTCTAGTGGGTCCATATGTGGTTTGTGAAAAGAACACACATGCAATGACTCTAGAGGATCCATATGTGGTTTGTAGAAAGAACACACATGCAATGACATTGTTTGATCCATATGTGCTTTGTGAAAAGAACACACATGCAATGACTCTAGTGGATCCATATGTGGTTCATGAAAACAACACACATACAATGACATTGGTGGATCCATATGTGGTATGTGGAAAGAACACACATGCAATGACATTTGTTGATCATATGTGGTTTGTGAAAAGAACATACATGCATTTACTCTGGTGGATATATCTGTGGTTTGTGAAAAGAACATACATGCATTTACTCTGGTGGATATATATGTGGTTTGTCATTACAAGAATAATCATGCAATGACTCTAGTGGATCCATATGTGGATTGTGAAAAGAGAACACATGCAATGACATTGGTTGATCCATATGTGGTTTGTGAAAAGAACACACATGCAATGACTCTAGTGGATGCATATGTGGTTTGTGGAAAGAACACATATGCAATGACTCTAGTGGATCCATGTGTGGTTCATGAAAAGAACACACATGCAATGACATTGGTGGATCCATACGTGGTTTGTGGAAAGAACACACATGCAATGACATTTGTTGATCCGTATGTGGTTTGTGAAAAGAACACACACGCAATTACATTGGTTGATCCATATGTGTGTTGTGAAAAGAAGACACATGCAATGACTCTAGTGTTGGTTTTAGTATAAGAACACACATGCAATGACTCTAGTGGATCCATATGTGGTTTGTGAAAAGAACACACATGCAGTGACATTGGTTGATCCATATGTGATTTGTGAAAAGAACACACATGCAATGACTCTAGTGGATCCATATGTGGTTTGTGGAAAGAACAAAATGCAATGACTCTAGTGGATCCATATGTGGTTTGTGAAAAGAACACACATGCAATGACATTGGTGGATCCATACGTGGTTTGAGAAAAGAACACACATGCAATGACTCTAGTGGATCCATGTGTGGTTTGTGAAAAGAACACAAATGCAATGACATTGGTTGATCCATATGTGGTTTGTGAAAAGAACACACATGCAATTACTCTGGTGGATACATATGTGGTTTGTGGAAAGAACACACATGCAATGATATTGGTTGATCCATATGTGGGTTGTGAAAAGAACACACATGCAATGGCTCTAGTGCTGGTTTTAGTATAAGAACACACATGCAATGACTCTAGTGGGTCCATATGTGGTTTGTGAAAAGAACACACATGCAATGACTCTAGTTGATCCGTATGTGGATTCTGAAAAGAACACACATGCAATGACATTGGTTGATCCATATGTGGTTTGTGAAAACAACACACATGCAATGACTCTAGTGGATCCATATGTGGTTTGTGGAAAGAACTCGCATGCAATGACTCTAGTTCTGGTTTTAGTATAAGAACACACATGCAATGACTCTAGTGGGTCCATATATGGTTTATGAAAAGAACACACATGCAATGACTCTAGTGGATCCATATGTGGTTTGTGAAAAGAATACACATGCAATGACATTGGTTGATCCATATGTTGTTTGTGAAAAGAACACACATGCAATGACTCTAGTGTATCCATATGTGGTTTGTGGAAAGAACACACATGCAATGACTCTAGTGGGTCCATGTGTGGTTTGTGAAAAGAACACACATGCAATGACTCTAGAGGATCCATATGTGGTTTGTAGAAAGAACACACATGCAATGACATTGTTTGATCCATATGTGCTTTGTGAAAAGAACACACATGCAATGACTCTAGTGGATCCATATGTGGTTTGTGAAAAGAACACACATGCAATTAGTCTAGTGGATACATATGTGATTTGTGGAAACAACACACATGAAATGGCATTGGTGGATACATATGTGGTTCTTGAAAAGAACACACATGCAATGACATTGGTTTATCCATATGTGGTTAGTGACAATAACACACATGCAATGACATTGGTTGATCCATATGTGGTTTGTGGAAAGAACACACATGCAATGACTCTAGTGGATCCATATGTGGTTTGTGGAAAGAACACACATGCAATGACTCTAGTGGATCCATATGTGGTTTGTGAAAAGAACACACATGTAATTACTCTAGTGGATACATATGTGGCTTGTGGAAACAACACACATGCAATGGTATTGGTGGATACGTATGTGGTTCATGAAAAGAACACACATGCAATGACATTGGTTGATCCATATGTGGTTTGTGCAATAACACACATGCAATGACATTGGTTGATCCATATGTGGTTTGTGAAAAGAACACACATGCAATGACTCTAGTGGATCTATATGTGGTTTGTGGAAAGAAAACACATGCAATGAAATCTAGTGGATCCATATGTGGTTTGTGGAAAGAAAAAACATGCAATGAAATCTAGTGGATCAATATGTGGTTTGTGAAAAGAACACACATGCAATGACATTGGTGGATCCATATGTGGTTTGTGGAAAGAACACACATGCAATGACATTTGTTGATCCATATGTAGTTTGTCATTACACGAACACACATGCAATGGCATTGGTGGATCCATATGTGGTTTTTGGAACGATAACACATGCAATGACATTGGTTGATCCATATGTGGTTTTTGTGACAATAACACACATGTAATGCCATTGGTGGGTGTCACATCCCAAGATTTTCCAAATCTTGTAATGTGAAAAATAAAATAACAAAATAAATTTTGTTGAAAATCAGGGTGAAAAGAAACTTTTGTTTCTAAAAGGAGACTTAAAATCCCATCTTGAACAAACTTTGGTAGAAGTTTGAATTCAACAAAAAATCCAAATCAAGGGAAATGCATTCCTCAATGAATGTATCTGGAAATTTGAACACTTGGAAAATAAATCCAAAACCCTAAACCCTAATGGAAGGAAATCATTTTCCAAAGTATCTCCCAATCCATGGATTTGATCCATACCAAGTTGATCAACAAATTTTCACAAAGGATCAAGAAAGACCTTAGAAGTTGGTTTCACTCAATTTGGAACCATAAGCAAAATCTTAGAAATATGATAAGATAAGGAAATTGAATTTCCAAAGTCAATAAAGCCCTTACCAAAAGCCCACACCAATTGGTGATCAAGAAATCCTAAAGGGATCAAAAAGATAAACCTTTGTTAAAGGAAAAATAAATTGTTTTGGAAATACAAATTTAGATCTTTTAATAAAAGACTTTGGTTTCAAATGAAAAGGTG
The DNA here is from genome assembly GCA_023614405.1 of Avena insularis. Classification (NCBI taxonomy): domain Eukaryota; kingdom Viridiplantae; phylum Streptophyta; class Magnoliopsida; order Poales; family Poaceae; genus Avena; species Avena insularis. The sequence continues at coordinate 386,563,663 of CM042686.1, read as the reverse complement.
AGCCAAATTAATTTTGGCCAAGCTTTTGTAATAAAATATTTTGTTTTGATAAAATGAGTAAAGGTTTATTTAAATAAAATAATAAGGATTTAAACATCCAATTTTATTTAAGTAAAAGCTTTTCCCATTTTAAATGAACACCAAGTATTTTATTACTACTTTGAAATCTTTTATTAAAAGGTTTTGCTTTGATTAAAATGAGTAAAGGATTATTTAAATAAAATAATAAGGATTTAAATATCCAATTTTATTTAAGTAAAGGCTTTCCCATTTTAATTAAAACACCAAAACTTATTTATTTAAATAAGTTTCCAAGTATTCTTTTATCTTTCAAATTAAACCTTCTGGTTTGGTTTTGGAAATAATTGGATTTCAAATGGAAATTTTATTAAATAAATCAAAACCCTTTTTTAATAAACTAAAGATCCATTTTTATTAAATGGATCCTAAAATAAATAAAAATAATATTTCATTTTGAGATTTGGATTATGTTGCCAAACAGAACCAAATTCAAATGAAAAGTTTGCTGTTTGAATTGATTGAGTGTTGTTTGAAATTGTTTGAATAATTGTTTGGAAATTCAAAACAGAAAAAGAATTAGAAAAGGAAAAAAGAGTTAGACAGAAAAAAATAGGAAAACAGGAGCAGCCCAATAGGCCCAACTCCAGCCCAGCCTTTCACGCTCAAGAAACCTTTTCTCACCCGGCTTGACCCACACGTCAATGACAACCGGGACCCCCTTCACCCTCTCCCTCACGCGCGGACATCCGACCCCCCCTCCACTTATTTCCTCCCCGAACCGTTTTTCTGCATGAAAAGAAACCCCACAGGTGACGGTGGACCTCCTCCTCTCTTCTTTTCCCATGACGAGGACCCCAGACAATGTTCATCGTCTTCAACCTCCTCACGACTCGTTCCTCCCTGCTTCTGCCGTTGATTGCTCCGACATAATTCACCTTAACGCCGAGCCTTTACCTCGCCTTGATCACGCAGATGGAAACGCCTCCCTCTCCTCTATAAATCCCCTCTGACACCCCGCGCTAGCACGCCTTAGACTGCCTCCAATTTCTCCCCGAGCACCCTCTGCTCCGACGACGCTCCGAAGCCGATTCCGGCAGCCCCTCGCCGCCCTTGCCCCCTCGACCATGCTCACATTCTCCCCAGCCTCTGGCGCACCTCACTGAGCCTCCTGCTCATCCGCTTGAGCATCACAGCCGGCAAGGTCAAGCTCGACTCGCCGCCACGCCTCGTCTGCCTCCGTCAAGTTTCTCCGGTGAGGTACATCGCCCAGCGCCTCCTAGTTCACGCACGACTTGTGAGGCCTGCGCATCTAACTGTGTCGTCTTTTCGCTTTGAGGTGAACCACAGCAACGTCTTCAACTACGGACAGAGCCGTCCATCGCCGTCCTCTACTCCGGCGAGAAATCCCTGACAGCATCGTGCGCCCCTCATCGAGCCATCAGCACGTCGAGCTTCACCGCAACCTTCTGAGCACGGTGAGAAACTTCCCTCTCTCCCTCACCCCCTGTATCGCCGGCACCGTCATCGACCGACGACTCCGCCGCCGTTAGCCACCGCAGCGCCGCCAGCTTCTGGTCAAAACCGCGCGAGCCGTTCGATCTAGATCGGGCGAGCAAGATTAGTTCACTTAAACACCGAAGGGTATGCTTTCGGACCGCGTGCGATTAGATTTGATCCAACGCCCACAGCCACGATCCGTCAACCGGTACCGTCCAATAGAATCCTGCCGCGTGTCACCTAATCTGTTTAAAAACAGATTTGAAAACAGAAACTTTTGCCATTTTCAAACCCTTGTATCTTTTGATCCACACGTCCAAATTTTACAAATTTGATGTCGTTGGAATCAGCAAGACAAGCTCTAACCAACCCTACCCTTAGTTTAGCAAATAGTAACTGTTAACTTGTTTGACTTTGCAGATTCTTTTGTGTGCTTGCTAACATTAGAAAAATCATTTAAAAATGATTTTAAGGTTAAAACCTTTGCCAATTAGTTTGTTGTGACCTTGCTGACCCTAGGAACCAACCCATAGTTTGGAAAATGATTTTGGAAAAGAATAGAATGGATTAATTAGTTTAGTCCATTTCTAGCTAACTAAAACTATTTGTTTTGTTTATGAAAATGCTTTCATAAAGAAAACCTTGAGAAAATGTTTGGACAAACCTACTGACCAAAAGCACCAAGTTTTGCAATAGCAACTCATTTGGTGAACCCTATAGACTAAAACCCTAGTAGACATATTTCTTCACCACATAAAATGACCAAATAGGTGCCTTGTTTTGAAATTGGTTTTTGAGGTGAAACCTTTTGCTAACAACTTTGCCACTTTGGTAAATGACCAATTTGGATCTTACAAAGTTTAGGAATCTAATAGAAACCCTTTTGCAAATGACTTTGCCATTTTGGTAAATGACCAATTTGGAACTTACAAAGTTAGAAGCCTAGTGAAGACCATCCCTACATTAGAACCAACCTTTGCATGCTTATGTATGGCTTAGATGTACCCAAATGACTATGACCCACTAGGAACCACTTTTTCAAACAAAGCAAAGCTTGGCATGCTTGCATGCATTACCTTGACTTTGTTATTTTTATGTGTGTGTTGTTTTGCTTGATTGGTGAATTGAGTTTGTGTTTGCTTGATTGACTTGTAGTGAAGTTAGAAGAGTGAGACTAGCAAGATCAAGGAGTAAACCTATACCCTCTACCAAAAAGGCAAGTGATATCTTCATGAATATTCCATACCTATATTTTATACTTGCATTAGATATATTTTGTTAGGACTTGCATGATACTTTTGTCAATTGTTGTTGGGAAATCCTATTTAGAATGGTATGCTAGAATTGCTAGGAAATTCCCTAAGGATAAGTTGCCATGCAATGCTTAGCCTAGCTACTAGAAAACAAGGGTGGTTTATATATTCACTATGAAAAATTTCTAAGTCTAAGGACTTAAGTTTTTATAAAATAAAACAACTAAGTTAATGAAACACCTGGGTGGAATGGAAGGAATGGCTTATGTTGAGTGGTTCACAAGGCCATGGACTTGGCTTGTGTATCTCACTTGTGGATGGCCACCCAGGAAACAAAGAGATTTGAGATGTCTAATGTTGAGAAGCTTCAAGTGCAACCACTTGGCATTATGGGCTCTGCCATGATCTTAGGATGCTAGAACTTAGTCTTTTGGACAGTGGGTGGTAGTGATTGATAGGTTGGAGCGCGTCCATTTGACTAAGGAAAGGCTCTTGAAGGATCATTCTTGAAACCAAGGCTTGTGGGGAAAGTGCACCACCTCTGCAGTGTAAAAACCTAAGTACTTAGCCATGTCCCAGTAAAGGACAATTTGAGCATCAAGACATGGAAGCAATCAAGAATCTCATCATTCCAATTTCTAAATTAAAACTTGTGGGTGAACAAGGGTTGTGTGAAATTCTTCAATCTTTGATGGAGAGATGGCTTGGTACAAGGATCTCAAAATCTTAGATTGGGAAATTGTTTTTGCCAAGTAAATCTTCAGTCTTTGATTGATAGATGCCCTGAGTGGATCTTCAGTCTTTGATTGATAGATGCCTTGGAATTTGTTTTGCCAAACAAAACTTATTTTCAAAATGATAGGAAAAAATCTATTTTGAGCAATGCAAGCCTCAACTCCACTTAGCTAAATGCATATAGATGATAGACTCCACTATACTACCAAGTATCACTTGCCAATACAATTCAAATGTATTGACCCTTGTGGCTGTAACTTATTATGTTGCAGGTTTGATTGTTTTAGTGAAGATTGATTGATTAGGATTACAAAGTCTACAACCAACATCACTGTGGCACTTTGAAGATGAAGGACCCAATGCTTATAGTTATTCGCTGCAATGAAATGTAATAGCCTAATGAGCTATGTTTGATGTAATAAAATTATGTTATTCCTGGTTATAAAGTTGTATTATGACCTTTGTTTCTCGATATTACATCTGAACTGTGGATGCTAGCTATTGATCCAGGGACTAGCATTGTAAACACAGGGGACTCAATCTTATTAAAGGTTGGGGATCCTACAGATGGTATCGAGCATTGTGTTGCCTAGGATTTGTAACCCTAGGATTGGACAAAAACCCTTAGACAATTGGAGTTGTCTTATTCCAAAACTTATTTACAAAACAATCTTGTAAACTCTTTCCTCAACCATTTTGATTTCAACTCTACTTCTCTTCTACTTCAAACTTGATGGAAAAGCCTACCCCATGACCAAAGACTACACCATGTGCAAAGGACTTCTTCAACTTCATCAACTCTAATGACTTCAACTTCTTCAACTCCAATGACTTCAGCATTTTAGCATGTTCAAGGACTTCCAACTTGGATACTACTAAGGACCACAAGAGAGACAAGAAATTTTGCTCAAGAATTGAAGACTAAGGAAAAACAACTTAGAAGGAGCCATCAACATCTTTGAAGTATTTGTGTCCAAGAGACAAGAATTCTCCAAGGATACAAAGATCTCTTTCAAGAAGAATCAACCAAGAAGGATGGAAAGATCACAAGTGAACCATGTAGATGGACCACCATATTTTAGTTAAGTCAAACCCACCAACTTATGTGGTGTAACAAAAATTATTTTGTTGCCTAAGTATGTGCTTGAAACTTGTTGTTTGAGTGGAGTGTTTGTTTGTGATTGCTTGCACATTGCTTGTGTGATTTGTGATGTGTGTGATTAGGATTGATTTCCTTAGAAATCTTTTGCCTATTCTAATCCCCTCCAACCCAAACAGATGACTTCTCCAAGAAACTCCAACATCAAGGATGGTGACAACAACAACAACCAAGAGGTCAACATGAGAGAACTCATAGCAACCCAACACCAATTGAGCCAACTAACAGCTCAGTTCATAGCCAACAATAGTGATAAAGACCCTACCTTGCAAAAGTTTTTGGAAGAACAATCCCAACTGATGCTTAAGGTGACTAATCAAATGATCAGCATGGAAGAAAACTATCCCAAAAGAGTGTATGACAACAAGGATGACAAGAACATTATGCTAGATGGAGCACCAGCTTGCAATATTTGTGGAGACAAGGATCATACTTCCAAAGAGCATGAAGATCAATGCCCCAATTGTGAAGAGGAACATCCAGTTGGCCAATGCCCACATCTCAAGTTACTTGCTATGTGAAGGAAACGACCATGTTCCTATCCAATGCCCCAAGAAGATAAAGATCTTCCACTCATGAAGAGCATGAACTAGAAGAACTCCTAGCTTTGGAGAGACCCAAAAAGAAGAAGAAGAAATGCCTCAACACTAGCAAGAAGGATATTACACAAGTGCAATGTTTCAAATGCAAAGAATGCCCAGAAAAGAAGATGGACCAAATAAACAAACAAGAGGCAATGACACCAAAGGAAAAGAAAGATATCAGCCAATTGATATGTTACAATTGAACCAGGACACTATGTAAGCAATTGTCCAGAAAAGATGAAGAACAAGATGAACAAGCCAAAGGAGAAACCCAACCTTAGCCCATGAGTCAAGCATGGAAATAAAGGACACAATGAAGAAGTTTTCCTCAAGATTCCAAGCAAGCCAAGATGTAGTTTAGTTGGAAAATTTTTAAGGGTGGTAGTACCCTAGTTGTTTTGAACCTGCTTGTAACCCTAGCCTTCCCAAATCTCGGGACGAGATTTATTTTAAGGGTGGTAGCCTGTCACATCCCAAGATTTTCCAAATCTTGTAATGTGAAAAATAAAATAACAAAATAAATTTTGTTGAAAATCAGGGTGAAAAGAAACTTTTGTTTCTAAAAGGAGACTTAAAATCCCATCTTGAACAAACTTTGGTAGAAGTTTGAATTCAACAAAAAATCTAAATCAAGGGAAATGCATTCCTCAATGAATGTATCTGGAAATTTGAACACTTGGAAAATAAATCCAAAACCCTAAACCCTAATGGAAGGAAATCATTTTCCAAAGTATCTCCCAATCCATGGATTTGATCCATACCAAGTTGATCAACAAATTTTCACAAAGGATCAAGAAAGACCTTAGAAGTTGGTTTCACTCAATTTGGAACCATAAGCAAAATCTTAGAAATATGATAAGATAAGGAAATTGAATTTCCAAAGTCAATAAAGCCCTTACCAAAAGCCCACACCAATTGGTGATCAAGAAATCATAAAGGGATCAAAAGATAAACCTTTGTTAAAGGAAAAATAAATTGTTTTGGAAATACAAATTTAGATCTTTTAATAAAAGACTTTGGTTTCAAATGAAAAGGTGAGCCAAATTAATTTTGGCCAAGCTTTTGTAATAAAATATTTTGTTTTGATAAAATGAGTAAAGGTTTATTTAAATAAAATAATAAGGATTTAAACATCCAATTTTATTTAAGTAAAAGCTTTTCCCATTTTAAATGAACACCAAGTATTTTATTACTACTTTGAAATCTTTTATTAAAAGGTTTTGCTTTGATTAAAATGAGTAAAGGATTATTTAAATAAAATAATAAGGATTTAAATATCCAATTTTATTTAAGTAAAGGCTTTCCCATTTTAATTAAAACACCAAAACTTATTTATTTAAATAAGTTTCCAAGTATTCTTTTATCTTTCAAATTAAACCTTCTGGTTTGGTTTTGGAAATAATTGGATTTCAAATGGAAATTTTATTAAATAAATCAAAACCCTTTTTTAATAAACTAAAGATCCATTTTTATTAAATGGATCCTAAAATAAATAAAAATAATATTTCATTTTGAGATTTGGATTATGTTGCCAAACAGAACCAAATTCAAATGAAAAGTTTGCTGTTTGAATTGATTGAGTGTTGTTTGAAATTGTTTGAATAATTGTTTGGAAATTCAAAACAGAAAAAGAATTAGAAAAGGAAAAAAGAGTTAGACAGAAAAAAATAGGAAAACAGGAGCAGCCCAATAGGCCCAACTCCATTGACCTTTCCTGCTGAAGAAACCTTTTCTCACCCAGCTTCTGACCCACACAGTCAATGACAACCGGGACCCACTTCCCCCTCTCCCTCACTCGCTGACATCAGACCCCACCTCCACTTATTTCCTCCCCGAACCGTTTTTCTGTACCGCGAAAGAAACCCACACAGCAGCTGACCGGTGGACCTCCTCCTCTCTTCTTTTCCAGACAGAGGACCCCACAGATTGTTCATCGTCTTCAACCTCCTCGGACTCGTTCCTCCCCGTTCTGCTGTTGATTGCTCAAACTTAATTCACCTTAACGCCGAGCCTTTACCTCGCCTTGATCACGCAGATGGAAACGCCTCCCTCTCCTCTATAAATCCCCTCTGACACCTCGCGCTAGCACGCCTTAGACTGCCTCCAATTTCTCCCCGAGCACCCTCTGCTCCGACGATGCTCGAGCCGATTCCGACCCCTCGCCGCCCTGCCTCGACCATGCTCACATGCTCCCAGCCTCTGGCGCACCTCTTGAGCCTCCAGTTCATCCTTGAGCATCACAGTCGGCAAGGTCAAGCTCGACTACGCCACGCCACCGTCATTCTCCGTCAAGTTTCTCCGGTAGGTCTGAGACGCCCGCGCCTCCTAGTTCACGCACACGACTTCGTAAGGGCCCTGCGCATCTAACTGTGTCATCTTTTCGCTTTGAGGTGAACCACATCAACGTCTTCAACTACGGACAGAGCCGTCCATCGCCGTCCTCTACTCGTGAAATCACGACAACATCGATGCCTCGTCGAGCCATCAACGTCGAGCTTCACCGAACCTTCGAGCACGGTGAGCAACTTCCCTCTCTCCCTCACCCTGTATCGCCCGCACCGTCATCGGCCAGCGACTCCGCCGCCCGTTAGCCATGAGCGCCTTGACTTCTGAAACCATGAGCCGTTCGATCTAGATCGGGCGAGCAAGATTAGTTCATAAACAGAAGGGTATGCTTTCTGGACCGTGCGATTAGATTTGATCCAACGCCCACAGCCACGATCGATCCGGCGGTACCGTCAATAGAATCTGCCGTGTCACCTAATCTGTTTAAAAAAAAGCAGAAACAGAAACTTTTGCCAATTTCAAACCCATGTATCTTTTGATCCACACGTCCAAATTTTACAAATTTGATGTCGTTGGAATCAGCAAGACAAGCTCTAACCAACCCTACCCTTAGTTTAGCAAATAGTAACTGTTAACTTGTTTGACTTTGCAGATTCTTTTGTGTGCTTGCTAACATTAGAAAATCATTTAAAAATGATATTTAGGTTAAAACCTTTGCCAAATAGTTTGTTGTGACCTTGCGACCATAGGAACCAACCCATAGTTTGGAAAGTGATTTTGGAAAAGAATAGAATGGATTAATTAGTTTAGTCCATTTCTAGCTAACTAAAACTATTTGTTTTTGTTTATGAAAATGCTTTCATAAAGAAAACCTTGAGAATATTTGGACCAAACCTACTGACCAAAAGCACCAAGTTTTGCAATAGCAACTCATTTGGTGAACCCTATAGACTAAAACCCTAGTAGACATATTTCTTCACCACATAAAATGACCAAATAGGTGCCTTGTTTTGAAATTGGTTTTGAGGTGAAACCTTTGCTAACAACTTTGCCACTTTGGTAAATGACCAATTTGGATCTTACAAAGTTTAGGAATCTAATAGAAACCCTTTTGCAAATGACTTTGCCATTTTGGTAAATGACCAATTTGGAACTTACAAAGTTAGAAGCCTAGTGAAGACCATCCCTACATTAGAACCAACCTTTGCATGCTTATGTATGGCTTAGATGTACCCAAATGACTATGACCCACTAGGAACCACTTTTTCAAACAAAGCAAAGCTTGGCATGCTTGCATGCATTACCTTGACTTTATTATTTTTATGTGTGTTGTTTTGCTTGATTGGTGAATTGAGTTTGTGTTTGTGATTGACTTGTAGTGAAGTTAGAGAAGAGTGAGACTAGCAAGATCAAGGTAAACCTATACCCTCTACCAAAAAGGCAAGTGATATCTTCATGAATAGTCCATACCTATATTTTATACTTGCATTAGATATATTTTGTTAGGACTTGCATGCTACTTTTGTCAATTGTTGTTGGGAAATCCTATTTAGAATGGTATGCTAGAATTGCTGGAAATTCCTAAGGATAAGTTGCCATGCCATGCTTAGCCTAGCTACTAGAAAACAAGGTGGTTTATATATTCACTATGAAAATTTCTAAGTCTAAGGACTTAAGTTTTATATAAAATAAAACAACTAAGTTAATGAAACACACAGGTGGAATGGAAGGAATGGCTTATGTTGAGTGGTTCACAAGGCCATGGACTTGGCTTGTGTATCTCACTTGTGGATGGCCACCAGGAAACAAAGATATTTGAGATGTCTAATGTTGAGAAGCTTCAAGTGCAACCACTTGGCATTATGGGCTCTGCCATGATCTTAGGATGCTAGAACTTAGTCTTTTGAACAGTGGGTGGTAGTGATTGATAGGTTGGGCGCGTCCATTTGACTAAGGAAAGGCTCTTGAAGGATCATTCTTGGAAACCAAGGCTTGTGGAAAGTGCACCACCTCTGCAGTGTAAAAACCTAAGTACTTAGCCATGTCCCTGGTAAGGACAATTTGAGCATCAAGACATGGAAGAAATCAAGAATCTCATCATTCAATTTCTAAATTAAAACTTGTGGGTGAACAAGGGTTGTGTGAAATTCTTCAATCTTTGATGGAGAGATGGCTTGGTACAGGATCTCAAAATCTTAGATTGGGAAATTGTTTTGCCAAGTAAATCTTTAGTCTTTGATTGATAGATGCCCTGGTGGATCTTGAGTCTTTGATTGATAGATGCCTTGGAATTTGTTTTTGAACAAAACTTATTTTCAAAAATGATAGGAAAAAAAAATCTATTTTGAGCAATACAAGCCTCAGCTCCACTTAGCCAAATGCATATAGATGATAGAGCTCCACTATACTACCAAAGTATCACTTGCCAATACAATTCAAATGTATTGACCCTTGTGGTATGACATTATGTTGCAGGTTTGATTGTTTTAGTGAAGATTGATTGATTAGGATTACAAAGTCTACAACCAACATCTGCTGTGGCACTTTGAAGATGAAGGACCCAATGCTTATAGTTATTCGCTGCAATGTAATGTAATAGCCTAATGAGCTATGTTTGATGTAATAAAATTATGTTATTCCTGGTTATAAAGTTGTATTATGACCTTTGTTTCTCGATATTACATCTGAGCTGGATGCTAGCTATTGATCCAGGGACTAACATTGTAAACACAGGGGACTCAATCTTATTAAAGGTTGGGGATCCTACATGGAGTCCATGTGGTTCGTGCAAAAAATAGACATCAATGACTCTGGTGGATCCATGTGTGGTTTTGGTAAGAACACATGCAATGACATTGGTTGATCCATATGTGGTTTGTGAAAAGAACAAACATGCAATTACTCTGGTGGATACATATGTGGTTTGTGGAAATAACACACATGCAATGGCATTGGTGGATCCATATGTGGTTCATGACAGGAACACACATACAATGACATTGGTTGATCCATATGAGGTTTGTGACAATAACACACATGCAATGCCATTGGTTGATCCATGTGGTTTGTGGAAAAGAACACACATGCAATGACATTGGTGGATCCATATGTGCTTTGTGTAAAGAACACACATGCAATGACATTGGTTGATCCATATGTGGGTTCTCAAAGAACATACATACAATGACATTGGTGGATCCATGTGTGGTTTGTGAAAGAACACACATGCAATGAACAACTGGTGGATCCATTTGTGGTTTTGTGACAAGAACACATGCAATGAATCTAGTGATGGTTTTAGTATAAGAACACACATGCAATGACTCTAGTGGGTCCATATGTGGTTTGTGAAAAGAACACACATGCAATGACTCTAGAGGATCCATATGTGGTTTGTAGAAAGAACACACATGCAATGACATTGTTTGATCCATATGTGCTTTGTGAAAAGAACACACATGCAATGACTCTAGTGGATCCATATGTGGTTCATGAAAAGAACACACATACAATGACATTGGTGGATCCATATGTGGTATGTGGAAAGAACACACATGCAATGACATTTGTTGATCATATGTGGTTTGTGAAAAAGAACATACGGCCATTTACTCTAGTGGATATATATGTGGTTTGTGAAAAGAACATACATGCATTTACTACGGTGGATATATATGTGGTTTGTCATTACAAGAATAATCATGCAATGACTTGGCGTCCCCAACCTTTAATAAGATTGAGTCCCTGTGTTTACAATGCTAGTCCACGGATCAATAGCTAGCATCCCACAGTTCAGATGTAATATCAAGAAACAAAGGTCATAATACAACTTTATAACCAGGAATAAAATAGTTTTATTACATCAAACATAGCTCATTATTATTTACATTACATTGCAGCGGAATAACTATAGTCATGGGTCCTTCATCTTCAAAGTGCCGCAGAATCTGTTGGTTGTGAACTTTGTAATCTAATCAATCAATCTTCACTAAAATCAATCAAACCTGCAACATCATAAGATTCACACCACAAGGGTCAATACATTTGAATTGTATTGGCAAAGCGGATACTTTGGTGGTATAGTGGAGTCTATCATCTATAGAGGACAAGTAATAAAACAATTGTCCAAAAAGATGAAGAACAAGATGAAAAGATGGAAACTCAACCTTGGCCCATGAGTCAAGCATGGAAATAAAAGGACACTAAGCAGAAGTTTTCCAAGAAGAAGTTTTCCTCAAGATTCCAAAGCAAGCCAAGATGTAGTTTAGTTGGAAAATTTTTAAGGGAATTGGTAGTACCCTAGTTGTTTTGAAAACTTGTAACCCTAGCCTCCCAAATCTGGGAATAGATTTATTTTAAAGTGGTAGCCTGTCACATCCAGATTTTCCAAATCTTGTAATGTGAAAAATAAATAAACAAAATAAATTTTGTTGAATCAGTGAAAAAGAAACTTTTGTTTCTAAAAGGAGACAAAAATCCATCTTGAACAAACTTTGGCAGAAGTTTGAATTCAACAAAATCAAATCAAGGAAATGCATTCCTCAATGAATGTATCTGGAAATTTGAACATTTGGAAAGTAATCAAAACCTAAACCTAATGGAAGGAAATCATTTTCCAAATAATCTCCAAATCTATTCATATGATCCATACCAAATTTGATCAACAAATTTTCACAAGGATCAAGAAAGACCTTAGAATTGGTTTCACTTAGTTTGGAACCAGACAAAATCTTGTGAATAATAATAAGATAAGGAAATTGAATTTCCAAAGCCAATAAAGCCCTTACCAAAAGCCCATACCAATTGGTGATCAAATAATCCTAAAGGATTTATAAAAGATAAACATTTATCAAAGGAAAATAAATTGTTTTGGAAATACTATTTAGATCTTTTAATAAAAGACTTTGGTTTCAAATGAAAAGATAAGCCAAATTAATTTTTGGCCAAACTTTTGAAATAAAATATTTTGTTTTGATAAAATGAGTAAAGGTTTATTTAAATAAAATAAAGGATTTAAATATCAATTTTATTTAAGTAAAAGCTTTTCCCATTTTAAATGAACACCAAGTATTTTATTACTACTTTGAAATCTTTTATTAAAGGTTTTGCTTTGATTAAAATGAGTAAAGATTATTTAAATAAAATAATAAGGATTTAAATATCAATTTTATTTAAGTAAAGGCTTTCGGATTTTAATTAAACACATAATCTTATTTATTTATTTAAATAATTTTCCAAGTATTCTTTTATTTTCAAATTAAACCATCTTGATTGGTTTTGAAAATATTTGGATTTAAAATGGAAATTTTTATTAAATAAATCAAACCCTAATAACTAAAGATCCATTTTATTTAATTATTAAATGGATCCTAAAATAAATAAAATATTATTTCATTTGAGATTTGGATTATGTTGCCAGAAAGCAGAACCAAATTCAAATGAAAAGTTTCTTTGTTTGAATTGATTGAGTGTTGTTTGAAATTGTTTGAATAATTGTTTGGAAATTCAAAACAGAAAAAGAATTAGAAAAGAAAAAGAAGTTAGGCAGAAAAAAAATAGGAAAACAGACCCGGCTTTCCCAACTAAGGCCCATTCCGGCCATTCCCTCCCAGAAAACCTTTTCTCCTCGGAAAGCACTTGACCAATGGTATGCTGGACCCACTTCTCCCCTCTCCCTCCTCGGCAAGGACCCCACCTCACTCTTCACCCCTCCCCGAACCGTTTTTCACTTCTGAAAGAACCCTTAAACAGGCGAGTGGACCTCCTTCCTTTCTTTTCCCTTTCCCGCGGAGGACCCCACTTCTCACCTCCTTCCTTCCCGCTTAAACCCCTTCTCTCCCCAGGCGCTTATGCCGTTTACGCCTTGTAGCTCGCTTCAATTCAGGTCGTGTTAATCCCTCAGCTGATCTCTTCGCCTCCTCTCCTCTGTAATTTCCCCGGACCACCTTCCTCTCGCCCCTAGGCTGCCCAATTCTCCACGCCACCGCCCTCGATGTCTGGTGATGATTCAGCGAAAACCTCCTTGCCTGACCTAGCATACTCCACTCCGGCTTCATCGCCACATCATTCGAGCGGGCCCCAGGCCTCGACAGCTTGACCCGAACCACCTCCGCCGTCTGTTCCATCCTGGCGACATTCCCAGGTGAACCAACCTCACCTCTCAATGATGCTCCCATGACCTCGTCGCCTAACCTGCCTTTGTTTGCCCTCTCAGCGACTCCGACAACTCTAAGCGCCGCGTCTGTCTCTCCGGCGACTCTTCGTAAGCCTGACCACCCGACCCCTCGTTCACGCCCGACCTTCGACATGATCTTGCGTCTAACCCGGACTTCCGTTTTAAGTGATCACGGCGTCTTCGACACGAGAACGTCCGCGTCGCTCCGGCGACAATTCGCGCGACCGGCTCGCCCGACCAACACCTCCAGCATCGCCGTAACCTCCCGAGCCCGGTGAGCAATCCTCTTCTCTCTACGCTTCCTGCATCGCCTCCGTCATCGGCCAAACGAGCCCCGCCATGTAGCCGCTCGCCGCCGCCCGTAAAGTGATTTGCGGTTGATCTAGATCCATCGGCTGATAGATAGAACCACTTAAGCGAAGAGGTATGCTACCTACGCCGCGATCTAACTAGATCAACGCTCCAGCACTTTGATCCGGCGAACCGGTATCGACCGAATGAATCACGCGTGGCTGTATCTGTTTAAAGCGAAGTGAAAACAAAACTTTTGCCATTTTCAAACCCATGTATCTTTTGATCCACACGTCCAAATTTTACAAATTTGATGTCGTTGGAATCAACAAGACAAAGACCTAACCAACCCTGCCCTTAGTTTAGCAAATAGTATATGTTAACTTGTTTGATTTGCAGATTCTTTTTGTGCACTAACATTAGAAAAATCATTTAAAATGATGATTTAGGTTAAAACCTTTGCAATTAGTTTTGTTGTGACCTTACTTGACCCTAGGAACCAACCCATAGTTTGGAAAGTGATTTTGGAAAAGAATAGGATGGATTAATTAGTTTAGTCCATTTCTAGCTAACTAAAACTATTTGTTTGTTTATGAAAATGCTTTCATAAAGAAAACCTTGAAAATATTTGGACCAAACCTACTGACCAAAAGCACCAAGTTTTGCAATAGCAACTCATTTGGTGAACCTATAGACTAAAACCCTAGTAGACATATTTCTTCACCACATAAAATGACATAGGTGCCTTGTTTTGAAATTGGTTTTGAGGTGAAACCTTTTGCAAATGACTTTGCCACTTTTTGACCAATAAATGACCAAATTTGGATTGACAAGAACCCTTTTTCAAAACAATAGAAACCCTTTTTGCATGACTTTGCCACTTTGGTAAATGACCAATTTGGAACTTACAAAGTTTAGACCATCTACATTAGAACCAACCTTTTACAAATGACTTTGCCATTTGGTAAATGACCAATTTGGAACTTACAAATGTTAGGACCCTAGTGGAGACCACCTTTACAATTAGAACCATCCTTTGCATGCTTGCATGCTTGCATGCATTGTTTGACTTTGTTATTTTATGTGTGTTTTTGCTTGATTGGTAGATTGAGTTGTGCCTTGCTTGATTGATTGTAGTGACTTGAAGAGTGTGAGTGTTGCAAGGACAAGGTGAACTTATACCCTCTACCAAAAAGGCAAGTGATGCTTCATATCTTATGTCCCATTATTTTTCACTATGCATTAGTGTTTTTTCTAAGTAAAACTTGCATGGATATGTGGTTTGTGAAAACAACACACATGCAATGACTAGTGGATCCATATGTGGTTTGTGGAAAGAACACACATGCAATGACTCTAGTGGATCCATATGTGGTTGTGGAAAGAACACACATGCAATGACATTGGTGGATCCATATGTGGTTTGTGGAAAGAACACACATGCAATGACTCTAGTGATCCATGTGGTTTGTGAAAAGAACACACATGCAATGACATTGGTTGATCCATATGTGGTTTGTGAAAAGAACACACATGCAATGACTCTAGTGGATCCATGTGGTTTGGGAAAAGAACACACATGCAATGACTCTGGTGGATCCATATGTGGTTTGTGAAAAGAACACACATGCAATGACATTGGTTGATCCATATGTGGTTTGTGAAAAGAACACACATGCAATGACTCTGGATCCATATGTGGTTTGAAAAGAACACACATGCAATGACATTGGTGATCCATATGTGGTTTGTGAAAACAACACACATGCAATGACTCTAGTGGATCCATATGTGGTTTGTGAAAAGAACACACATGCAATGATACTCTAGGTGGATCCATATGTAGTAAAAGAACACACATGCAATGACTCTAGTTGGATCCATATGGTTTGTGAAAAGAACACACATGCAATGACTCTAGTGGATCCATATGTGGTTTTGTGAAAAGAACACACATGCAATGACTCTAGTGATCCATATGTGGTGGTTTGTGGAAGAACACACATGCAATGACTCTAGTGGGATCCATATGTGGCTTGTGAAAAGAACAAACATGCAATGACTCTGGTTGATCCATATGTGGTTTGTGAAAGAACACACATGCAATTACTCTAGTGGATCCATATGTGGTTTGTGGAAAAGAACACACATGCAATGACATTGGATCCATATGTGGTTTGTGAAAAGAACACACATGCAATGACTCTAGTGGATCCATATATGGTTTATGAAAAGAACACATGCAATGACTCTAGTGGATCCATATGTGGTTTGTGGAAAGAACACACATGCAATGACTTGGTTGGTTTTGTGAAAAACACATGCAATGACATTGGTTGATCCATATGTGGTTTGTGGAAAGAACACACATGCAATGACTCTAGGTGGATCCATATGTGGTTTGTGAAAAGAACACACATGCAATGACTCTAGTGGATCCATATGTGGTTTGTGTAAAGAACACACATGCAATGACTCTAGTGGATCCATATGTGGTTTGTGAAAAGAACACACATGCAATGACATTGGTGGATCCATATGTGGTTAAAGAACACACATGCAATGACATTGGTGATCCATATGTGGTTTTGGAAAAGAACACACATGCAATGACATTGGTGGATCCATATGTGGTTTGTGGAAAGAACACACATGCAATGACTCTAGTGGATCCATATGTGGTTTGTGGAAAGAACACACATGCAATGACTCTAGTGGATCCATATGTGGTTTGTGGAAAGAACACACATGCAATGACTCTAGTGGATCCATATGTGGTTTGTGAAAAGAACACACATGCAATGACATTGGTGGATCCATATGTGGTTTGTGGAAAGAACACACATGCAATGACTCTAGTGGATCCATATGTGGTTTCTGAAAAGAACACATGCAATGACATTGGTTGATCCATATGCGGTTTGTGGAAAAGAACACACATGCAATGACATTGGTTGATCCATATGTGGTTTGTGGAAAAGAACACACATGCAATGACATTGGTGGATCCATATGTGGTTTGTGGAAAGAACACACATGCAATGACATTGGTGGATCCATATGTGGTTTGTGGAAAGAACACACATGCAATGACATTGGTTGATCCATATGTGGTTTGTGGAAAAGAACACACATGCAATGACTCTAGTGGTCAATATGTGGTTTGTGGAAAAGAACACACATGCAATGACATTGGTGGATCCATATGTGGTTTGTGTAAAGAACACACATCCAATGACATTGGTGATACATATGTGGTTTGTGGAAAAGAACACACATGCAATGACATTGGTGGATCCATATGTGGTTTGTGGAAAAGAACACACATGCAATGACATTGGTGGATCCATATGTGGTTTGTGGAAAGAACACACATGCAATGACATTGGTTGATCCATATGTGGTTCATGACAGGAACACACATGCAATGACATTGGTGGATCCATATGTGGTTTGTGGAAAGAACACACATGCAATGAACACCGGTGGATCCATATGTGGTTTGTGAAAGAACACATGCAATGACTCTAGTGGATCCATATGTGGTTGTGGAAAGAACACACATGCAATGACTCTAGTGGATCCATATGTGGTTTGTGGAAAAGAACACACATGCAATGACTCTGGGATCCATATGTGGTTTGTGAAGAACACACATGCAATGACATTGGTTGATCCATATGTGGTTTGTGAAAGAACACACATGCAATGACTCTAGTGGATCCATATGTGGTTTGTGAAAAGAACACACATGCAATGACATTGGTGGATCCATATGTGGTTTGCGGAAAGAACACACATGCAATGACTTGGGTGGATCCATGTGTGGTTTGTGAAAAGAACACACATGCAATGACTCTAGTGGATATCCATATGTGGTTTGTGAAAGAACACACATGCAATGACTCTGGTGGATATATATGTGGTTTGTGAAAGAACAGTGGATCCATATGTGGTTTGTGAAAGAACACACATGCAATGACTCTAGAGTGGATCCATATGTGGTTTGTGAAAAGAACACACATGCAATGACTCTCGTGGATCCATATGTGGTTTGTGAAAAGAACACATGCAATGACTCTAGTGGATCCATATGTGGTTCATGGAAAAGAACACACATGCAATGACATTGGTGGATCCATATGTGGTTTGTGGAAAGAACACACATGCAATGACATTTGTTGATCCATATTTGGTTGTGAAAAGAACACACATGCATTTACTCGGTGGATCCATATATGGTTTGTGAAAAGAACACACATGCAATGACTCTAGTGGATATATGTGGTTTATGCAATGACTCTAGTGGATCCATATGTGGTTTGTGAAAAGAACACATGCAATGACATTGATTGATCCATATGTGGTTTGTGTAAAGAACACACATGCAATGACTCTTCTGGATCCATATGTGGTTTTTGGAAAGAACACACATGCAATGACTCTAGTGGATCCATATGTGGTTTGTGAAAGAACACACATGCAATGACATTGGTGGATCCATGTGGTTTGAAAAGAACACACATGCAATGACTCTAGTTGATCCATATGTGGTTTTGTGAAAAGAACACACATGCAATGACATTGGTTGATCCATATGGTTTGTGAAAAGAACACATGCAATGACTGGTGGATCCATATGTGGGTTGTGCAAAGAACACACATGCAATGACACTGGTTGATCCATATGTGGTTTGTGAAAAGAACACACATGCAATGGCTCTAAGATCCATGGTTTTGGTTTTTGGAAAGAACACACATGCAATGACTCTAGTGGATCCATATGTGGTTTGTGGAAAAGAACACACATGCAATGACTCTAGTGGATCCATATGTGGTTTGTGAAAAGAACACACATGCAATGACATTGCTGGATCCATATGTGGTTTGTGAAAACACACATGCAATGACTCCAGTGGATCCATATGTGGTTTGTGGAAAGAACACACATGCAATGACTCTAGTTCTGGTTTTAGTATAAGAACACACATGCAATGACTCTAGTGGGTACATATGTGGTTTATGAAAACAACACACATGCAATGACTCTAGTGGATCCATATGTGGTTTGCGAAACGAATACACATGTAATGACACTGGTTGATCCATATGTGGTTTGTGAAAAGAACACACATGCAATGACTCTAGTAGATCCATATGTGGTTTGTGGAAAGAACACACATGCAATGACTCTAGGGGATCCATATGTGGTTTGTGAAAAGAACACACAATGACTCTAGGGGATCCATATGTGGTTTGTGAAAAGAACACACATGCAATGACAATGGTGATCCATATGTGGTTTGTGGAAAGAACACATGCAATGACATTGGTTGATCCATATGTGGTTTGTCACAATAACACACATGCAATGACATTGGTTGATCCATATGTGGTTTGTGAAAAGAACACACATGCAATGACTCTAGTGGATCCATATGTGGTTTGTTGAAAGAACACACATGCAATGACTCTAGTGGATCCATATGTGGTTTGTGAAAAGAACACACATGCAATGACATTGGTGGATCCATATGTGGTTTGTGGAAAGAACACACATGCAATGACATTTGTTGATCCATATGTGGTTTGTGAAAAGAACACACATGCAATGACTCTAGTGGATCCATATGTGGTTTGTGGAAAGAACACACATGCAATGACATTGGTTGATCCATATGTGGTTTGTGAAATAACACACATGCAATGACATTGGTGGGTCCATATGTGGTTGTGAAAAAATAGACATGCAATGACTCTGGTGGATCCATATGTGGTTTTGGAAAGAACACACATGCAATGACATAGTTGATCCATATGTGGTTTGTGGAAAGAACAGACGTGCAATGACACTGGTGGATCCATATGTGGTTTGTGGAAAAGCACACATGCAATGACATTGGTGGATCCATATGTGGTTCATAAGAACACACATACAATGACATTGGTTGATCCATATGTGGTTTGTGAAACAACACACATGCAATGCCATTGGTTGATCCATGTGGTTTTGTGGAAAGAACACACATCATTGGTGGATCCATATGTGGTTTCTGGAAAGAACACACATGCAATGACATTGGGTTGATCCATATGTGGTTCTCAAAGAACATACATGCAATGACATTGGTGGATCCATGTGTGGTTTGTGAAAAGAACACACATGCAATGAACATTGGATCCATATGTGGTTTGTACAAGAACACACATGCAATGACTCTAGTGATGGTTTTAGTATAAGAACACATGCAATGACTCTAGTGGGTCCATATGTGGTTTGTGAAAAGAACACACATGCAATGACTCTAGAGGATCCATATGTGGTTAGTGCAAATAACACACATGCAATCACCGGGGTTGATCCATATCTGTATTGTGAAAAGAACACACATGCAATGACTCTAGTGGATCCATATGTGGTTTGTGAAAGAACACATACAATGACATTGGTGGATCCATATGTGGTATGTGGAAAGAACACATGCAATGACATTGTTGATCCATATGTGGTTTGTGAAAAGAACATACATGCAATGACTCTGGTGGATATATATGTGGTTTGTGAAAAGAACATACATGCAATGACTCTGGTGGATATATATGTGGTTTGTCATTACAAGAACACACATGCAATGACTCTAGTGGATCCATATGTGGTTTGTGAAAAGACACACATGCAATGACTCGGTTGATCCATATGTGGTTTGTGAAAGAACACACATGCAATGACTCTAGTGGATCCATATGTGGTTTGTGGAAAGAACACATATGCAATGACTCTAGTGGATCCATGTGGTTCATGAAAGAACACACATACAACATTGGTGGATCCATGTGGTTTGTGGAAAGAACACACATGCAATGACATTTGTTGATCCATGT
Organism: Avena insularis; assembly: GCA_023614405.1. Classification (NCBI taxonomy): domain Eukaryota; kingdom Viridiplantae; phylum Streptophyta; class Magnoliopsida; order Poales; family Poaceae; genus Avena; species Avena insularis. The sequence goes on along the minus strand of CM042686.1, from coordinate 386,542,780 downwards.
GGTTTGTGAAAAGAACACATACATGCATTTACATATGGTGGATTGAAAAGAACATACATGACTCTAGTGTTGGTTTTAGTATAAGAACACACGCAATGACTCTAGTGGATCCATATGTGGTTTGTGAAAAGAACACACATGTAGTGACATTGGTTGATCCATATGTGATTTGTGAAAAGAAAAATCATGCAATGACTCTAGTGGATCCATATGTGGTTTGTGGAAAGAACAAAATGCAATGACTCTAGTGGATCCATATGTGGTTTGTGGAAAGAACACGCATGCAATGACATTGGTGGATCCATACGTGGTTTTGAGAAAGAACACACATGCAATGACTCTAGTGGATCCATGTGTGTTTGTGAAAAGAACACACATGCAATGACATTGGTTGATCCATATGTGGTTTGTGAAAAGAACACATGCAATTACTCTGGTGGATACATATGTGGTTTGTGGAAAGAACACACATGCAATGATATTGGTTGATCCATATGTGGGTTGTGAAAAGAACACACAATGGCTCTAGCTGGTTTTAGTATAAGAACACACATGCAATGACTCTAGTGGATCCATATGTGGTTTGTGAAAAGACCACACATGCAATGACTCTAGTTGATCCATATGTGGATTCTGAAAAGAACACACATGCAATGACATTGGTTGATCCATATGTGGTTTGTGAAACAACACACATGCAATGACTCTAGTGGATCCATATGTGGTTTGTGGAAAAGAACACACATGCAATGACTCTAGTTCTGGTTTAGTATAAGAACACACATGCAATGACTCTAGTGGGTCCATATATGGTTTGTGAAAAGAACACACATGCAATGACATTGGTGGATCCATATGTGGTTTGTGAAAGAACACACATGCAATGACTATAATGGATCCATATGTGGTTTGTGGAAAGAACACACATGCAATGACTCTAGGGGATCCATATGTGGTTTGTGAAAAGAACACATATGTAATGACTCTAGGTGGATCCATATGTGGTTTGTGAAAGGACACACATGCAATGACATTGGTGGATCCATGTGTGGTTTGTGACATGAACACACATGCAATGACATTGGTTGATCGATATGTGGTTTGTGAAAAGAACACACATGAAATTACTCTAGTGGATCCATATGTGGTTTGTGAAAGGAACACACATGCAATGACTGTAGTGGATTTATATGTGCATTGTGGGAAGAACACACATGCAATGACAGTGGTGGATCCGTATGTGGTTTGTGAAAACAACACACATGCAATGACATTAGTTGATCAATATGTGGTTTGTGAAAAGAACACACATGCAATGACTCTAGTGGATCCATATGTGGTTTTAGTAAAAGAACACACATGCAATGACTCTAGTGGATCCATATGTGGTTTGTGAAAGAACACACATGCAATGACTCTAGTGGATCCATATGTGGTTTGTGGAAAAGAACTTACACATGCAATGACTCCTGGATCCACATGTGGTTTGTGAAAAGAACACACATGCAGTAGCTCTATCATTGTTAATGAAGAGCACATCTGATAAATGGTGAATCCATATGTGGTTTTGTGAAAACAACACATGCAATGACTCTAGCTGTGGTTTGTGAAAAGAACACACATTCAATGACAGGTGGATCCATATGTGGTTTGTGAAAGAACACACATTTCCAGTAGCTGGTGGATCAAATGTGTGGTTTGAAGAAGCAGGCATGCAATGACTCTAGCTATAGTTAATGAAAAGAATAGCGATGCAATGAACTCTGGTGGATCCATATGTGGTTTTATGAAAACAGGACATACAATGACAACTAGATGCGTCCATATGTGGTTCATGAAAAAGAACACAAATGCAATGAATCTAATTGGATCCACTTGTAGTTTATGAAAGAAATAACACACATGCAATGACTCTATTATTGTTAATGAAAAGAACACACATGCAATGCATTTGGTGGATCCATATGTATTGATTTGTGAAAAGAACACACATGCAATGGCCCCATGTAACTATGGTTTGTAGAAAGAACACACATTCAATGACACTTATTGGATCCATATGTGTTCATGAAAGAAAGAACACACATTCAATGCCACTTGTGGATCCATATGGTTCATGGAAATAACACACATGCAATGACTACGGTGGGTCCACATGTGGTTTACATGAAAGAACACACATGCAATAAGCTCTAGCTGTTGTTAATTAAAAAGAACACACATGCTGATGACTACGGTGGATCCCCCATGTGGTTTGTAAGAAAATAACACATATGCAATGACTCAACTATTGTTAATGAAAAGAACACACATGCAATGGCGAAATTGCTTGGATCCATATGTGGTTTGTGAAAGAATAGAGATCCGATTGAGTCTAGCTACGGATTTGTGAAGAGAACACACATTTAATGACACTGGTGGATATATATGGTTTGCAAGAACACACATTTCAATGACTCTAGTGATGGATCCATGTGTGTTTTGTGAAAAAACAGACATGCAATAACAACCTTGGTGGATCCACATGTAGTTTATTATTAACACATCCAAGTGACTCTAGCTATGGTTAATGAAAACAGCACACATGCAATGACTTGCTGGTGAGGACCCACATGTGGTTTGGCAAAATAACATCTGATAGGATTGGGTGGATCCACATGTGGTTTACATGAAATAGCAGGACAATGCAATGAACTCTGGTGGTGGATCCATATGTGGTTTGTGAAGAACTTACATGTGGAATGACCTTTGAGTGGATCCATGTGGTTTATGACAATAACACATCCAGTGACTCTAGTTGTAGTTAATGAAAGAACACATGGGGAAATGACTTTAGGGGAATCTCATATGTGGTTTGTGAAATTTTGTCACGGTAGCTCTACGTTGGATCCATGGTTGGTTTTGGCTGAAAAGAACACACGTACAATGACTCTGGTGGACCCTTGGCATATGGTTTTGTGAAAGAACACAATGACACTAGTGGATCCATATGGTTCATAGAAAGAACACACAAGCAATGACTCTGGTGGATCCACATGTGGTTTTGTGAAAAAGAACACACATCTGTGACATTGGTGGATCCATGTGGATTATGAAAGAGCAGTGCATGCAATGAACTTCTGAGTGGATCCATATGGTTTGTGAGAAGAACAAACATGCAATGACCTTTGAGTGGATTCATGTGGTTTATGAAAATAACACACATCTAGTGAGCTCTAGCTGTGGTTTAATAAAAAGAACACACATGCAATGACACTGGATCCATGTGGTTAATGAAAGAATAGGGATGCAATGAACTCTAGTGGATCCATATATGTGGTTTATAGAGAATAGACATGCAATGACGGGTGGATCCATATGTGGTTCATGAAAAGAACACACATGCAATGACTCTGGTGGATCCACATGGTTTGTGAAAGCAGTACACGTACAATTACTCTAGCTAATGTTAATGAAAAAGAACACACATGCAATGTTGGTGGATCATATGTGGTTTGTGAAAAGAACACACACATGCAATGACCCTAGTTGTGGTTTGTGAAAAGACACACATTTCAATGATACTGGTGGATCCATATGTGGTTTATAGAAAAGAACACACATTTCAATGACTCTGGTGGATCCATATGTGGTTTGTAGGGAAAACGAGCATGCAATGACACACTAAGTGTGGTTTATGAAAAGAGCAGGATACAATGAACTCCTAGTGGATCCATATGTGGTTTATAGAGAGAGAGAACAGACATGCAATGACACTGGTGGATCCATATGTGGATTTCATGAAAGAACACACACATGCAATGGCTTTCACGGGTGGATACATGTGGTTTATGAAAATAACTCACATGCAATGACTCTAATTTGTTGTTAATGAAAAGAACACACATCTCTGATACAGCCCAGTGGATCCATATGTGGTTTGTGAAAGAATAGAGATCCAGTGACTCTAGCTATGGTTTAGGGAAAAGAACACATTTCAATGACACTAGTGGATCCATATGTTGTTTGTGAAAATGACACACATTTCAATGACCAAATTGAATCCATGTATATGTAGTTTGTGAAAAGAGCAGAACGTCTTGATATTAATGGTGGATCCACATGTGCTATGACAATACACACACATCCAGTGACTAATTGTGGTTAATGAAAGAAAGAACTTACACATGCTGTGACACTAGTGGATCCATGTATATGTGGTTTATGAAAATATACTTTTACACATGCAATGACATTAATTGGATCCATGTGGTTTGTGAAAATAACGGACATGCAATGAAACAAGGTGGATCCATATGTGGTTTGTGAAATGAACACATGCAATGACTTGCCTAGTGGATCCATGTGGTTTATGACAATAACACACATCCTAGTGACTCTAGCTGTGGTTAATGAAAGAACACATGCAATGACCCTAGGGGATCCATATGTGGTTTGTGAAAAGAACACACATGTATTGACTGGTGGATCCATATGTGGTTTGTGAAAAGAACACACATTCAATGACCCTGGTGGATCCATATGTGGTTCATGAAAGAACACACATGCAATGACTCTGAAAGGTGGATCCACGTTTGGTTTGTGAAATGAACACATATACAATGCCATTGGTGGATCCATATGGTTTTGTGAAAAGAGCAGGACATGCAATGACAACTGGTGAATCCATGTGGTTCATGGAAATAACACACATTCAATGCCACTGGTGGATCCATATGGTTCATGGAAATAACACACATGCAATGACTCCTAGTGCATCCACATGTGGTTTGTGAAAGAACTTACACATGCAATGACTCTATCACATTGTTAATGAAAAGAACACACACATGCAATGAAACTGGTAGATCCATATGTGGTTTTGTGAAAACATCACACATACGATGACTCTAGCTGTGGTTTGTGAAAAGAACACACATTTCAATGACTGTGGTGGATCCATATGTGGTTTGTGAAAAAGAACACACATTTTTCAATGACTCTGGTGGATCCATATGTGGTTTGTGAGAAAAAACGGGCATCTGTTGTAGCTCTACCTATATAGTTAATGAAAAGAATGAGATGCAATGAAATCTAGTGGACCCATATGTGGTTTATGAAGAGAAACGGACATCCAATGACATTGGTGCTGGATCCATGTGTGGTTCATGAAAGAACACACATGCAATGACTCTAGTGGATCACATGTGGTTTGTGAAAAAGAACACACACATACAATGACTCTATCATTGTTAATGAAAAGAACACAAATGCAATGGCTTGGTAGATCCATATGTGGTTTGTGCTTGACACACATGCAATGACTCTAGCTATGGTTTTGTAAGAGAACATACATTTCAATGACCTTTGGTGGATCCATATGTGGTTTGTGAAAAGAACTTTACTGTGTGGCTTCTGGTGGATCCATATGTGGTTTAATGAGGGAAGAACATGCATGCAATGACTCTATCTATAGTTAATGAAAGAATAGAGATGCAATGAACTCTGGTGGATCCATATGTGGTTTATAGAAGAGATCGGGAGACATGCAATGACACTGAATTGCATCCATATGTGTTTCATGAAAGAACACAAATGCAATGAATCTGTGGTGGATCCACATGTGGTTTATGAAAAGAACACATGCAATGACTCTAGCTATTGTTAATGAAAAGAACACACATGCAATGAAATGGTGGATCCATATGCTTGATTTGTGAATGGGAGAACACACATGCAATGACTGCTGTGGTTTTGTGAAAAGAACACACATTCTAAACCTTTGGTGGATCCATATGTGGTTCATAGAAAACACAAATGCAATGAATCTGGTGGTCCACATATGGTTTATGAAAGAACACTTGTCTGATGACTCTAGCTATTGTTAATGAAAGAACACACATGCAAGCTGAAACTGGTGGATCCATATGTGATTTGTGAAAAGAACACACATGCAATGGTATGGGCGTAGTTTGTGAAAGAACACACATTCAATGACTGCTGGTGAATCCATATGTGGATTCATGAAAACACACATTCAATGCCACTTGTGGATCCATATGTAGTTCATGGAAATGTAACACACATGCAATAGTATGGTGGATCCACATGTGGTTTGTGAAAAGAACACACACATGCAATGACTCTGGCTGTTGTTAATTAAAAGAACACACATGCAATGACTCTGGTGGATTTATGTAGTTTTTATAAGAAAATACTTACATATGCAATGACTCAATGTTGTTAATGAAAGAACACACATCTCTGATGGCCGGATTGATCCATATGTGGTTTGTAGAAAGAATAGAGATCCAGTGGTCTGGCAGCTCTCTGGTTTGTGAAGAGAACACATTTTAATGACGGAGTGGATCCATGTGGTTTGCAAAAGAACACATTTCAATGACTTAGTGGATCCATATGTGTTTTGTGAAAACGGACGTACAATAACAGCAGGTGGATCCACATGTGGTTTTGACAACAACACACATCCGTGACTCTAGCTATGGTTAATAGAAACAACACACATGCAATGACAGATCCACATGTGGTTTGTGAAAGAACACACATGTCTGTGTCTGGTGGATCCATGTGGTTTGTGAAATATGAGACATGCAATGAACTCTGGTGAATCCATATGTGGTTTTGTGAAGAGAACACACACATGGGAATGACCTTTGGAAGGTGGATCCATGTGGTTTATGACAATAACACATCCGGTGACTCTAGTTGTAGTTAATGAAAAGAACACACATGCAGTGACACTAGGGAATCATATGTGGTTTGTGAAAAGGAGAACACATCTGCGATAACTCTGGTGGATCCATATGTGGTTTGTAGAAAGAACACACATCTGTTGATGACTCTGGTGGACCCATATGTGGTTTTATTGAAAGAACACACATGCAATGACACTGGTGTGAGATCCATATGTGGTTCATGAAAATAAAACACAAGCAATGACTCTGGTGGATCCACATGTGGTTTTGTGAAAGAAAGAACACACATGCAATGACATTGGTGGATCCATGTGGTTTGTGAAAAGAGCGGGCATGCAATGAACTACGGGTATGGATCCATATGTGGTTTGTGAGAAGAACAAACATGCAATGTGCTGAGTGATTCATGTGGTTTATGACAATAACACACATCTAGTGACTCTGTTTGTGGTTTAATAAAGAACACACATGCAATGACAGCTGGTAGATCCACATGTGGTTAATGAAAGAGCGAGGTACGTGAACTCTAGTGGATCATATGTGGTTTATGAAGAGAATAGACATGCAGTAACCTTTGGTGGATCCATATGTGGTTCATAGAAAGAACACACATGCAATGACTACAGGTGATCCACATGTGGTTTGTGAAAACAACACACATGCAATTACTCTAGCTATTGTTAATGAAAGAACACATGCAATGGCTAATTGGATCCATATGTGGTTTGTGAAAAGAACACTGTCTGCAATGACCTAGTTGTGGTTTTACGCAAGAACACATTTCAATGATCTTGGTGGATCCATGTATGTGGTTTATAGAAAAGAACACACATTTCAATGACTCTGAGTGGATCCATATGTGGTTTTGTGGGGAAAATTTATACATGCAATGACACTAATGTGGTTTATGAAAACGAGAGATGCAATGAACTCTAGTGGAACCATATATAGTTTTATGAAGAGGAAACAGACATACAGCAATGACTTCTTTGGTGGATCCATATATATGGTTCATGAAAAGAACACAAAGTGATGGAATGACCTGCAGGTAGGATCCATATGTGCTGGTTTATGAAATAACACACGTATTATTCTGCAATGACTCTGCTTCTATTATTAATGAAAATAACACACATGCTGTGTAATGGCGGTGGATCCATATCTGGTTTGTAAGGGAAGAACACACATCACGATAGCTCATTTGTGGTTTGTAAGAAAAGAACACACATTTCAATGACTCTGGTGGATCCATGTGGTTTTGTGAAAAACACACATGCAATGACATTGGTTGATCCATATAGCAAGTTTGTGCAAAGAACACACATGCAATGACTCTAGTGGATCCATATGTGGTTTCCTGGAAGAACACACATCTGATGACTCTAAGTAGATGCATATGTGGTTTGTGAAAGAACACACATGCAATGACTCTAGGGGATCATATGGTTTTGTAGAAGAAAGAACACGCATCTGATGACATTGGTGGATCCTTATATGTGGTTTGGAAAGAACACACATGGAATTACATTTGTTGATCCATATGTGGATTATTGAAAGAACACACACATGCAATTAGTCTAGTGGATACATATGTGGTTTGTGGAAACAACACATGAAATGGCATTAGTGGATACATATGTGGTTCATGAAAGAACACACATGCAATAACATTAGTTGGTCCATATGTGGTTTGTGACAATAACACATGCAATGACATTGGTTGATCTATATGTGGTTTGTGAAAGAACACATGCAATGACTCTAATTGGATCCATATATCTGGTTTTATTGGAAAAGAACACACATGCAATGACTCTAGTGGATCCATATGTGGTTTATTGTGAAATTAACTGACAAAACAGGACAACATAATGACTCTAGTCTTTGGTTTTAGAATAAGAACACACATGCAATGACTCTAGTGGGTCCATATGTGGTTTTGTGAAAAGAACACACATCTTGATGACTCCTAGTGGATCCATATGTGGTTTGTAGAAAGAACACACATGCAGTGACATTTAGTTGAATCCATATGTGGTTTTAATGGAAACAACACACATGAAATATAGCATTGGTGGATAGATATGTGGTTCATGAAAAGAACACACATGCAATGACATTAATTTGATCCATATGTGGTTTGTAAGAAATAACTTACACATGTCTGATGACATTGGATTTGATCATATGTGGTTTGTGAAAGAACACACATCTGATGACTCTAGTGGATCCATATGTGGTTTGTGGAAAGAACACACATCTGATGACTCCTAGTGGATCCATATGTGGTTTGTGAAAATAACACACATGCAATTACATTTGGTGTATCCATATGTGGTTTGTGGAAAGAACACCACGTGTAATGACATTTGTTGATTACATATCGCGGTTTTGTCATTACAAGAACACACATGCAATGGCATTGGTGGATCCATATGTGGTTTGTGGAAAGAACACACATGAAATGACAATGGATTGATCCATATGTGGTTTTGTGACAATAACACACATGTAATGGCATTGGAGGATCCATGTGGTTTTGTGAAAAAAGCGGACCTTGATGACTCTGGTGGATCCATGTGTAGTTTGTGGAAATATAACACACATCTGTTATTGGTGGATCCATATGTGGTTTGTGGAAAGGACACACATGCAATGACATTGGTATCCATGTGGTTTGTGAAAAAAGAACACACATGCAATTACTCTAGATGGATACATATGTGGTTTGTGGAAAGAACACACATGTAATGGCATTGTTATTATCCATATGTGGTTGTGAGGAACACCCTGACAATGACATTCTGTGATCCATATGTGGTTTGTGACAATAACACATGCAATGTCATTAGTTGATCCATGTGGTTTTAATGGAAAAAAGCAGGACATGCAATGACTCTGTGGTGGATCCATATGTGGTTTGTGGAAGAACACACATGCAGTGGCATTGGTTGATCCATATGTGGGTTGTCAAAGAACACACACGTGGCTCTAGTGCTGGTTTTTAGTATAAGAACACACATGCAATGACTCTAGGTAGATCCATATGTGGTTTGTGAAGAACACACACACGTAGATGACTCTAGTGGATCCATATGTGGTTTTGTGAAAGAAAAGAACACACTGCATGACATTGGTTGATCCATATGGTTGTGATGAAAGAACACACATGCAATGACTCTAGTTCTAGTTTTAGTATAAGAACACACATCTGATAAGCTCTAGTGGGTCCATATGTGGTTGTGAAAGAACACACATGGAATGACTCTAGTGGATCCATATGTGGTTTGTGAAAAGAACACACATGTGATGACATTGTGTTGATCCATGTGTGGTTAGTGAAGAACATCTGATGAGCTCGAAGTGGATACATATGTGGTTTGTGAAAAGAACACACATCTGATGACATTGGTTGATCCATATGTGGTTTGTGAAAGAACACACATGCAATGGCTCTAGTGGATCCATATGTGGTTTGTGGAAAAAGAAACACACATGCAATGACTCTAGATGGGTCCATATGTGGTTTGTAGAAAGAACACACATGCAATGACTCTAGAGGGGTCCCACATGTGGTTTGTAGAAAGAACACACATGCAATGACATTGGGTAAGATCCATATGTGGTTTGTGGAAGAACACACATGCAATGACATTTGGTGATCCATATGTGAAAGCATGAAAAGAACACACATGCAATTAGTCTGAGTAATTACATATGTGGTTTTGTGGAAACAACACATGAAATGGCATTAGTGGATACATATGTGGTTCTTGAAAAGAACACACATGCAATGACATTAGTTGATCCATATGTGGTTTGTGACATTTACACACATGCAACGACATTGGTTGATCCATATGTGGTTTGTGGAAAGAACACACATGCAATGACTCTAGTGGATCCAGATGTGGTTTGTGGAAAAGAACACACATCTGATGACTTCTAGTGGATCCATATATGTGGTTTTGTGAAAATAACATACATGCATTGACATTGGTGGATCCATGTGTGGTTTGTGGAAAGAACACTTACACATGAAATGACATTTGTTGATCCATATATGGTTTGTGACAAGACACTGCGCATTGACTCTAGTGCTGGTTTTTGGTATAAGAACACACATGCAATGACTCTAGTGGAATCCATATATGGTTTGTGAAAATAACACACACATGCAATGACTCTAATGGATCCATATGTGGTTTTGTAGAAGAACACACATGCAATGACATTAAGTTGATCCATATGTGGTTTGTGAAAGAACACACATCTGATGACATTGGTGGATCCATATGTGGTTTTGTGGAAAGAACACATATGCAATGACATTTTGTTGATCCATATGTCATTTGTGAAAGAACACACATGCAATTTACTCTAGTGGATACATATGTGGTTTTGTGAAACAACACACACATGCAATGGCATTAGTGGATACATATGGTTCATGAAAAGAACACACAATACAATGACATTGGTTGATCCATATGTGGTTTGTGACAATAACACACATGCAATTACATTGGTTGATACATGTGAAGTTTGTGAAAAGAACACACATGCAATGACTCTAGTGGATCCATATGGTTTGTGGAAAGAACACACATGGAATGAGTCTAGTGGATCCATATGTTGTCGTCGGATTGATGACAAATCGCCATGAAGATCCCTCGGCGTCTTGGAAGAATTAATGAGACGTCACGGTGTTGAGACGGTGAGCACCTGGTTCTGAGTTGAATCCATGAAGCTTTGGGCCGGATCCTACTCACTTCTTGATCGATGTCTGGCCGATGGAATATAGGTTACAAGGGTTTTGTCTTGAGTTGAGGGTTTAAAGTATTGGGTGTGTGCCCTAAAGTCTCTCGTGGGATGGTATATGAATGTCAGGCCTAGGGTTTACGGAGATCTGTCCAGGCTACGTCTGAAATTGATTCTGGTACATCTTGAACTACAAGTAACATTATGGGCCCTAAGTCAGTGGGAATCTTGGGCCTTCAGTAGCGGATTAGTTTCAGGTCTTTCTCCCTGTATTTGGTAGCCGTGAAGCAAAGATCTAACAGTGGGCCACCCTGGTCGGTGAGGAGGCTAATGAGAATACCCGGAAAGTATATCCCCAGCAATGACCGGTGGCCTCCACAAGATCAAAGTCGGATTTATCATAGTCTAGCTTGATCTTCAGCTTACGGAATCTTGAGGTTCACAGAGCTTCCTGACAAAAGTGCGATCGGTCTTAAAAGTAAGTCGGACCTTTCGATGGATTTGCTTGGATTTTCATTTCGATTTTAAACTAAAAGCGGAACTTGGTCTCCAACGCCACGACACAAGCATGGTGAATCCGTCATCGGCAATGCGTCGTACGACGATGGTGGGTCAAGTGGTTGTGAGCCAAAGTATTGTTTCAGTATCGTGCATGGAGATCGAACAGCGCATAATCATCGTCGCGGAGTCCTTCCCAATTCTTTCCATGATCGTGCGGTTACAACATGGCGTTTGCATGAATCTTGCCAAGCGGGTAAGAGTGGATATAAGGGGTTGATTTCTTCTTCTCCTTTCTACCAGTCGCTGCGGGTTTCCTTCCTTTCCCAATCCTCCTAGCAGCGCCTGAGCCTCCTCGTCCTTCCCCCACCAGAAACTCAATGTGCCCTTAAGTCACCCCTCTCCACTTTGAAAAATGCTTCATCATCTTCTTCCTCCAGTTTAGTGGCGGCTGTGTGTGTAGCCAAACCAATGGCTAGAATGGAATCCCTAACGCCCCCTTAATAGTAAGCCTGAAGCATTGGAAGGAAGGGAGCTTCGCCCCAGCGGCTAGCGGGCAACTCCGTAAAACCATTCCCTAGCCTGCTGTGACAGCAAGCGGAGTCCACTTGACACCCATCTTGTCGAGTCATCTTTTCCTCGGAGTTCTTCTCGAGGTATTGATAGTCTTGTCTGAGTTGACTCCCGCAATCTTCCTCTGACTCACTTCTAGAAATGAGTCGTATGCTATGCTTTCGCGAGGGCTTTCTCGGCATTAGGCGAGTTTGCTTCTCTTGATTTATTTCCATGTGCGGAGGAATTCCATCCTTGCCGGTGCTTACCTTACATCCATAAACTATTAAAATTTTTCTCTTAGGCGTGGCTAGGGCATATCCCAAAATTTACGCGGTGGCTGATCCGAAACCAGTAGCTGTACTTTTTCTACCATAGGGATATTTCGGCTCCGGCAAAGCTACTTCTTGGCTTTATCAGCAGGCCGCCCAGCCCCTTCTTGGAGACGAGGTTGCTCCGGCTCTCCTTGATGATTTGATCCTGCAGCAAGAGGCGGATCGAATGTCGATTAAGCACAATGGTGCGAAGGATCCGACTTGGTCCGATCTTTGGAGTCTCATGTCGGATCTAGCCACTTCGGTACCCTTTGGGATGGTGATGCACTCCATCCCGTCTTCTCCAGCATTTTCCCTCATGTCGGCCCCCCAAAGCCTACACCACTCAAGGCTTTACATAAGCCAAATCAAATGGCTGATCGAGGCGGATGAAAAGCCCAGTTCGAGTTTCTGCGGACATACCTGTTGAGAAAACGCGTGGTCTTGGTAGCTTCCATCATCACATCTTTTATGTGTTTCCAATCTTGATTATTCTGTAATCTGATATATTTTCTTGTTTTGACTTCTTGTTTTATCCTGGTCAGACACTCTGCTTTCGAGAAGGATACCCTCAGAGTTCTCTTAGGAGGTAGAAATGGATCCTTTGCCAGAATCTTAGCGCTCAAAAATGGCTCAACGATGGCAGTTGGAACAAAGGAGGTGCACAATGTGAAGGTATTAATTTCTAGTCACAACTTTTCCGCCTTTGTACTTTACTCAAATTTCTTTAGAGATGTAGCGTTTGACTTTTCTACCTTCTCGAGCAAAATCAATCATCAAGGTCAAGGATTTCTTGAAGCCCTTGCGTCAGAACCAACTTACCATAACTTCCCCTATCGTGGCTCCTCCAGAGCTCGGCCCCTCAACATGCAACTCGGTTATCTCGTGGGATCTTTGCCAAAAGATCCGATTCCTCAAAAGCAGACTGCGATCCTTAGATTATAAGTAGCAGCGTCCTTTATTGGAGTGCGTCGGTCAAGATAAGTGAACCCTCTTGAGGGTAATGATCCCTGCGAGTGAAGTCTTGACGAAAACCTCCTCGGCTTAATCTGGGTGCAAGTTTGGCGACGAAATCTGTGAAGGAGATCCAGTAACTAACCGGGCAAGTCTGGATAAAAGCCATTATCTAGAAGCAAGGGCGTCAAGTTCTCACGGCCTTCTCCATAAGTCGCCTTTGTGAGAGGATTTAGAGTAGCGAACTTCTGACAGCCCTAGTGATCCCTCTTACTCTTCAGGAAAGGTGGCCATTGAAGTGAGCAGGTTTAGATAAACTCACTCGTGATATGTGGTCAATTCCAACTCTTGTTTTTCCATTATGTTATATCATATCCTCTGGCCCCAAGCATGGTAGGATGTAGTCAGTTTATGCTTCATTAGGATGTAAAACGAACTAGTGTAGCCCCCAAGGCTCGTGCTGGTATTTTAGTAAAAAGTAATAACTTTGAGTCTTAAGTAACTTCTGACTTTGGGTATTGACTTACAACGAGAAATATGTTACTATAACCGGAATTCTTGACCAATATACGTGATAAGCGGAGAAGAGATCAAGCTCTCAGCTTAAAAATCTTGAAGCTCAAAGTAGCAGGATGAAGCGAAGGTAAACATTCCATTGTGTTCAAAACCTTGTCTTTACTTTTTTCAATGTCGAATTTTTCTGAACTGTTGTTCTTTTTGACTTACTAGCGCTGGTGAAACGATCCATAGCTATGATTGAAGAAATGAGAACCTCAGACCACAGTGGTGGAGAACAAGGGACTTCATGAAGCTGGACAAGCTCAAAATGGATCATGAAAGAGCCTTAGCTCAAGTCCTTGAATCCTCCTCCTTGTGTGATGGTAGTGATCGCAAGGCTAACCTTTCGGGGATAAAAATAATCTCGGGACCCTCAGAATGAGCTTGGCGAGAGAGAAGGCTATATCGAGGCGCTACATTTGAACTCTAGAGTCTCCGAGAAAAGACCAAGATTAACCATGTTTTTTGAGTGATTCGCCTTTCTAACTTATCTTTTTCTTGACTTATCCAATTAGCCGGTTTTTCTTAACTTGTTTGTGTATGGGTCCCCAAGTTGGCCGGACTCCTCCTGCGTCAAGGCCCGCCTCCGGCTTACCCAGAGTCGGTGATCTTCTCCTTGACTACACCGCCCAGGTCCTTGAGGACATTGGGAGTCTCTCGGGATTCGGACATGCGAACGTAACCGGATTTTGAGTCTTGAGGAAAAAGAGCAGGTAAGAGATGCAGAAGCTTATTGAGGTAGAACATGTCTGCCCTTGAAGCACTCCTATAGTCATGAGCCACCATGGAAACATGGAGATATGGCAAGTGACTAGAGAATGCTTGCAAAGGTGGGCCGAAGGCAGCCGAGGCAAGACCTTCAAGCTATCATGCACTCTACTTGTTTGGATACTGTGAGTGCCGCGTGGTGATCACGACCCGGCTAAGATCCCTTCTTCACCCCGCATATGGCTACTACGCCTCCCTCCTGCCGGAAAGAAGCCGAAGAAGTTCGACGATGAGCGCACCAACTCGGATCACGGACATCTCGGAAAATATCAAGCGGAGTGACCAGCGGTAATGAGATCCCTTCATCTCCTCCATCATAGACCAGAAATTTATGTATTATTAGAAAAAAACCTGATGCGTTATGTAAATATTAAGTACTATTTATCTTGCTAGTGCTAAGATTTTGATCTATTCAGCACTTTTGACTTTGAAATTTTGCGTGTGCCTAAAATGTTTTCATAAGCACTTGTACTTTTTTAAATTTACTCTACTTATTGTTTTATCGGCTTTTTCAGCTGTCCCTTTATTGAAGCAGCTAAACTTCGCGAAAACTTTCTTGGAAACAGGCTCAATTGCTAAACCAATTTAAACTGGCTCGCCCGACTTCAGTACCAACAATTCACTACTTGGAAAATGCCGCATCGGATGTTTCACAGTAACCGTAAAGACTAGAAACTTTAGAGTTATATACGAGTAGCGGGTTCAAAATCGAATCTATGAGCCGAGCGAACATGAGCATAAAATGCTTTTTCAAACGCATTAAGGATTTTCGACTATGGCTTGTGATCATGCGGAAATAAGATGGTTTAGGAACTTCTCGGAGAAAAAAACTTAGAGGTAACGACCTTTTATTTCTCACGAACATGTACATATGTATAGTACAAAGAAGGATAAGCCTTGAATAAAAGGATGTAGTTGAGCAATATTCCACGGTACATCTAACTCATACAGTTGTCTTGCCTCCGACTCTATTTCTCTTCTTAGTAGCAGGTCTTTCTTTGGCTCATGTCGATTAGTAGTACGATCCATTGTGCAATTTCGACTAACTAAAAGGGCCCTTCCATCTTGGGGAAAGTTTGTACTTTCTTTGTTGCTGGTAGGAGAATAACCAAATCACCTTTATTGAAAAGATCTATTTGGGACTACATTGGCTATGTTACTTGCGTAACTTCTGCTGATAGGTTGTAAATCTCATTTCAGCAACGATGCGAACTTCTTCGACTAAGTCGAGATCATTTTTTTAAGAAATCTCGGCATCCTCTTTGATATACGCGGCCACTCTAGGTGAAGTATGAATTAAATCACTAGGAAGAACTGCTTCTGCGCCATAGACCAAGAAGAAAGGTGTGTATCCTGTTGACCTGTTCGGAGTTGTTCATGACTCAAATTACAGGAGTGTTCCTCTGCCCAAGCCCCCGCAGCACGTCGTAGTGGTGCTTCGAGTCTTGGTTTCAGGCCTTGTAGAATTAAACCATTTGCTCTTTCAACTTGTCCGTTAGCCTGTGGATGTGCGACTGACGCAATGTCAAGCCGGATATTTTGCTCATCGCAGAATTCGGCCAGTTCTCCTATAGAAAAGTTACTCCCGTTGTCCGTGATAATGCTATGCGGATAACCATACCGGATTATAACATCCTCGACAAATCTTCTGGCTGTTGCTCCATCACAACTAGTGGCAGGTTTAGCCTCGATCCATTTGGTGAATTTATCCACCATCACTAAGAGGTGAGTAAATCCACTTGGAGCTCATTTAAAAGGTCCTACCATATCAAGCCCCCAGACCGCAAAAGGCCATGTTATAGGTATTGTTCGCAGCTGATCATCCGGAACATGAGCTTGCTTGGCGTACTTTTGGCAGCCTTTGCATGTCTTGACTAATCGTTCGGCATCTGCCTAAGCTGTAAGACAGAAAAATCCATGTCGAAAAGCTTTTGCCACTAAAGATTTGGCTGCAGCATGGTGACCACACTCGCCTTCGTGGATTTCCCTTAAGATTTCCACTCCTTCCGGAGATACACAACACTGAAAAACCCCAGAAACACTCCTTTTATGGAGCTCACCCTTAACAATAGTATAGGCTTTTGCTCGTCGGATAATCTGCCGGCTCAGCACCTCGTCTTCGGGTAATTTGCCATCTACCAAGTAATCGAGGTAGGGTTGAGTCTAGCTGGGAATTACAGCCAGAACTGCTATCAAAGGTGAGTCGGATATTCCTCATCTACTCCCTTTATCGAGGAACTTTTAGGTGCTCTAAAAATCGCCATCAGGACCTCTTTCCTTGAGAGCCTATTAAAGATAGTGCATCTGCTTCCTCATTTTTTACCTTTAGAAACTAAAATCTAGTTCAAACACATAATGTATCACCACCACTTGTTGTCGCCCTTGACTTGCTTCCCTTCAACCGCTTGATGTCGCCACCATCCCAAGATCCTGCTTGTCCTGAAACCGCTTTCGTCCTCCTCGCTTCTTCTCCCGGCTAGCTTGCAACCAGGGCATAGCTCTCTCATGAAAAACCCCACCTTAACCATCCCATCTTTCATGGTAATGAGCTTACTGTACAACTCGTACGCCATGTAGGTGTCTCTGGCTGCATACTCGAGGCGCACCTGGCTCATCGGCTTCCACTTCCAGTAATCGTGATCGAGTCGCTTCAATTTCTTCAGTTTTCATAGGATTTATCGATGATTTCGCTGCGGATCACCCATGCCATCCTTCGCTGGGTTTTGATCTTGTACAGATTTTGGATGTCGATGTGGTGCCCTCTGGGATTTTTATCAACGCATGCGAGAAAGCATAATTGTGTCATTTGTGATATCCATGCTAGTGAAAGTTATCCCTTTCCTACACAAGAACTCGACCGGACAATGCATCTCAGTTGGTTTACTCCACTTAGATGGTTCTAGGGATGTAAGGGAACAAGGGATGCGTAAGTGGTGATCTCAAATTTAAATTTCACATACCTGCGAAGTGGTAGCGAGGACCTCCTCATGTATGGCGATTTGCACGACATCGATCTCTTGTGGAGGATTTTTTCATTATTTGCACGGTGTACTCCAAGTCTAGCCCCACAAACTTGTGCTTCTCATTCTCAAGAAATTGCTCAAACCATGCGAGTTGTCTCCACAGTCTTCATCATTTGTGTACACCATCACAAAGTCGTGGTGCCATGGGCAGGACCAAGTGGGTCTGTTGTGCGTTCCCATCGTCCATGCCTGCAAGGAAATGGGTGAAAGGAAATGCCTGCAAGGAACCAAGAGGAAGAAGAAGATGAACCGACGGTTCCAGCAGAGGAAGAAGAAGCACCCAGGAAAACTGCAGAGGAATGACAGAGGAAGAGGAATGACTGCAGAAGAAACGCAGTAATACTCACCGGTTATGTGGAGATCATGGCAGTCTTGTCGGTTCAACAAGTGGGGCCTTCTGCGAGAATATGAAATTAGCTGCATTTTCTATGCGAGAAATTGAGAGAAATCATTTATATTTTGTCTTTCATAATTAAACACAATGAAGTTGGTACAGCCCAAGAGATTTGAACAAAAGAGATTTGCTACTTTAACATACAACAAGACTTACAGGCCCAACATGGCAGAACTTGAAGAGCCCGAACTTGAGCTACCACGAGACCTCGGCAGGTGGCAGAATTGTGGGTGCAACCATGGCGACAGCTCGGATTCTAGAGGAGGAAAACAGAACCGAGCATGGTCGACAAGGTGATAGAACTCACCGGGAACCAATTCTTGTCCCGCACCGTGCCATATGGTGCGTCCGAGTCGGCGACTCCAGAACTTCGAGATGGGGAGGAGGCGGGGCCGAACAGCCGTCCGCGTCCAGCTGCGCCAGCGCGTCCGCAATTGCCGCTCGGGAAGGCGACCGTAATGGATCTGGCTTGTCATGTTGCAAGCCTATAGGGAGAAGCGCTGGGGTAGGCAGGTTCGTCCACGTCGGCTTCGGCGCGCCGTAGCTGCGGCGCGCCTGATTACCCGCTCTGGGGAAGAAAAGGCGTGCTGTAATGGATCTGGTATACTTGCAAAGCCTAATTGACACCTAAGCGGCCGGAAGTATTAAAGGCGACTTAGCGAAGCGGCAGGGGCCCAACGGCGGTCGTTAGCGATTTTTGTATTGAAAGCGTAAAGTTGAATTCGTCTTAGAAAAAAGTCCCTACGGTAGTGGCACCAGCGCGTAGTCATCGCGGATGATTTGAGAACTTAGATGCGCGTTGCACAGAAGCCTGGCTCCGGAGCCGCCGTGATATTCTTCCGCGTTTAGAGGAGGCGCCCCAGCCCTCATATAAACCTCTTGTGGCCGTCACAAGTTATGGTGTAGACCATGTTAAAATATTTTGGAGTTGTTTCTTTCATAGAACCTATAGAATTACCTGTGTTGAATCACCAACTATAATTGAGTGTGATCTGTTGTTATTGAATTGTGGGTGCATACTACATTCATAGTCCGGTTCGTGGGCAAGAGCATGAATGTTATGAATATGCTACAAGGTTAGGAAGTTGTTGCATTGGCATGGGGATCGGCGGGAGAGTTCATAGCTAGAGGCTGATTGTCTGTCATCCACCATATCCACTGAGCAAATTGCTGGCACGAGAAAGATCCCAGTCCTTATATCATCTTGGTATCCCAGTTTCTGGTATTTGCCTCGGTAAGCATCCACAAATCTATCCGCGTTAGTTGTTTTTGTCTTATCTAGAAACCGCTTCTAAAAATATTATGGTTCATAGTTCATTGCCATAGCCTAGATGCTTTTATTATTGAGTTCTAGTTGGTGATCGTAATCCTTTTGTGTAACCTATTTCTAAATCCAGTCGTAGTTTTTGGCTAGTTTTTAGATACATTTTCGTTCTTTGATAAGTACGGATTCCTAATTGTTCTAAATGGTTGTCGTATTTTTAGAACTATTAAATGCGTTCTTGACTTTTGAATCTACTAGATCTATGTTCCTGATAAGTTGGGTTGTAAGATCGTTTAGAGTAAAAAGAAGTCTGTCGGATGCATGCGTGAGGTTTCATTTCCGCAGTGAAACGAAATGACGTCGTAGTGGATCCCCTAACTAAGGCGTCGTGGAAAAAAATCACTCGCTTCCTCCGCCTGACTAGACCTTCTATGGTGAATGCGTGAAAGAAAAAAAATCGGACCCCTCGCGTACGAGACAGTGCGTGTCCTCCGGTGATTTTTTCCCCCCTGCCCTTGTGGCGAGGATTTTAAACCTTTTACTGCTGTATAGCGAGACCAATTCTCAGGTCAAATTTTTTTTATTTTTTTATTTTTTACTGAGTCCACATGGCGTACACACTATCATACATGAGTCTTAGTAAGCCTTTCTTCCCCATGTCTAAAACTATCCTACAAGACTAGCGTGCTTAATGCTCTGCTTGAGTTTTGCTTTCAGTTTAGCAATCTTGTGCCTGTTTCATTGAGACATTGCGTCTCTCCTTGTGCATTGCAACCACAGGCGTTCTCAGAGCAGCCTACTTTCATTGAGCTCATTTTCCCTTAGTTGCAATTGCCCCATTTTCCTGCAATTTGGTGCCGATGTGTCTTGTATACGATCAGCACTAGGACTTGTTCTGCGGTGTAGTTAGGACTCGCCTCACGGCTCACCATAAATAACACATGTGTGCCATGCGATTGTTCTCTAATGCCTTTGTTCACTTCCACCACATGGTGCATGGTCTTTGATTTTTACGAATTGGTAAGCATCACTGTACTTTGGAGCGATAAGATCTGTTTTCTTAGCCGAGTTTTTGAGTGAGTTGTGAGTGTGCCCTGCAAAAATATTTTGTGTTTTTGTATGCCGTGCGGTTTTCTACTAGTGTTGATGTGATCGTCGCCATGATGTTTACCATGACTATTTAGCTATTGGTTGACATGGCATGTAGTCAGCTTCACAGTCAAGTGGCGATGGAAAGTTACTTACACCCGCGAGAATATCGAATTTGGGAGAATTGATATGAGTTTGGTTTTGCGAGATGTCGTGCTTTTTCGATAGCGAGGTTTAATGGTGGCACTGGGAAGCACGTTCGCGCTCATCGTACGTGTGTGGATTAGAAGAGTGCTCATTGGTGGAAGGGCGCAAAAGTTGTGTATGGTGTCTGGTAAAAATCCTTTGATTTCAAGCAATTTCTCGTTCTATGTTTTTGAACAACTACAAATGGCCTGTTCAAATTTTGAGAGTGGACACTAATCAGACATGTGGAGTTGTCTACTAAACGTAATCATGTCTGCTATTGATGTTGTTGTATGCTTGTGATAATAGGAATTTGCTTTTTGAAGAAGAGCTATTTTACAACACATCACCTGATCTACAATGTATTGTCACTTGAGGAGGATGGCGTGGTGATACCTGCGATGACATTGGTACTGTTTTGGAGATTCAGTCAACATGTGCAACATATTGTGAGTTTATTCCTTTACTGAAGCCTCCTTGTGACTTGCCCTTGCACTAATATTGTACCATGTGATAGTTTACCAAATTCGAATTTTAGATCATGTGGTCTACGATTACACATAAGGAAATACTTGCTCGAATATCTCCTACTTGATATTGTGTATTCCATCATGCTAAAATGAACCTATGAATCACTGAGTGGTGCTATAAGATGAAGATTTCTGAAATTTCATTTCTGAATTCTAACATACATATTCTCCTTGTTTCACTTTCAATCTAATTGGTGAATATAGCATGGATGAAAATTCACTTTCCTTAATGGATCACATATGCATTACTTATGATAGAATCGCTATTTGAAGCTGAAACAAAAAACTGTTTTTCAGCCATATATGAAATGTATTTACAAAATGTTTTGCTATGGGACCAATACTTCATGTTAGAGAATGTTATGTAAAATACATTCTGGTCTGAGTTGATATATTGCAACCAACACAAGTAATTTTCACGTATGTTGGATTATTTCCTAATCTTGCTAGGATAGAACCCAAGTTTTCATATTCATTGTGTTTATCCCAAAAGTCTTTGTCTAGTTATATTTACTACTTTAGACTTCCTTGATATTTGCAGAATTGAGTTGCATCTTACATACTAGACAACATGATCATGTTAATAATAATCCAGAATATGCGCCAGTTGAAGCATGGCATGAATCAATTTGGTTTTCACACATATTGAATTGGTTGATCTTGTTCACAAATTTGATCCGCAGATCTTCTTTGAGAAAACTGAATTTAATATTGAAGAACAAGACTATCTATTTAGTTGTTTTTCACCATGATCATGATTCTTTGCACTTCACTTACCTGCAATTTAAGTTTGCTTGATGTATCTTGGACATACTTTTCATGTAATGAACAACAATAATACAACATGTTATATATATACATATACTTTGCGTACACCGTTGTTCTTTTTGTTTCTCCACTTTCGACTTACCTAAAGCCGGGGGCGGCTTTCATGAAAGAAAGGGAGGATGATGAGAGGATATATACAAGGATTAGTGATGATGGTACATTTTTGAGCGGAAGGAAATATTGAGTCAAATCAATAATGACTATCATGTAATTCATTCCTAGATTGAACCTGATGTTTTCTTATTGAAATTTTATACTACCCTAGAGTCTATGCATCTTTTGTATGAGTCAGGTTTATAAGATAACCTGGCGTTGCGCGAGGAGGAGGAGAGTTAGGCAAGAAGGATAGCGCTGATTTCCAATATCAACAAGGTCTTTGGCGAGGAGAATGGGCATGCGGCGCTTCAAGGCAATGAAATCACATATGCTTAAGGTAAGAGAGATGGCGCACCAAAATTACATGTTTTGAGGTGTTCCGGCGGCAACTTGGACTCTCACGATTAGTCGATAAGGGCCCAAACCCATATATAGGGTCGATATGTATCGATTTGGTCGAACCTTGAGTGGTTTGGGCCAAGATATATATTTCTAAACATTTTAGGCCCGTTTGGGGGAGGATTCCCCAGCCCTCATATAAACCTCGTGTGAACCGTCACAAGTTAGGGTTTAGACCACGTTAAAATATTTTTTGAGTTGTTTCTTTCATAGAACCTTTGGAGATTACCTACGTAATGTCTGAATCTACCAACTATAATTGAGTGTGATACTGTTGTTTCATTTGCAAATTAGTAGATTGCATACTACCGATTAAATAGTCATGGCTTCGTGCTTGCCAAGAACATGGTGTTGTGAATATCCACTACAAAGGACCGAGAGCTGTTGCATTGGCATGTCCCGAGGGATCGGCGTAAGGAGAGTTCATAGCTACGAACAGTTGTCTAATATCAATCCACCATATCCTTAACTTAGACAAGTGCTTGCTACAGAAGATCGGGCCACCCACATATCGAGATGTGCCAAGGCCCACTTTGGTGATCTCCCAAGAACATTCAAACTCTAATTTTTTAAATGAGCATTTTGAAAATTGAATGATCTAGTTCATATGTCTAGATACCACTTTTTTCAAAACCACTCAAATGAACTCCATTTCAAAATCCCAAAGCAAGCCTAGATGCTTAAGCATAAGATGAATCACTCCACAAAAATCTTTAAAAATTCAAAGTTTCTCTCATCTGCGGACCCATTTGATCCAGACACCTTGTTAGAATAATCATTGTAAGCCTAACTAATACTGTTTTGGAGCAAATCTTGTAGACCCAATTGATGCACATTGATCACCTTGGTCTCCCAGGCCCAGAGACCAAAACCACCCCATGCCTAGCCTGGCACGATTACTGCACGCCACCTCGGCGCCATGTGCTGCACCGGCCCGAGCAGCACCACGAGCCCACCCGAGCCACCAGCCTCTTGCCAGCTACAGGGAGGTGAGGCGTGACCCCTTGCCCGCCCGGTCCACCCATGGCCCTGCCCTAGCCCTTTGGACCACCTAAGGCACGCAGCCCCGCCCTTTCTCTCTGCGTGCAGCCAGGCCCGATCGTCGCGCGCGCCTATACGCCACTGAAACCACGCCTTGACCTGCCAAATCGCGCCTGTAGCTCCGCTTCTCGACACCGCGATGCCGACCGGGGCGCGTCGAAACATCGCCTCTATCTCCCCAGAGCACGGGAAGCCCTCACGAGCCAAATGCACCACCACCTATAGCCCACGCCATGGCCATAGAAGGACACGCCATGCCCGAGATCGTCGCACTTGGTCCAGCCCTACCTACGCCCACGCCCGGTAAGCCACTTTGTATCACCCGTCGCAAGCGAGCTCCGCCCACACCCATCGGTCCACCCAGCGAGCTCCGCCCACACCCCGCCAGTCCATAAATCGAAGCCTATATAAGAAGCCACCCCCAACCTCATTCTACACACACCATCTCACTTCCCTCTCTCCTTGACCATTTCCCCTCTCTGCTTGAGCAGCTCGAGGCGCTTTATGTGCGAAGTGCGTCGGAGAGTAGCCGATGACCCCTGTAAGTATAAGAGGGGGTGTACTCATGATATTTACGATAAGTAAAGGTAGCCGAAGACCCAACGAGGAAGCGAGAAGAGTGCTGGCTAGTGGTATGGATCCAGGAATTCTCTACAAATACTTAGCGAAAGCGGATTTTAGGGTTTTCGATAAAGCAAGTAAACAAAGAAATGCGAGTAAACAAAAGATGGTAAAGAATAAATCACGGTAAGTGGCCCAATCCTTTATGCAACAAAGGACGAAGCGGTTGTATTTCTATAGATGACCAAACATTCTCGAGGACACATGGGAAGACTGTCAAGTGTTTTACAGCTTACGCATATAGTCGATTAATCTTCTCTAAGCTTGCTAAGTGTTGTGTGGGTGAACTGTATTGCTAATGTCTTAGTCCATCCAAGACTTAATACATACTTGTGATTAAAACCCCCCTTGCAAATATCCGTGAAGTACAAGAAAGTAATTAAGGTAAAACCTAACCACAGCTTTTAAACTCTAAGACCTCTTCACGTCCCACTTGTGCAATGGTTTCCTATGAGGAGTTCGGGTTTTGTCTTTTACGTCATGACTATCTGACAGCCCATTAGTAGCCAAATACACAATGCATTCCCCTAGGCCCGTATAGGTGAAGTGTCATGTAATCGGCGTTCACATGACACCACTAGAAGAACTACCACAACTTAAATAACAATCTGATTGAATCTTTCTCAACACAGCGCTCCACTTTACTAACAACATGAGAACTTCTCCCATGTCCTCGAGAACAAAACAGACTACTCACAAGACATCCATATGGATCTTGATCAGAATGGAATAATGATGTATAACAAATCTGAACATAAACGATTAATTGAATGGTTCCTCAAAAGCATCAACTACAAAGGTAATCAACATCGGAAAGTTTCCTATGAACTATGCAAGATTCAGCCCAATTGTTACAGCAATATGGAGATGGTGATGAGGGTGTTGATGGTGATGATGGTGGTGATTATGATGATGATCTGGAGTGAGAGTCCAGCTTGATGGTGGTGTTGATAAGCCGGACGATCTCCCTCTCAAGAGAGAATTCCTTGGCGAGAAATAAATGCATGTAGGAGATCTTTCTCTCTCGGTGTTTCAACCAAATTGTTACAACAATAATGCTACTAGGTAGGTATGGTGGACACAAATGGCAAAGGTTTTTTGGTTTAAGAGGAGGTGGATGCGAGAAAGAAATCCCTCTTTCGATTTACAGGTTTTTGGCTATGCGAAATTTGAGTAGCAACGAAGCCAGAGTTGAAGGGAAACAAACAAACATACAAGTGATAAAGACAAACATCTGCAATCTTCCTTGGAAGCACAAAAGATCTTAACTAGAGAATACTAAAAGCTTATGAGCAAATCAAGAAGAAAGATGATGAAATTATTTTTCCTTTGAGAGTACTTCTATCTTTTTCTTTTCAACTCTCAAAAAGGTGTTACTCTTGGCTAGATCCGGGGTTACCCAAAACCAACTAAATTAACTCAAAAGATCCCAAAGTGCTACCAATGATACTAACAACAAGATCCCAATCATATAACATAAATTGAAAACCTAACATAAGGCATGCAAAAAGAGTGAATGAAAAGAACTTCTCATTAATATTCCATAACGAAACTCACCAAGGGATACATATCTAACAAGGGAGGGACACTTCCATAGTCACGAAACCATGCACTACAAAAGCCGCTCCTCTATTCAAGATATGACTCTAGTAATAAAGTAAAAAGATAGAAGATAGTGATGTGATACCGTGGCACTCCCCCAAGCTTGGAACAAACCAGGGGATGCCAAACGATAAAATAGTTACTCACTTTGGTGGTGGTGGTATTATATATGCTCTTAGTTGACGTGAGGAAATCTTCCGACATCTTCTGAAGCCTATTATTCTCCCATTAGAGCATGTCCACCTTCCTCTTCAAGTCCCGGTACTTATCATAGAACTCCTTAGTGACTCATTAGGGCTTCCATTGATGCGAGGGCAAGAGACTAAAGGTACCGGCAGAAGGCTCTGCGCGGGGTCTTGAAGATCCTCCTCCATGGGCTCCCTTCCCTTTATCCTTGGAGGACACCATTGTGCTTTAAGCTCTCAAAGAGTATGTCTAGCGAAACAGATCAAAACAAATACGTGAGAAACCGATACTCTACGAACCTCGAGAGTTCGGGGGATTTATATATTACAGTTTTCATATCACCAAAGGAAAGTCTTTGGGAAAGCAGGTCGGGAGGCAGTCTGGGTGGCCTCCTCACACAGTGGCGGTAAGGGGTGGGCAGCGCCATGGGGTGGTGGCCAAGCCTGCAACTCGATCCTTTAACCGTGATAACTTTCATGATATTGCTTCAAAATATAGATTGGATTGTATTTCATGAACTTTTCTTACGGAAATACAGTACCTATTTGAATACGGACTCTGCAGATATACAGTTTGGTATCTAGTAGATCCTTTTAGTTATCACTTGAATATCGTAATGTCTTCATCTTCATATACTTATTGTAGGTCATAAAACCTTTCTCTTCCTTATTACACCATTATCTCCACTTGATGGAAATTTCTTCCACAAAACTTCCACACAGTTCTCATTAGCAACATTAGTATAGAGTGAAGTGAAGTGAAAACCTTTTTGAGACCAACTTCAGCTGAAAAACCATCAAAACAAAAAGCCTACGCGGCAACTCCTTCCGAAAAGCAAAAAAGAATTCAAAAAAGGAAATGAATAAAGCAAATGCAAGATTGGCAAATCTGTCAAAACAGACTAGCAGTGAATCAATTTTTAGAAAATGTACATTTGCTCGAATCAAGAGGTAAAACTAACGAAAGTTAAATAACAACCTGGGTCAGAAACTAAAAACAAATTACGGCTCAATCCGACATATAGTCTCTCCACGAATTTTTCTGATTGAAGCACAAAAATACTGTTCAGAGCGTAACTTCCCAAATAACCACACTTCTCTCTCATTAGAGGTTGATCTTGACAAAAAACCAAACAAAGGGATGAGGCAGTTATTACGATAACTTCCAAGACTCAAAGAAACAAAAACAAGCCGAAAGCATAAACAAATTGGTTTGTCCCATAAAGCTCTCTTTCTTTATAGCCATTAAGATGGGTATGATAATTTTTGAAGAAAGCTCTCATAGGGATATGATTTGAAGTGAAGAGAGCATTCGAGAAGAAAAAAAACACACACATTTAAATTAACCACTTCCTATGCAAGGGATTTTGTAAACAAACAGTTGTTGAAACCATGGGAAACTTGCATAAGAAGGCAAAAGTGCAACATAAAAACTTTTAGCATAAAAAGCAGAGCAGTATAAATTAGATGCATAAGAACACTTTTCCTCTCTCATAATAACTTTCAGTATCATACAGAAACTCAACAATATAGCTATCACAAGGACTATCCTTGTAATGATCCACTTATTCTAATAGAAAAGAAACACAGAGATACTAACTCTCATAACTACTTTTAGCGGAAACAATATTAGAGTATCTGCTTACAAAGGATAGGGTATCCCTCTTTTCATACTTAGTGACAGAGTCTTTTCACACTTGCTATTATAGGTTCATCAACCATTGTTTATCAGGTTCAACTTAGCTTTATTCATGCTTTCATCAACCATACTAGCTATCATAGAATGTTCCTTTACCTTAGCGGAAAAAGGCATTTTCTGATATAAGGTCGGGTAAAAGAAACATGATTAGCGATATAAACTTCAATGTTACAGGAACACTCTTGTAATATCTTTATAAGGTTCATGATACTTATTCCACTTCTTTTTAGGCACTTCAATATGTAAGCAAAGCCTTAAAATAGAAGCAATAGCTTGAGAGTCTAGACCATAAGCATTTTAATATTTTTGAAGTCATGTGGGTTCCCATAAAAGATTCAATGCATTCATAATCATAATTTATACCTGACTTTCTATCTTTGTCCATTCTCCCAAACTTCAGCATTGTCTTGAATACAATCTAGAAGGTCCCATTAGCTTCTTCTTCCATGTCTGAGTGAATGATCCGGCCCACAAGAAGCATCTAATAAATCCTTGTCATGTAGAGGGAGCCTTGCATAAAAGTTATTGATAATGATATTATTGGGAGCTCATGAATGGGACATTTGAGCATTAGTATCAATCTCCCCCAAGCGGGCTGCCTCTCTCCATCAGAGGCCAAAAGTTGTATGTTGATTAGATCTTTATGAATCCCTAGGAGGATAAAAACTTTGAATAAAAGAGAGCTCTTCCTCCCATTAAGAGCTGACCATTCTTCAATGACTTATACCATTCCCTCGGCTCTTCCTTTCAGTGGTAATGAGAATAACTTCTTCTTAACTTGATGCGTAGTAATGCACACCGCACACTTGAACAACCCATAATTCGTGTATGAGAGTAAAAATGATCACGGGATGAACGGTTGCATCCCAACATAATGATTATATAACACGATCAATAATTCTTGTAGGTATTTTGAAAACATCTTTCTCGGCGGTGGTGACATCTCTTTACCTTAGCAGCGGTAATAGCATTACAAATAAGAAACTCAGCAAATTATCCGCCACTAACGGAAATAAAGCA
Source organism: Avena insularis (assembly GCA_023614405.1). Lineage (NCBI taxonomy): Eukaryota > Viridiplantae > Streptophyta > Magnoliopsida > Poales > Poaceae > Avena > Avena insularis. The sequence continues at coordinate 386,513,703 of CM042686.1, read as the reverse complement.
ACATGAAAGTAAACAATACTCATCGTGAAGTTTCCTTCAGTTCCACTCTCAATGGCCTTCACTCCCCATAGCGGCCTTGGAAAATAGTCTTGATGACCCAAAAGTATAGGGGTGTATGTGAGTATTTTTCGATAAGTAAGAGTGTCGAACCTTGAGGAAGCGGAAGGTGCGGCTAGTGGTATGGATCAAGAATTCTCTCTGGAGAAATGCCTTAAGCGGATTTTAGGGGTTTCGATAAAGCAAGTAAACAAAGAAATACGAGTAAACAAAAGACAGTAGGAATAAATGCATTAAGTGGCCCAATCCTTTATGCAACAAAGAGGACGGTTGTATTTCTTTAGATGACCAAACATTCCTAGGACACATGGGAAGGCTTATCAAGTGTTTTTACTTCATATAGTGGAATTAATCTTCTCTAGCTTGCTTTAAGTGTTGTGTGGTGAACACATTGCTTTAATGTCTGAGTCCCATCAAGACTTAATACATACTTAATATTAAACCCCTTGCAAACATCCAAGTAAGTATAAGAAAGTAATTAAGATGGCTAACCCAGAACTTTAAACTCTAAGACCCATATGTCCCTTGTGCAATGGTTTCACTGAGTTCGAGGTTTACATCTTTCAGCAAGCCCTACGATTAGTAGCCAATACATAATGCATTTACAGGCCCATATAGGTGAGTGTCATGTAGTCGGCGTTCACGACACCCTAGAAGAACTACACACAACTTAAGCAACAATCTATGAATCTTTCTCAACACAACTCCCTTTACTAACAACAAGACTTCTCCCATGTCCTCGAGAACAAATGAACTACTCACAAGACGTCATATGGATCATGATCAGAGATGGAATAATGATGTATAACAATCTGAACATAAACAATAATTGAATGGTTCACTCAAAGCATCAACTACAAAGAGTAATCAACAGGAAAGTTTCCCCTATGAACTGTACAAAGATTCTGACTGTTGTTACAGCAATATGGAGATGGTGATGAGGTCTTTGATGGTGATGATGGTGGTGATGATGATGATCGATGATGAAGTCGACTTGATGGTGGTGGTGTTCATGGCGACGATCTCCCCTCTCCGGGAAGGAAATCCCCAGGCAGAAATTTGTCTGCCGGAGAGATCTTTCTGTGGTTGCTCCCTGAGTCTTAGGGTTTTGGGAGGAAGATATACACCAGAGGGGAGAGGCTGGAGTGGGACAGGGTGGCCACACCACTCCCTGGCATGGCCTGGGCTTGCCCGCGCCATGGGGTGGTGTGGGCCCCCCCACCTCCACTCCATCTTCGCATCTTGAGTCTTGGAAAATAGAATTTTCTGTATATTTTCCCGGATTTTTGATCTTCAATTTTGCCTCCAAACAGCACCTTTTCCATCGAATCACTGCGGTCCATGCTCCAAAAGTCATCAACCATGCAGATGAAATAACATAAGTATCACCTCTCAATATGAAATATATCAATGAATAATAGTGAATTAAGACATAGAATAGTGATGCAAAATGGACGTATCAGTAGCCGCTGCAGAGGAGGAGAAGTCCCCATCGATTTCATCCACCTCAGCCCCTGCCGTGACCATGCCTGAGTCAGTTGTCGCCGTCTAGTTCGTTTGCCCGCCTCGCCACACTAGCTGGAGCCCTGGTACGTCCCTAGTAGACCCCCACCGCTCTAGGTTCGGCCGTTGATCCTTGTTCTAATCGTAGCGCCTGTGATTGCCCTGCACCGCCGGGTTTTAAGTGTCACGACATGCGGGACCAGCCTGTCACGCCTATGTGTCATGAGCACCACTGGGTCGGCCCATTTAGTCTCCCGCGCTGACCCAGTAATTCAAATATAAGTTTTTCTATTTTAGACTTAAATCAATTATGTCCCTTAGTTCAAAAATCAATTCAGGAAGATTTACTGAACCAAATTGAGTGATTCCAATTTTGTTGGAAAGCTACTGAAAATCTCTATCCAAGCCGTGTTGGATTTAAAACATTTAGAGTTAGAGATCTCTCCTAGTTAAAATAACAAAACAGTAGCTTTTGCACATTCAAACATTTTTATAAAATCAACCATAATAGCTTTTGAGTTGATTCCAAATCTCAAAAATACATTTAACCATACCTAGCTGAATATGTAATAATATTAAGGTTTGCATGTAGTGAATTTGGACTAGTACCAAAATAATGCTATATAGGCATTTCTAGTCACTTTAAATCATTAATTATTAAACTTAAACTTATTAAAATGTGATCCAACCCTTAAATCACATTCCCATGTGTTAGAATATGTGGTGATGACATGTGTCCATATGATCCCATATTTTAATTGGAGAATATTAATTCTTAGTTAATTTCAATCAGTAGAAATTACTTTTCTCAAATAAAAAGAATGAAACTAGTTCATTAAACCTTGTGATGCTTGTGATGATAATAGATCATCAAATATGTGCCTTAGTGTGCTAAGTAGACTACTTAAGTATTGTTTGGTGATTGTGTATTCCGTATGTATTTATAGACGATAGTACCAACCAAGTCTACGAGGAGGAGGAGTTCTACCAAGAGGAGGAGGAAGAAAACTTCAACCACTACACTACCCAAGGAAAGCTAACACTTGCAAGTATTATACTTAGCAAGTCATCTTTAGCAATGCAAGCTAACCCTTGCAAACTAGATAACCTAAGCAAATGCATTAGGCATGCTTTGGTTATACCATTTTTGACTTATACCTACCCCAAGTTTTATTTACAAGATTTACTTTCTTTACTTTGCCAAAGTCTTTTACTTGTTTAAAGGTAGCATAAAGAGTATAAAACTTGACCTATCTAGTTAGACTTAGATGTCATTCTATGGCCTGAGATTGAGATTAGCATCCCACATTAGCTAACACTCTTAACTTAGTAGTTGGAACTAAATCAAAATTGGATTCACTTTAGATGGGAATACTTGGTGAAAAGGACTTGTGAAAACCTTAGAATGATGAGTCATTCTATTGAGATGTTTTGACATGTGTTGAGAAACACAAATGGTTTATGATGATGAAAATGTTGAGGCATGAGCCTTAGCCCTTTTATAAAACTGATGGTTGGGTTCGGATGGGATACCATTCCAATTTTACCGTCTGACCACAATACGTGAATTGGGTAAGGCTTAGCCGGAAGTTTATATGCATTAGTATTAGTTCCCTCACGGGAGAGGTTTGAGCTGAGGCTACCTCTCAAGGTTGTCCACCTATGCAGTGCCCAAGATGACATATGATCATGGTTGGGAGGCCATGCTCATAGGAGAGGTGCTTATAGTAGGGTGTGTAAAGGAAATGTTATGTTTGATTATCTGCATACTAAGTATGATGATGCAGGTTATCCCAGCAGATGTATCGAATCTTGTGGTGAAAGTGTACCACCTGCAGAGTGTCAAACTATTCGAATAGCGGCGTCCACGGTTATGGGCGTTGGAGTAGCCATCTGTTCCGTTGTCGAGATGTTTTCAAAACAACTTATGAAATGAATTGTGACATGACTTGACCACAAAGTTGTGACTATGATAACTAAGTTCCCACTTAGGTGTTTTCAAACTTCTTTTATCTTACTTTGTTTCGAACTCACTTAGGTTTCAAACTGAACTTTACAAGTAAACTTAGAGTTAGCATTCCTACTAGAACTATCTTACCTGTTAGTGATAGTTTGCGAGTACTTAAAGATTACTCATGGCTTTTGTCCCTGGCTATTCCTATGGCCAGACTATGAAGGAGATTACCAAGATGAAGGATAGCAGGACGGCTATGATAACTAGGACTATCTCCCATCGTCAGCATTGCCTGTGACACTGAAGATGGACCCCACCGCTACGCTATTTATTCCGCTACTTGATTGTACTAAGACTGGATCATGAGATCCTTTATTTGTGTAAGACCTTATTATGGTTTGTAATGGATGATGTACTGTGATATCCAATATGTTATGTCTCGCAAAAATGGTAATCCTGGGATTGCGATGTATGCCATAACAGGCATCTGGGATTAAAAATCCGAGTGTTGACACTGCGCGATCGCGTTAAGCAGCTGGAATGTGAGTTGCCCATCCTCCACGGTAATGCGGATGTATGGAAGTCAAGGCGGAGAAGGCTACCGCCATGAGCAGTATTTATTGGAGGAGGTGACGCGTTGGCGATCAATTCAAGTGTTAGCTTTCTGCTCTCTTATCTTTTCTTTTAGTTAGTCGCGACACTTCTCTGTCTTCATACTTTGCCCCTTTTTGCTTAGTGTAGTTGTCAGTGCTATTCATCCGTAGGATGAGAAAGACCGAATCTCCATTCGAATGAATGACCGCCCAGGAGCGCTTCGAGCGGGTATTTTTGGGTGGACCATGATGCGATCGCACTTGCGACCTCGCAGGATCGCCTTCACTTTTGAAGAAGGCGCAGAGTGCTTGGAGGCATATCTACCGGCAATGTTTCCACGACGCTGTCCCCTCAACATGTTGGCTCTCCGGCTAAGTTCCGTGATTTGAGCGCAGTTCGTGTGCGTGCGTCAGATTAGTGGCTGGTGCCAAGGATGATTTGTTGGTGCAATCGCATTGGCCGTATGTAGACATTGCAGTTGTTGCTGCTGGACCACCGACCATGCCGGAAGGTTCGACCTGGACCATGGTTCCACATTACCGGGTGGTGGATCGTCCAGCAGAAGAAATTGTCGACTTCTTTGAGGAATAAACAAACATTCTTCTGCTGCAGCAGTAGTTTAACTTGTATCTTGCATATAAGTGTACCAGTGTTGTAAAGTTCATATGGATATATTGGATGTAATTAATTTCTATTGATATGTAAAGAGCTTGCTAGCTTATATGTATTGCAGTGTATTTGTACTCTACGGTTCCTTTTCGTTATTTTATCTTAGCACCTTGCCAACTTTGTCACGGTGCGTTTATCAAGGGTCCGATTGATGTTGTGTCGACTACTCGGGATACTCGACTTGTTAAAGAACGAGGATGTAAAGGGTGGCGTAGCCCCCGAGTGATAAGATTGCCAGAAAAATGAGGGAATACACAGAGTTTCGGGGCACTTAGCTTTTTTTATTTGCAAAACAGTACGATGTACAATGTGTGGCTAAGTAGCCTGGCTGAATAGCCTTATTTATAATGTAAAACCGACTAGGGGTAGAAGCGACGCAGTTGTGCGACGTTCCATGGGTTGGAGTATGCAACTCCTATCTCGAAATCTTTAAGGCGATAGGCGCCACCTGGGATTACTTCTGTAATCACGTATGGTCCCTCCCAAGGGGACTCGAGCTTGAGGTGCCCTTGCTGCTTTAGTCGCAGGACCAGGTCTCCTTTGGCGAAGGATCTGGGGCGTGGCCTTCTGTTGTGGTAGTTGCGCAGGTTCTGCTGGTAGATCATCGATCTTTCTGCTACGATGTCCCGTGCCTCGTCAAGGAGATCGATGGAGTCTTTGAGTGCAAGTGTTGGCTCCACCTTTCATTGTCTGCGACTACCGTGGGGCTTTAAAGCGTACTTCTGCAGGTAGCACCGCTTCAGCACCTTGCACCATGAAGAACAAACTACAACTCGTCTGGCCAACATACAGCGGCTTGTTCGAGTGGCCGGAGGAGTCGCTTCTTGATTCCATCGCAAGCGAGGCCGTTGGCCTTTTTGACTTTATCGTTGGTCTGTGGGTGAGCTACAGAGGCATAGCTTATGTTGATTCCCAGGTTCTCGCAGAAACCTTGGAACTCCTTAGAGGTGAAGTTCGTTCCATTGTCCGTGATGATGCTGTGTGGCACTCCGAAGCGATAGACAATGGACTCGAAGAACTTGACGGCGCTGGCTCCTGACTGGTTTGTCACCGGCATGGCCTTGATCCTCGTGAGGATTTCGGGAGTTTGCCGACCATGTCGAGTCCCCATTACGCAAAGGGCCAAGCCAATGGTATTGGCCAGAGTTCCCCGCCAGGTGCGTGCGGTTTGTCCGCAAATCGGCAGCGTTGCGTGGCTGGACAATGTCCAGCTCGTAGAGCTTTGGTAACGAGGGCGCGACTGCCAGCATGGTGCCCGTAAATCCCTTCATGGATGTCGAGGAGGACGGCCCTTCCGTCCGTGTTGGAGATGCACCGTTGGAGTACTCCTATGATGTTGCACTTGTATAGTTCACCGTTCATGATGACAAATGCCTTGGATCGCCACGCAATGTGTCGCGCGTCAGTCGGGTCGTCAGGCAGCCTCTTGCTTAGAAGATATGTGATGTAGGGTTGAGTCTAAGATGGCTCGATCATCATGACACCCATTGGTCCTTCGAGTCCTGTGTCGAGCTCTAGGTCGTCGAGTGCCATTGGCTCATTGGGTGGCGTAGCCCCCGAGTCCGTTGTCGCGCTTGCTTTCTTCTCTGTGGCCTTTGGCTTGATGGAGCGTTCGGATCGCTCGAAATACCAGTGGTATGGGGGCGCAGGTGGAACCAATATTGGCGAGTGTGTCCGCCTCTTCGTTGCTTTCGCGTCCTACGTGCCGCAGTTCACAGCCGTCGAAGTCCCCTTCGAGTGTGTCGTAGAGGTCGCGGTAGGCGATCATGTTGTCGTTCAGCGCATCACACTCGTGCATCGTTTGGTTGACCACCAGTTTGGAGTCGCCGTAGATGATGAGCATCTTGGCGCCGCAGGCTTTCGCCATCCGCATGGAGCAGGGCCTCGTATTCAGCTTCATTGTTGGAGGTAG